>CM074284.1:27465370-27802870 GCA_037194245.1 Opsariichthys bidens
TCTTCGGTACGGGAATGATTGTTGTAGATTTGAGACATGTGGGGACGACTGCCTGGCTCAGCGAGATGTTGAAGATATCTGTTAGGACATCTGTCAGCTGTTCAGCACAGTCTTTCAGTACACGGCCAGGTATGTTGTCAGGACCCGCAGCCTTGCGTGGGTTAATCCTAGATAGGGTCTTCCTTACATCGGCTGGAGACAGACAGAGTGCCTGGTCGTTGGGAGGTGTGGGCAGTTTTCGTGCAGGTGTGTCATTCTGCATTTCAAACCGTGAGTAAGAGTGGTTGAGTGTGTCTGGGAGGGATGTGTCATCATCACAGGCCTGTGGCGGGGGCTTGTAGTCAGTGATGGACTGGATGGCTTGCCACAGGTTCTTGTGTCTTTGCTGTCCGTGAAGTGGTTATTGATTTTTTGGGCATATGACCATTTTGCCTTTTTGATGGTGCGGGACAGATTGGCTCTTGCTGTTTTGAGGGCTGCCTTATCTCCTGATCTGAATGCTTCATCTCTGGTCTTTAGCAGCCCACGAACCTCCACTGTCATCCATGGCTTCTGGTTTGCCCGTGTGGTGATGGTCTTGGTGGCTGTCACGTCATCAGTGCACTTCCTGATGTAAGCAGTCACAGTTTCAGTGTATTCCTGCAGGTCTGTGTGGTTTTTGTAGGTGGCCGCCTCTTTAAACATGTTCCAGTCTGTGTCCTGGAAGCAGTCCTTTAGTGCTGAGGTAGCATTGTCTGGCCATACCGTGATCTGCTTCTGAACCGGTTTGAAATTAAATATGAATGTTTCGATTTCAGTCTTTGTCTAATGATTCAAACCTGAGAGATCGGGCTCTCACATAAGCTCCCGGTGGCAATTCACTGAAAAACCCAGCGCACGTCAAGGACGTGCCATGCACAAAACAGGGGGCTTAAGGACGAGCTTGCAGAGAAAACTGCTTCCTACCATATAAGTCCTTTAAAGGGTAACATTGCAACAGTTGCTTTTCTCCTTTTGTAACGCTCTAACGAGTACTCCAGAAGGTTCCAAACTAAAGCAACACAACAACATAGTCAGCAGGATTTGAACCTGCGCGGGGAGACCCCAATGGATTTCTAGTCCATCGCCTTAACCACTCGGCCACGACTACAAAGTGTGCAAGGTGGACATGGCATTTCGCTTCGCTGCCTGAGGGCAGGGTATTTCAGGAAGCAATCAAAAGGAACACGTATCGTTACACGAAAAGAGCCACGTTCGCCCAAACAGGGACTTGAACCCTGGACCCTCAGATTAAAAGTCTGATGCTCTAACGACTAGGCTATCCAGGCTGTTGGTTGCAACAGCTGCGTGCGGCGTGCGAGCGTGGAGCCAAACGAGTAGCATTGGCGGGAGAAAAAAATCCTCCCACGCGTTTCCTTGCTTCCTTTGACGATTCAGAACGGCTGCCAAAACGTCTGATATGTCAAAATATATTTGTCAATGAGTGAGAATGCAGCGTGTTAGGCAAATAATAGTAATCAAAGGACAATAACGCTAGGACAAAAAACAAAAACTCATTGCTTCTTGTCAGTAAAGCATCTTTACATGCTTTGGTAGTGTTGTCTTGCGGCGCTTATGATTATTGCAAACTTGCATCAAAGGCACAGTTCTTTGGAGCAAATAGCAAATCCACTGCACTCTAGGTAACAGTCAGCGAGTGTACCAACACCTAGCGATTAGAACATAAGCCAGCAGCATATTCTATCTGAAGCAACATGGCTACAGATTACAAGAAAACAAAAAAAGAAATTAAATAGGAGTGTTTCGATTTCAGTCTTTGTCTAATGATTCAAACCTGAGAGATCGGGCTCTCACATAAGCTCCCGGTGGCAATTCACTGAAAAACCCAGGACATCAAGGACGTGCCATGCACAAAACAGGGGGCTTAAGGACGAGCTTGCAGAGAAAACTGCTTCCTAACATATAAGTCCTTTAAAGGGTAACATTGCAACAGTTGCTTTTCTCCTTTTGTAACGTTCTAACGAGGCCTCCAAACTAAAGCAACACATCAACCTAGTCAGCAGGATTTGAAGCTGCGCGGGGAGACCCCAATGGATTTCTAGTCCATCGCCTTAACCACTCGGCCACGACTACAAAGTGTGCAAGGTGGATATGGCATTTCGCTTCGCTGCCTGAGGGCAGGGTATTTCAGCAACCACTCAAAAGGAAAACGTATCGTTACACGAAAAGAGCCACGTTCGCCCGAACAGGGACTTGAACCCTTGACCCTCAGATTAAAAGTCTGATGCTCTACCGACTGAGCTATCCAGGCTGTTGGTCGTGACAGCTGCGTGCGGCGTGCGACCGCGGAGCCAAACGAGTAGCATTGGCGGGAGAAAAAAATCCTCCCACGCGTTGCCTTGCTTCCTTTGACGATTCAGAACGGCTGCCAAAACGTCTGATATGTCAAAATATATTTGTCAATGAGTGAGAATGCAGCGTGTTAGGCTAATAATAGTAATCAAAGGACAATAATGCTAGAACAAAAAACAAAAACTCATTGCTTCTTGTCAGTAAAGCATCTTTACATGCTTTGGTGGTGTTGTCTTGCGGCGCTTATGATTATTGCAAACTTGCATCAAAGGCACAGTTCTTTGGAGCAAATAGCAAATGCACTGCACTCTAGGTAACAGTCAGCGAGTGTACCAACACCTAGCGATTAGAACATAAGCCAGCAGCATATTCTATCTGAAGCAACATGGCTACAGATTACAAGAAAACAAAAAATGAAATTAAATAGGAGTGTTTCGATTTCAGTCTTTGTCTAATGATTCAAACCTGAGAGATCGGGCTCTCACATAAGCTCCCAGTGGCAATTCACTGAAAAACCCAGCGCACGTCAAGGATGTGCCATGCACAAAACAGGGGGCTTAAGGACGAGCTTGCAGAGAAAACTGCTTCCTACCATATAAGTCCTTTAAAGGCGGGCCTCAGATGACCATCACCTGTGAAGAGACGGCGCCAGTTCCTGCGAGGACTTCAGAAGACGCAATCATCTGGATCAACATGCTCATTACCTAATTCTTTATCCTTATTGTTAATTTATTTTCCGGGAGCTCATTGCTTCTAACTTCGGTTAAACTGCTAACTCTGATTGTAAATTAATCAACTAAATTATTTTATTTGCTAACTGCTTTCTTTAAATTGTAATGTTGACATCCATTCTCTGTAAAGCTGCTTTGAAACAATGTGTATTGTGAAAAGCGCTATACAAACAAATTTGAATTGAATTGAATTGAATTAAAGGGTAACATTGCAACAGTGTCTTTTCTCCTTTTGTAACGTTCTAACGAGGCCTCCAGAAGGTTCCAAACTAAAGCAACACATCAACATAGTCGGCAGGATTTGAACCTGCACAGGGAGACCCCAATGGATTTCTAGTCCATCGCCTTAACCACTCGGCCACGACTACAAAGTGCACAAGGTGGACATGGCATTTCGCTTCGCTGCCTGAGGGCAGGGTATTTCAGCAAGCACTCAAAAGGAAAACGTATCGTTACACAAAAAGAGCCACGTTCGCCCGAACAGGGACTTGAACATAAGCTCCCGGTGGCAATTCACTGAAAAACCCAGCGCACTTCAATTTAGTCAGCAAGATTCGAATCTGCGTGGGGAGACCCAATAAATTTCGAGTCCATCACCTTAACCACTCGGCCACAACTACGAAATGTGGAAGGTGGGAATGCCATTTTGGTTCGCTGTCCGAGGAAGCAAAAGGAAAACATATTGCTGCACAACCTGTTCAACTGAACAGGTTCAATAGAAACCCAGACCATCAGGTCAAAAGTCTTATACTCTACCGACTGAGCTATCCAGAAACTACTTTACATCAGTCAATTAGAAGCACCATGATTTTAAAATTGTGTCTTCTTTAGTTACATGGCGACTATTGAACAGATGTTTAGAAAATTATATTAAAAGGAAAAGTATTGAAAATAAAAAAGCTCTCTAAACTTAGTAGTGTGTCCCATCGGGTAATCAAAAGTTGTATACACTTTTGCGGTCTTCTCACCTGCTTGAACACTGAACATCCAAATACAGGAAATACGGCAGTAGATATGTTGCCAAGTGCAGAGACTGCAGGTGTGGGTATTTGGACAGGGCAGAAGTGTGCCATTTGAGAAAGGGCCTGTAATGAGTAACACAGAAGGCTGAAACATAAAATAAGAAACAACAAAGCAATCAATTATGAGCTATTAGATCCCGTAATACGGTTCAATCAACGTTTACTATTTCATCTATTTTATTTTTGAATAAATTATTTCTAGTAATGTGTCCTCAGAGAATTATTGCTGGTCAAGGCATATTCCTTAAAGTCTCTTTATTTAAAAAGGTGGCTTGGGCCACTGGCACCTCACCCAGTACTTTTGTGCTCACAATTCAATGCAAATTTCAATCATTTACCTTCTCTTGCAAAAAGCCCTTCAAAAAAGAATTTATCCATCAGCTTGATTGAGCAACCTGAAAGGAATTTGTACACTTAACTCATAATTGTTCACAAATGCTTTAGAACAGGGGTGTCCAAACTTTTTTAAAAGGGGCCCAGATTCGATGTTGTGGACACATCTATGGGCTTGTTCCTTTATTATATATATATATATATATATATATATATATATATGTTTTGTGTCTTGAAAACATGAAATATTTGACAAAAGCTTAAGCTGACAGCAGAGTAGCTGAAATTGACACAGATGTAGATGCGCACAAACAGCGTTGTTTCGTTCCGCATTCTGCCACCTTGTGAATCTGCATGATAAGTAAATTATGTATGGCGGGCCATATATAATATATATTAATAAACAAGCTGCTGGCTGTTTGAAATTCATCCCCGGACCACATTTTGACCGTACTTTGGACACCCCTGCTTTAGCAGTGGAAAAAATAACTAAATTGGATTTCTTTCTTGCTTTTCACAGAAGTTAAGAGTAATAAAGGAGAGATTTCTCCTTTAGACTCTCGGTTTGGAGACATAATTTCACAGAATCGTTCTTTGAGTCTGACTACACCCCATCTTACGCATAGTTCCACACAACCCCTGCCTGGGAAAGAACCCACATTCTTTACAAGTCAGTTAATGGTCTTCTTTATACCATTTCATATAAAGTGACCCAAAAATGTGTTTGGACATGTTTGAACGCCTTTGCTTTTTGTTAGAAAATATCAAAACAAGTGATATTTAAGGTTGGGTTTATGTGCTCTACACTAGGACACCCATGTGAGCTTGAGGTGAGCAGACTTTATTCATTCTTCAGATGTTAATAGACCTTTAATAAAGGATCTGCATTATGACTGAATGATAATAAAGCAGTCAATTAATGTCAGAATCAGAATCATACAGATTGAAAGTACGGCTTTACTTCATTTGCACATGCGGGTCACCTTCGGCTTTAATTCAGTATATGCATTAACAACATTAAATGGAAGTTTTTCTACTTCAAAATTGGGTTTGGTCTTTTAAATGTATACACAGAAACTAACAACTACTTTTTTTCAGTAGTCAAATAAATATATATTATATTAATATATATTAAGAGGAAGGAGAACAGAACAAAACCAAACTAAAACACAGTGAAACTTATACTCCTGACAGCTGTTGGCATATCCACACCTTTCACATATATTTTATGATGCAGTGACGTGAACCAAAGTAGAAAGCATATTCACTTGCAATGTGTCAGATAAATTGTTCACCAAATGCATTGCAAGTATTTAAAATAATGAACCATGAGATGAGCATTTACTAAACAGTAGAGTAGCCATATACCATCAACAGCTATATGCATATGCCCAGGGCTGGGTGGGTTACTTTTAAAATGTATTTCACTACCGATTACAAAAGACATAATTTAAAAAGTCATTTGTAACGTATTTCATTACATTACTCAAGTTTAGTAACTTAATCTAAATACTTTAGAATACTAATAAGTGTGGAACAAACAAAAAAAAGGTCATTGTGAGGTTTTATCACACAATTCTGACTTTTTCCTTCAGAATTGTGTGATATAAAGTTGCAATTGTGAGTTATAAAGTCAGAATTATGAGATATAAACTCGCAATATTGAAAAAAGTCAGAATTATGAGATATAAACTCATAATATTGAGAAAAGTCAGAATTATGAGATACAAACTCACAATATTGAGAAAAGTCAGAATTATGAGATATAAACTCACGACATTGAGAAAAGTCAGAATTATGAGATATAAACTGACAATATTGAGAAAAGTCAAAATTATGAGATACAAACTCACAATATTGAGAAAAGTCGGAATTATGAGATACAAACTCACAATATTGAGAAAAGTCAGAATTATAAACTCACAATATTGCGAAAAGTCAAAATTATGAGATACAAACTCACAATATTGAGAAAAGTCAGAATTATGAGATATTGGAAAAATGAGTTAGCTATTGGTAGCAAGTTCTCATTGAAGTATATTGCTAGTTAGGTTTGAAACCCGCCACAGGGTGACCGGTAAGAGACTAGGTTGTAGATGTTGGAATATGGGAGTAACCCGTTTATTTGTCACCACAACAACTCAGTTAGTCAAGTTTAAACAGTTGACTTAGTTGGTTGCACAGTATATGTGTGGTTTTTCTATAAAACAGTAAACACAAATATAAGTAAATATAAATATACAATAACAACGTTAAACATTCCAAACAGAAATACACAATGAATATTTAGTAAAATACAGAATGGAAATTAGTAATAATGGTAAGAGAAACAAATTATGTATGTCATACACATTAAACAATAAACATCTTCATTTGCTCTAGGTATTAGCGGTGCTCTGTCTGGGCATGTTCAGCGCACATGCGCATTAAGTTGTTTACAACTTATACCTCAAAAACTAGCACTTTAGACAAGTGAAATACAAACGAAATATGCAAAGCAACATCAATATAAGCTATAACTATAAATGAAGTTAACATATATACAGCGTAACATCTTGCAAAAAACACAATAATCTCTTATCCTAAGCTATAACAAACTGGCGCACGTTATAACAACAAACAGAATAGACAGCTAGGTCAAACTTAACACACAAGCGATCGCTACAAAGATCAGATATAATGCACTTACTTTGAACAGACGCACAACACCCAAACAATGAATAAAGTTTATATGTAGAGGAAAAGTTGAGCATCCACGTTAACGCTCCGACAGACTCAGTTTCCACTTTGCACTAAGTGCTGTGGGCGGGATGTTCGCCTGCACGTCAATCTGTGAGTGCTGATTGGCTGCTGTGCTGAATGCTGCGTGTCAATCAGTCAATCTCGGCAAATAGAGAGAGATTTTATCAGAAGGCATTTTATTCAATTGAATATAGTGGCCTTTTTAACAGATATAAACTCACAATATTGAGAAAAGTAAAAATTATGAGATATAAACTCACATACTAAATTCACAGTTGTAAGAAAAAAAGTCAGTATTACAAGTTTATATCTCCAAATTCTGACTTTGTAACTTGCAACTGTGAATTTAAATCTCACAATTTTGAGAAAAAGAAGTCAGAATTGTGAAACACAAACTCACAATTGTGAGGGAAAAAAACAAATTGTGAGAAAAAGTTTCAGTGACGAGTGAATTATAAAATGACTCACAAAACATGAAAACAGTCGAAAACATGAAACTTCACTCCGCTTTTTCAGACGGTCAGAGTCAGAGAATCACCAGTCGCTGTTTAAATGACATTAAAACTCAAAGTAATCACTTTGGTATTCTAAAACACTTTTCAGATGTAACTGTAATCTGATTACCACCCATTTAAAATGTAACTGTAATGAAATACACTTACTCAAATTTTGTATTTCAAATACGTAACTAAGTTACTTGTATTTCGTTACTCCCCAACCCTGCATATGCCACATCTTCTGTTAAAACTAATGGATCATAATAATAATAATAATAAGTTAGCTAATAATAATAATGATTCGATAAGTAAACGCTAACATCATTCTGTTGCAAATTCCTTTTGATTTGGTCTTTTGTATCTATCAGTCAGACATTTTAAATGTGACTCAAGTGTCCAAACACTTTTTAGGGCCCCTGCTTGACAGTATGTCAGCATATCATATGTCATCCACAATCAAATGCATACATTTTGTATGAATACCTGAAGTTTTAATTATCTTTTTTATCTGCTTTTGCAGAATGTGGTGGTGTGTTGACGGATTCTGGGGGCACTCTCAGTTCTCCGAATCACCCAGGCTTGTATCCTCCGGATTCTCACTGTGTATGGGTGATCAGGGTGTCTCCTCCTTTCCTAGTCCAGATCCAAGTGTCATCTCTGGCTATTGAGGGACCCTCTCCATGCTTGTTTGATTGGCTAGAAGTCAGAGAGGCGACAGAGAAGACATCTGCTGTCACAAGGTTTGCTCACCCTAAGTGTTCAATTTAATCATAAACAATAACCAGAATTAACATGGGGCCGCATTTACGTTTAAAAAAACCTTTGATTGCAGTGCAATAACTAACATCTGTCAACCTACATTGGCATTCTGTTTCATTTCTATTCAAAATCTCTGTTATTTTGACTGACTGTTTAATAAATTTTACACACCCTTAAAGAACATTGAAAATATCTTTACCCATGTTGGCTGGCCACACCAAATTCTAAATTAAGCAAAATCAATCAATCAATAAATCAATCAATAAATAAATAAATTAATCAATCAACCAATCAACCAATCAACCAATCAACCAACCAATCAATCAATCGATCAATTAACCATCCAATCAACCAACTGATCAATCAATCAATTAATCAATCAATCAATTAACCATCCAATCAATCAACCAACCAATCAATCTATCAATCAATTAATCAATCAATCAATATCAAAAAGCCACTTTTTCCTTAAATGCTGCTTGCACGTTTTCACATGTTGTCTGAATGCTTTAATTTCAGTTTTAGTTTCTTTAAGACCCTCCTTCCTAAAAGCCAGGTCAGCTCTGATTGGTCAGCCAGCCCCAATCTGTTGTTACTGGTCTTCAGAGAAAAAAAAGAGAGAAAAAGGGTGTTTCATTCTGCCAAAAACACCCATAGTGCACTTTTGATTTTGGCACTGTTTATATTTTGTTTATATAATTGTGTTGACCTTAATAGTCATAGTGAAAGCGACTGAAAAATTCTTCAGATCTTGAGTGAATTCTACGACAAAGATTATATCAGTCCCTGTCCGAAATGGCATAATTCATTGGCACTTACTGTCTTGAAAGTAAAGTTGAGATGTGTTTAAATTTATGCCACTTTCGGGCACAACAACCAATTGGAGTGAAGTCAGTGGAATAACATCTATGAATGTCATTCATATTGTTTACTAGGCAGCCAGTGATGGGAACACCCACTAGTGTCCTCACCACCAGCCATTGGTAACATGCACTGACAAAGTCAATGGCAGTGTGAACGCAGATATAGTGTGCATATCAATGCACATGCCTCCATTACTAGCTCTAAAGTTATGTTGTGAGACGTGTCAGATATTTGTCCTACACACAAAAGCATTTTAAGAACAAAACCCTGATACCTGTTTTGCAATAAAACATTTGAACATTGTCTTGAGCCATGGTAACCACAGTATGAGCCAAATAATTGACTATATTATTAGAAAAATAACGTATACCGACACGGTCGCATTACCACCTTGCATGTGCATTATTTTTCTAATAACTCTCAGTTATTCCTAAAAAACACAATTATATATAAAAAACACAAGATACCTCTTAAACAAATATGGAGTATTTTGAAGCTGCGTACATTGGAATAAATTAAGTAGATTTTGCTGTACAAGGCTGTTCTTGGCGATCACACTCAAACTTTTAATAATTAAGATTCACTTCTTCCTAGATTTTGTGGCAATGTTGCACCACCTACACTGAATACAAATAGCAGTACTGTGTTGGTGTCGTTTCACACTGATGGGAATATTGGTGGCAATGGTTTCGTTGCACAATACCATTCTATATTACCAGGACAGAGTAAGTATAACTCAAACGTATCAACATTATGTCTCTTTTAATAGTTTATATTGGCAAAATTTAATTTTGTGCAATAAACTAAATTTCAAACATTCAAACATAAGCCTCAAGATCGATCAACTCGATCTCCTGCATATCTATCTTAGGCGTGCTCTTTATATGAAAAAAATCACCGTTTACAGTCATCTGATATGCAATTTCTAGTTAAATTTCATTGATTTGCTGGAAGCGGAAGAACTTTTCTTGTGTACCATTTTTAGTTTTAGGTGTGCTACTCTGCATTTTATACATAATCAACTAAGATGTATGTAACGAGCTGGGCGGGCGAGAGCCGTGAGGGAACGGCGCGAGGCCGGTGATGTGAGTGATAATGAGTGTCACCTGCGCGCTACACCGGTCTCGTGTCTCTCACGGAGGAGCTCCAGAAGCATAAAAGAGGAGCGACGACAGTGAAGGTCGAGAGAGGACCAGGACTGTAATTTATGTTATGTTTTATTTTGTTTGTGTGGGCGGCAGTTGCCGTGAGGAACTGCCACCCTTTTACTTTTGTTTTATTGTTTGCTTATTTATTATTAAAAGTTGTTAACGTTCGCAGGTTCCTGCCTCCTTCTTCCCGTTCTTACGAACTGTGTTACATTGGTGCCAAAACCCGGGAGGAAGGAGGGACGTGCTGTCGAAGAGCCCTCGCTGCTGAGGGGGATCGCGGTGCTGAGGAGGTCGAGAGATACGAGACCGGTGTAGCGCGCAGCTGAAGCTCATTATCACTCGCGTCACCGGCCTCGCGCCGTTCCCTCACGGCTCTCGCCACAATGTATAAGGCCCTGTTTACAGCTGATTTTAAGATGAGGGAGTAGACAAGAAGACGAAGGAGACACCTAACAGTTTACACCTGATCTTCTTTGTCCACTTTCGGCCACTTTTGTCCTGATTTCTTCAAATCAGGGTCTATGGGCAGGTTAATGTATGGGCTTTTTCAGATCTTTCGATCTAATGGATGAAATAAGCTCACTCAATTCACATACGAACATGACCAAAGACGACGGAAAAATATACGGTGAGCAGCAGCTTTCATTTCTGCTCCGACAGCGACAAGATGCCGCCAAACGCTGTGAATGCTTTTTAGAAAGCAGGAATGGTGAGAGAACATTGTGCTTGGTATGTTTTTTGTCTTTAGTGTCTGTTTGACCACATGAGTGTCTAAAATCTGGTTGAATGCATTTTCAATGGCCTCTGTAAGTGGTCTAAAGTGGACAAGCTCAAAACATTTTAGACCCCGTTTAATATTAATGTATTACAAAAAAAGTGCATTCAGTATAATAATGAGTCCAGGCAATGGGTTATGGGAAATGCAGTCCATGATGAGATAAAGATGGAAGGAGTGCCCTCTGGTCTGGTGGCTCGCTGTTGCCATCTTCATCTGCTTGACTACATCCCATGACGGTCTAAATGGAACATGTTAGACCACCCACTGTCCAGTGAATTTCTCACTGACACAATCCTGTCTGGGAATGGACACATTACCTCACCGTTGGTGAAAAGACTACAAAAAATGAAACTGGTGCCTATGGTACTGCAGAAAATCAGGGAGGAACAGGAGTCAGTGCTGCTGGTGGTGCTATGTGTTTTGAAGACAATGGAGTTGTTGGTGGTGCCTCCATTGATCGTCCTGCTCAGGAGGGACCTTCTGTCCCAGGCACGGGTCACAATCTGGCACCCCAACCCAGTGGTGGAATTGGCTTTTGTGGCCAGTCAGCAGAGCCCACCAGTGACGCAGTATTTGTCACGCTGAGTACTAAACATGATCACGGAGGCGCTGGCCCTTGCCTGCCTGCCACTTGACCCATCACAAATATATGTCCCTACCTTTTGAATCTACATTTATTTAAAACGGTTGAGGAATCAACTGACCAAAACCATTATAAATATATTCAGATCAATGCATTTTTTCATTAGCCAAACCCAGGAGTATCCAAACCTGCTCATGGAATTTAGCTCCAACTTGCCTCAACACACCTGCCAGGAAGAATCTATTATGCTTAGTAAGACCTTGCTTTGCAGGTGCGTTTAATTGGAGTTGGAGCTAACCAGAGCTGGATGTGACACCCCTGGCCTAACCCTACACCTAACCCCAAACCTAAACCCAACCTTAACATATTTTAGTTTTAATTTCAACCATCCAGTGCAATAGCTGTTGGAATGCCATGCCTAGCAATCAAAGTCAACAAGTGATTTTTTCGAACTAGATGCACGTAAAAGATGACTTTTGTGTATAAAGAGCACGCAACATGAAAGCATGAACTCATGAAGTGTCTGGAATGTTTTCGTAATTGTTTTTTTAGTGTATATTGTGGCTCTAGCAGTCTGTGTTGTGAGTGACGATGCTGAAATGGCCTACAATTTAAAGCTGTCATATGCAATAAATATGCAATAGTGAAAATATAATTATACTGTTTCTACCTCACATAATCTATGTCACATGGTGTGTTTTAAACTAAATTATTTTCTTGTGTACTAAAGTTTTCTTTTTGCATGCGATCAGAAAGCTGCTCCCGAGATGAGTTTATGTGTGATGGTGGTCGTTGCTTACTTCCTGTTTCCATCTGTGACAGCCAGCCGAACTGTCAGGACCACTCAGATGAAGTCAACTGTAGCCAGAAGCACAAGGGTTAGAGCAATAAACTCATTACACAAAGTGCGGTACTTCTGGTCTGTTATCTCACTTGAAAGTTAAAAACCATAATGGATGCAATCTTTTGATTCTTAGTTTGTGGAGGGAAAATAACAGGAAAATATGGATCATTGTCCAGTCCAAACCATCCAAAGCCTTACCCACATCAACAGGTAAATGTTTTATGAAC
The DNA here is from genome assembly GCA_037194245.1 of Opsariichthys bidens. Taxonomy (NCBI): domain Eukaryota; kingdom Metazoa; phylum Chordata; class Actinopteri; order Cypriniformes; family Xenocyprididae; genus Opsariichthys; species Opsariichthys bidens. The sequence continues at coordinate 27,478,233 of CM074284.1, forward strand.
TGCTACCTCTGTGATTCCTGAATCTAAATACTATATTGCATAAATTCCACGATCAAGAACAGATCTATTCTGACGCAGGTGCAGATAAACTGCTACAAATGCATATGCATTTATATAAATAACTGTCCATACCTTTTCATTGCTAATTTTTCACTGTGTGTCTAGCTTGCACAAGCTGTTAGTAAATCTCGCCCATAGTGTTGTTGCTATTCACTCCACAATTATACACCTATACCCTTAGTTATACCTGGAGTTCAGACTATACTGTGATTAAACTCTACAATCATTCAATGTCCTTATTCTTTAAACTGAACTTAGAACCATGAAGTGTCAGACTGTATGCAAAAGAATTGGTGTTTCTTCAGGCAGATGATCCCAAATATCTGTAAGATTTCCCTCAGAAGCATCACAGACCATTGGCTCACGGTCATTAGCAGTGTGTGACACTCTCTGCTTATCCCGAGATTTACCATTCAAAGTGATTGGCTGGATCCGGGCCGTGTCCGGGTCGGATGGGGAACCAGCAGCGTGGCCCTGGAGTGTCGGTGGAGACTGTGCTAACTAGCTCATCCTTTGTGAAGACCTAACCGACTCATCAGCCAGTGGCTCATCATACCAGCGTGATCAAAAAGATCTTCAACTAGATGGAACTGAATTAAATATTTTGACTGTTGCGACTCCAATCGGACTCATGACCTGTAACTCTGCAAGTGTTCACTGTTGGCCAGAGGACTAAGCCTGGGTTCTCACAAGGTTTTTTTCTCCATTTGTTGGAGTTTTGGTTCCTTTGGCTTGCTTAAGTTGGGGACACTTGCTTGATATTCATCAGTGTTTTTAATATGCCTGCATTGGCGCCGTTGTATGCGAACTGAGCTGAGCCGGACGATTATGTCACTGTTTTCTCCAGTGCTGATATACATATATTAACTAGACTAATAACTACTGATATTTGCAACGGAATGAATCAATAATATATCAATTAAGATGGACAATGACACCATTTTCTGCTGCTGTGCAGCCAAAATTTATGTCAATTATTAATATAAAGCTGTTTTGCCACAATTTTCATTGTAAAAAGCGCTATATGAGTTAAAGTGACTTGACTTGACACAGGACACTTACTTCTTTACTCTAAAAACACTCTCAAAACAAAGCTATAGTTTTTTCTTGCCCGTCTGGGAGGATGCAAGAAATGACGACGTCAACAACATTCAGCCATGTATCACAGACTACTCTGACCCAGCCTCACACTCAGGAGATCATAGCCACTGCTTCCCTTTGGATTGAAGAGCTTTGAGAGGGATACATCTAGTTTATAAGTCCTAGACATTAAGTTGACTGATGTCGCTTGATACATCCACGATTGCCCTGAACTTTTCTGGTGACTCGTGAAGACCCTGTGCTTCTGTGATGTGCTCGATCAAAAACCTTCATACATTGGACATATAAACTCAAACTCAATCAGATTGCAGAGAACTGCATCTACTTTCCTGAGATGTTCCTGATTAAGAATGCCTGATCCATTGCCCTTTGAAAGATTGTGAGGAGCCAAAGCAATACCAAATGGTTATATGTTGTGACAAAACAGTCTCTGTGACGCTGTAATGACGAGTCAGCGGGATGGGATCCAAGTGCGAGCTTTATTCAAAGACGTAGTCAGACAGGCAAAGGTCAACTCAACAGCAAACAGTAGTGGCAGGGAACAGGCAGGCTCGTAGTGACAATCCAGGCAAATGGTCAAAAGGCAGGCAGATAAACATCAAAACCAAGGAAACAGGCAGACAAACTCATACTGGTCAAACCTTTCTACAAATTAGAATTATGGCAGATGTATTCACCATTGCCAGTTTAATGTAAGAGAACACAATGGAAGTGATCGATCGGTCGTTTTACTCTCTTTTTAAGCTTACTGGAGATCTGATCTGAATTTTGCTCAACACCACATAGAATGGGCAAGCTGTCCTCAGGCACCTTGGAAAACATATAGAGTCACAGATATTATAATAGACTTTTAATAGCCCTTTTGTATTTTGTAAGATCTAAGTCTGTGAATCATGCTTACATGTTTTTGTACACTTTCAGCTTCTGCCTTGTTTCTGACTCTGATTTAAAACACTTAGATTAAGCCTCAGTTCAATTAGGGTATTTAAGTAGCTTTTATAAATATGCCTTAGAAAAAGAAATAACCGTTGTGAGTTTGAGACAAAACAATGGCACTGACATATTTTAAGTTGCTTTCACTTAAAACAGCTCAAACATTCATATTATCCTGGGACTAGGCTGTCTGTGAAACTGGCGGCCAGTTTTAAAAGGGCATGTCTCCTTTAAGACTTCAATGTAAATACCCACTGCTATAATTATGTTGTAACGTTACTGGTGTGCAGGAACAGGCAAGAGGACAGAAGCAACTTTAATCAGTTTAATCATCGACAGGATACAGACAGGATACAAGATAACACCATTCACTATACTTTAACAACAGACAAGGACTGGACTGACACAGAGGGAATATATACACAGCAACACAGGAGGATAACGAGCAAGGCACAGGTGATGGAGATGATGACTAACGAGGCACAGCTGACTAAAATGATGATGGACAAGCACATGGGGAAACAAAACTAAGATCACGTGACTGATGACAGGACTGAACTCAAAACGAGAAACATGTGACGAATGATGGGACTGGGGAACAAAGAAACAGATAAACAAACCCCAGATCATGACAAATGTAAACAGGAAATAAGTATTACATGTGGAGCTGTTGACCAGTCCCGCCAACCTAAATAAATTTTATTAGCTTTATTCCACCACAGCCGTATATTGGCTGTGCACTTCAGTCGGTCAGCTTTTAAATAATTATTTGTTTGTGTTGCATGACTGTTTCTATTATATCATTATTTATTTAAATGATCTCTACGACTTAATGTTTGACTGCTCTCTTATAGTTCTGTACATGGCAAATATCTGTGGAAGATGGACAAGTTGTTAGACTAAGCTTTCAGAACTTCAGTCTGGAAACGCAGGATGTCTGTGAGTTTGACTTTGTGGAGGTTTACGACAGTACAGACACCGTTCCCAACACTGTGCTGGGGAGGTAGGAATACTTCACTACCTTTTCTACTTTTTTCGAATTTCTAAAATTCATCGCTATCCCTATCGCTTGAACTATTTTTTGCTTTTAGCAACAGTAGCTTTATTTCCTGGCTTTAATTATTATTGTGATGATACATTTCTGCAGTAAGAATATTAGCTGTGGTTCCCCATGTAGCTCTATACCCTGCTATACTACCACGCTCCAAACACATAATTGGGTTATTCTAAAATTCACTTACAACTATCATTCTATGCAGGTATTGTGGGTCAGCGTTACCTCCAGATCTGACCTCCTCTGGACCTGTGATGACTGTTGTGTTCGTTGCAGATGAAGGTGTTGCTGACAGTGGTTTTTATGCATCATTTAAGGCCATATCTCTTTCAGAAAGTGAGTGCCACATGATTCTTCTGTCAATTTTAACTGTCAGTTTGTAAAGCTTCACAGCATTATGTCTTTCTGCTGTAAGGAACATGCAGCCCAACACAGTTTTCCTGTGGCACTGGGGAGTGTCTTCACCCGGATTGGCTGTGCGATGGATGGAATGACTGCGCAGATGGTGCAGATGAGCATGACTGCATTAACTCTACCTACCCTCCTTTCAGTGAGAATGAGTCAATGACGAATGCATTTGTGTTATTTTTATGCAGTTGGTGTGGATGTTCACTTACTTTAAAGGGGACATATCATGAAATTCCTGTTTAAGTGCTATGATCGGGTCCATCTATCAACACAAAAAAACATGAAAAAGGACAATCCAGTAACTTTGTTTTGGCAAGCCTTTCTCAGAAAGCATGTGAAAAAATGAGCCGTTCAGATTTCGCTCTCCTTGTGACGTATAATATTACCAACCCTTAATCTGCATGTTTCCACCCATGGCACCGCCATTTCTGAGGTTGCACAGACGAGCACACAACAATATTTAGAGTCTCGTTATCTTGGATGCCGGGGTTCTGCAAGTTGACCCCGGCAAGCTAGATTGCTAAACAAGGAGCGTTTCTATCCGAGCGATATAGTTAAGCAATATCACACAAGGGCTGTTTTTGAGTAGCACGAGAACAAATGTGATACTGATTTTCATAAAGAAAGCCATTAGGCTTGTTGGACTTGAAGCCGTGCTGCGCAGACCGATCGGTGTAGGACATCAAAGTACCTGCTTAGAGAGCAGACGGATCCGTATGCTTTTGAATCGGATCTTTGATGTCACACACCGATCGGTCTGCGCAGCAAGTTGAACACGCCTATTTACTTTATTCCTGAATGAATCAGCCATTTTAGTTTCTTCCTTAGAGTATTATTTCATTGAAAAAAAATTATTTCATGTTTCTATTTTAATAAAAAACCCATTCGATATAGATTATTTTTGTCATCATTTACTCACCCTCACGGCCTAAAAAGTATTGTGTAATAAATTGTTGAATGTTGAATCAAATATAATATTTAGGGTCCAATTCTCACTATTAATTAGTTGCTTATCAGCATATTACTAGGATATATAAAGCACATGACCATATTCTACATCCCTTAATCCTACCCACTAATTCTCACTATTAACGAACCATTAACAATGACTTTTGCCTCAGTGAAGTCCTAATTACTGCTTATTAATAGTAGTTAAGTTTCTACTACCTTACTAACTATTAATAAGCAGTAATTAGGACTTCACTGACGCAAAAGTCATAGTTAATGGTTCGTTAATAGTGATAATTGATCCTTAATCTAAAATATGACCAATATTTCTTTCTAAAGCTACTTTTTGTAATGTATATTTGTCATTTAACACAATAATGACTTTAAGTTATGTTTTGGGGTAATTTCGCAACCAAAGTTGAGTGCGGTTAATTTGCCAAAATTTGCGCGATTAAATTGAGTAATTAATTAGATAAAAAAATGTAATCGCTTGACAGCTAAAGCTGGGAGCCCCTAGAATCATTACACCTATCGCTCTGTTAGCAACAGCTCTTTATCCGCCAATTGTATCAAACTGAAGAACCCGCTATTTCCCAGCATCTATTGTGCAGAAATGACCTTTTTTCCAAAATGGCTGCCCTTCCTACTCATTACCCATAACATTTTACATTTACATTTAGTCATTTAGCAGACGCTTTTATCCAAAGCGACTTACAAGTGAGGAAAACCAACAAGCGATTCTTCATGAATTGGCAAACAACACAGGAAGTGCTCACAATACAAGTTTCATACATTGCTCAGTACCATAAGCTAGAGTAGGAAGGGAAAAGGGAAGGAAAGGTTTTTTTTTTTTTTTTATGAGGGGATTAAGTGTTCACGGAAGAGATGAGATTGAGTCTTTCCATAAGAGTCCTTCCTCCTCTCACATCCCAATTGCATGTGCCCCACAGAAAATGGTTTACCTACAAATAGTTCACACCACCATAACCAAAACCACAAACAAACAAATAATAATCAAAACATCAATTGAAAAGGTTTCCTACCTTTCTAATTTGTGGAAGTGTCATTATTTTAAGGTTTCATTGTTACAGTGTAATTATATATATATAAGTACTGAGTGATACTTTTTTATTTTAAAAACGTATTAATAAATGTGTAACGATGTTGTAAAGTGTTTCACATTTGACTGTATGTGATTTTATTTTTCATTTTTATGTTTTTACAAAGAATACTGATAGAGAGTATGTGACAAATTTAATGTATGGTTGTGGCCTAGTGGTGAGGGAATCGGGCTTGTAATCTGAAGGTTATTGGTTCAATTCCCACGCCGGCAGGAATTGAAGGTGGGGATTGTGAATGAACAGCACTCTCTCCACCTTCAATACCATGACTAAAGTGCCTTGAGCAAGACACCTGACCCCTATTTGCTCCCCTTGTAAGTCGCTTTGGATAAAAGCATCTGCTAAATGATAAAAAATGTCAAATGAAAAAACATGTAATGTCAAACATACTGTTCGTAAATAACACCATGCTCAAAAGTTGCTTTTTTAGCTGTCAAAACTCATTGAAGGATCACATTGTTTCTGTTTTTCTTCTCAGCTTCATCTTGTGAGCCCATCCAGGTTGAAATGTGCAGAGGTCTAAGCTATAATCTTACATCCTTCCCAAACATCTGGCTGTCTATTTCTGATCAGAGAGAGGCTGCTTCTATTCTACACAAGTACAGGGTGAGAAACAAGTTCTCAATGAGTCAAGACATCATGATCAACAATATAACTGACGTTTTTCTTTGGGAAACGTGTTCTATTGCAGGTGCTGATGGAGTTTGCTTGTTTTGAGTCTTTTCGGCGGCTGGTATGCGCTATGTTTTTGCCCCATTGTAGCCCTCAGAGTGGAGTGCTGCAGCCGTGCCAATCCATCTGTTCCTCGGCCGAGCGGCAATGCAGTCAAGCTCTTAACCTGTTCAACCTGAACTGGCCCTTCAACTGCCATCTCTTGCCTGATTCACAGGATCCCATGGAGTGTTCTCTTCCATAGGACAAATAACTGTGTTGGTAGATGCAGCACAACCTCAAAATCAAGCTGAAAAATGAGGACGGTGACATAGGATTGAAAATCCAGGAGCAAAAACTGGGCTTGAAGTGAAAGAGGGCTGTGCTTCACTGTAAAAAAACGATGCTTTGAAGTTGTAAGTAAATGATTAGATTACTTGGTAACACTTTACAATAACGTTTCATTTGTTAACATTAGTTAACAATGAACAATAATTATAGGCTATTTGTTAAACATAGTAGACAATGTTAATCTCTACATTTTATAACAAATGGTGTATCTGTAAGCGTAAGTTAATGCGCAGTGAACAAAAATTACTGTAAAGAAATGAAACATCATTGTAAAGTGTTACTAAATACTTCAGTCTTCCACTTTAAAACATCATATTTAATTCATTTGGTTATTATTATTATTATTATTATTTGTAAAATCTATAAGCAAATTGTCTGCCTAGCCTGGTCTCCTTATAATACGCAGGTATACTGTAAATACGTACACTTTCAAAAAAACTTTCAAAGACACAAAATGTACATTTTTGTACGTTTAGAAAGGTGCTGACGTATTTATAGCATTAAAAAAACATAAATATTTACAAATCTCTCATGTGATAGAGTTATGTGTATAATTTCCCTTTTATCGTTTTCTAGATAAATGTAAGATCCCTGATCTAAACTTGCCAATTTTATACAAAATTTTAAAAGAAATAAACATTTAAAAAAAAAAAAAACAATATAACAATATTTCGAGCCACTAATCCTACACCTACTCATAACCATTTCTTAAAATAAAAGAATAACAGACGAACAAGCGTAATCACAATCATTTATTTATTCCAAATGTCAAAAGTGGAACCGAAAGTAGTTCAAGTGATGATGAGTTGCATTCAGTCCTCTCTGGTGATAAGAGTTTTTTATACAGTACAGAACAGAATTAATCCATGAAAATATGATTGTGTCGAAATCCTCCTAGTATTGGTAGGTTTAGGTTTAGGAGTGTGTTAAGGATTAGGCAATAAAATAGCGACTTCAACGAGGGGAGTAATAATTTGGCACAACACCGGCTTCTCTCTGTGAAGACGCTCACTCATTTCAAACGTCGATCCGCTGAAACACGGCGTGTCTCAATCTGTGATGTACGGTGGCCAAGAGAGCTCAAAGCGCTGCAAATAAGAAAACACATGCAAATAAAAAAAACGTGATCATCAGTTTGACAACACATGTGCTGTAAGTCCTCACAACACATGAAACTCAAAAACGCGCTGCAAAAACGTGCTGCATATGCAAAAACGTGCTGCAGCACTCAAAAAAATGAAACCTTGACTTTAATTAATTTTTTCTTGTCAACAGGTTCCACAAAAATTAATTATGTAAGTTGAAAACAAATATTTCAAGGTTATCTAACTTAATGTGGTTGTTTTAGAGAGAAATAATATTTTTGAGTCAAGCTAAATATTATCACTTATTTTTGCTCAACATGAGATGTTTGAGTTATACTAACTTAAGTCAGTCAGTTCAAAGTAAACTAATCATTTTACAACAAAACATTCAAATAGGAATAGTATGTTGTACTGACAAAGGCTTAGTAAGTATAGTTGACTTACACGTGAGTTCTAGTGACTAAAAAAGAACTGTAGAGTGTACTTGATAATTACTTTAAATAAAATTTGTTACCATTGTTGTGTTTAGCATGCTGAATGTTGAAGTCTGTGTGACACATCTGGAGTCAATTACTAAATATTATCACAAATTTAGAGGAATTGTACCAACCCACTTAAAAGATTCACCAACTGTTTATTTGTGTTACTATTAACTTAATAAACAATCATTATTCAGAATAAGATACAAAAGTCCCATCATTCATAATTTTACTTTGTATTTTAATAATATGATATTCATATATATATATATATAACATATATGAATTGCAAATTTCAGTCACATACGTATATATGAACTGTGATTTCTTGCTTCATCACTAAACCAAAACAGAACATAAATGAACTTATAAGAATATAAATGAAGTGCCCAAGCAAAGGAAACACCATCCACCATAATGGTTAGTCCAAAATAAAACATTTTAGGAAAATTAATGTCAATTTATGAAGTCAACTTATGTGATGTTCTCTCAAATTTTTCAGTTGAATTGACAATTGAACATTTAAGATGACTTTGGCAAATCAGTGAATTCAAACAGAGAAAGATAACTGCAGAAGTGGAGGAAATGAGGGAAGAGTCTATCAAGAAAAGCCCCACGTCAAAACTTAACTAAAAAATATGAGTTAAAATCACTATTGGATTTTACAGTGTACTAACTTTTGGTCCAAACTGATTCCTCAAAATTTTGTACACTCACTGAGCATTTTATTAACCCCTCTAGGGTCTTTGGGATCTTTTTGGAACCCAAACAATGTTTACTAAAATTAAAAACAATGTTGTCTTTGTACAGTGGTTAACATTTTCTAGATCTACAAATAAAAAAAAAAATTGGAGTTATGTTAGTGTGTTTAAAAAAAAAAGACAAATAATATTTTGCAAATAACAGACCATATAACTTAAAATAATTTAAATTTTAAATTTAAAACATACATGATATGTTAAAAACTGAAATTATTAGTTGCTACTGATAATTAAAGGTAAACAGGATACAAACAGAAATTAGCTACTCAGAACTAACAAATGAGATTTGAGGTTTCATCTTCGGGGTTTCATGGCAGTTGGGGTCGCGCTATACTGCCACCCTCTGGATGTAAGAATTTTTTTACTTAACATAAATGGTTTGTGTTTAGACAACACATTAGGATTTTGTACAGTTAATTTGAGACATAATTACGTGGACCTTAATAGAAAAAAACATTTCAAGTCAAAAAATTCAATTATTATAAGTAAACTGAATATAAATATATTATATAAAGTGAACAACCGGCTGTGTTCATTTTTTTGAGTGTATGTTGCTATATGCATATGATGCCACTAATCCTACACCCTCCCATAACCATTTCTTAAAATAAAAGAATAACAGACGAACAAGCGTAATCACAATCATTTATTTATTGCGAAAACGTCAAAAGTGGAACCGAAAGTAGTTCAAGTGATGATGAGTTGCATTCAGTCCTCTCTGGTGATAAGAGTTTTTTATACAGTACAGAACAGAATTTAAGTTATTAATCCATGAAAATATGATTGTGCCGAAATCCTCCTAGTATTGGTAGGTTTAGGTTTAGGAGTGTGTTAAGGATTAGGCAATAAAATAGCGACTTCAACGAGGGGAGTAATAATTTGGCACAACACCGGCTTCTCTCTGTGAAGACGCTCACTCATTTCAAATGTTGATCCGTGTTTCAATCTGTGATGCACGGTGGCCAAGAGAGCTCAAAGCGCTGCAAATAAAAAAAATATAAAAAATATATTTAAAAAAACGTGATCATCAGTTTGACAACACATGTGCTGCAAATCCTCACAACACATGCAAACTCAAAAACGTGCTGCATATGAAAAAACGCGCTGCAAATAGCACAAACCACAACGGATATGTTTCAAGGGGGACCCCAAAAAGTGACGAATGAAAATCGGGAAAATTGTTATCATTAACTCTTTATATGTATTTTATGTGTCATTGAGATCTCATAACAGTGATTTTTTTTTCTTTCCTTTCTCTTTTTCTTTTGTTTTTTGGTCACCAAAGCACTTTCTCAGGAAGGGGTGGTTTTAAGGCCGGTGGATATCCGGAGACACGTGTCATAATACACTTTAAAATATGTTTAAAAGTTATACATTGACAAAGTGTCTTTAAAAAGTGAATAAACATTCTCAATAAAACTCTTCACCCATTCACCATGCACATATTCAACATTCACAAACTCACCTACACAACACACGTTCACAAACGCGCGTTAAAGCCAAGTTATATTTTTAAAGTAGCACTTAAATTTTACATTTGCATTGCAATTACAACTGCATATATAATATTACGAGATTAATGTTTTAAGCATTACATTTGGAATTCAAAATACAGTGTGGATAATATACAAATACACACACATAAATAAATTTACATGCCAGATGTTCATTAGTACTTCCAACAAAGGATATTGGAGTGCTGCAGGGATGAATTCTGCCATTCATTTCACACTGGATAAGAAAATAAAAGCACAAGGTCAAACCCCCTTTTTTTCTTTGCAGACAGCTGAAGCAATCCATATTACAAAGTATTTAAATGGTAAAATCACATTCAGAAATTAAAATGCCATGTGAAAGGAAATATGAATAAAATACAGGCTCATGAAGCGATCATCTCTTCATACTAGTTCATTTATAGCATCAAATAAACATGAATGAACATCAGAAGGAATGTTGTTTCAAGACGTGATTCAAGTTCACCGATGTTAATCTACTAACTCCCCTGACCACTTTGACGGACAAAATGGCGGATTCGGGGTTATGATTGGTCAGATCGCCTGTCAATCAAACTCCGACGAAGGGTCGAACTCATTGGAAAGAAGCTGTTGGGGGGGTTCTGCCACAAAGCATTTATTTCACATCATTTCTACAATGTGTTTAATACTTTATTAATGATCAATGTATTATTTACAAATTAAGCACTACACTGATTATTTATTTTTTATTATTACATTATTTTCAAATCAGTTTGTAAATTATGTAATGTTTAATTTGCAAATGATAAATTAAGTCTGAAAATACAATTATTAAAATCAAGACGAAACTTTTTATAGCTCTATTTATAAACTTGCTTGGTAATGTCTATTAATGCTTTATAAACGATGAATTGACTATTTATTACTAATGCTTAACTAATGATTCACAGAGTGAGTTATTATAAAGTGTTACCAAGGTTGGATATGCGTCTAACGATGTGGGGCATTTATAATATTAATTATATTTAGTTAAAAAAAAAAAATCCTGGATGAAATATTACCGAATCCCAGGAATAACCCAAGTAAGAAAAGCTTTTTTGTTTTATTATTATTATTTTGCACTGTGATGGCAACATTACACAAGATAAATGGAGTATGTTTACGGGTGTATACAAAATTTAAAAAATTTAGAAGCAGTACACAATTTTATTTCTAAGTGGAGAAAACCTTAATTTCTGTTTGAATGTGAACATGTAATACCTAAGAAATGATGTAAGAAGTTCCTTTTTAAATGGGATTCAATGATTTCATTTATTATGTACATCACATTCATTATTAGTAATAATATTTTATTAAGTTTCAAAATCAATTGTGATTCATGTGGCTTTCTTTGAACACAGGGTCGTTGACCGCAGGGACAGGTGCCTGTGTGTGTCATACATCTTTTGCTCATGATACTAAACTCTTTCCTGGTTTCAGTCATTTTTTCACAAACTGCTTGGCAATTATTAGCCTGACAGGAACTATTAGAACAATCTGTCTCTGAAGTCAGTTCTCTGAGTGGAGAAAGGCTGAACACGAGGATACAGGTAAACTATCTGTTATTGTTGTTTATAGAGCATTTTTATTCTTTTCCGTTACTCTATGATCCTGCACAATGCAGTAATGTTAACAGTTCATCATTTATACAATATGTAACTGAGTCTCTTCTGGTTCATGATTTCAATACAAAAAAATTCTCTTTACCCCGATTATCAGGTCATCATGTGCACGGGAAAGTGTGCTAAATGCACCGGAGACCTTCTCTTTCCACTCGGTCTCTTAGCCATAGTTGGAAACATCTTACTGTTTTTTCCCAATGGTGAGGTGTGGAGGACTGAGGAAATAACGGAAAAGATCTGGTTCTTTCCCGGGGTCATCGGAGGAGGACTGCTGGTGAGTCCGTAGCTTTCTGAAAGAAAAAGAGACCAGCATCCATCCGTGTGCTCTATTCTAGAGAGAGTGATTTGTGTTATTTGTGTCCGTGCCGCAGGTGTTTTTGCCGGCTTCAGTGATAAGAGCTGCAGGGCTCGAGGGGAACTGCTGTGCAAACAGATGTGGGGTCAGTAACTGCTCTCTGCATGTGTACACAAAGATCAGATCTCTGATGAGGTAATGGAGGCATGTGCTTTTGTGAAATTTGTAGCTGCATCATCTTTATTCAAACATGTGTAGCTTATGGACTGTATGTGGAGCGTTCCTTCTGCAATAATATAAGGCAGCTGGAAAACTTCCAGTGAAGTCACTCGTTGGTGAGTTGGTGATACCAGAACCACTCTAAAACCAGCTAAAACCAGCCCGATCAGCTAACCAGAACCACTCTAAAACCAGCTAAAACCAGCCTGATCAGCTAACCAGAACCCCTGTAAAACCAGCTAAAACCAGCCTGATCAGCTAACCAGAACCACTCTAAAACCAGCTAAAACCAGCCTGATCAGCTAACCAGAACCCCTGTAAAACCAGCTAAAACCAGCCTTATCAGCTAACCAGAACCACTCTAAAACCAGCTAAAACCAGCATGATCAGCTAACCAGAACCCCTATAAAACCAGCTAAAACCAGCCTGATCAGCTAACCAGAACCCCTGTAAAACCAGCTAAAACCAGCCTGATCAGCTAACCAGAACCACTCTAAAACCAGCTAAAACCAGCCTGATCAGCTAACCAGAACCCCTGTAAAACCAGCTAAAACCAGCCCGATCAGCTAACCAGAACCACTCTAAAACCAGCCTGATCAGCTAACCAGAACCCCTGTAAAACCAGCTAAAACTAGCCTGATAAGCTAACCAGAACCCCTGTAAAACCAGCTAAAACCAGCCTGATCAGCTAACCAGAACCACTCTAAAACCAGCTAAAACCAGCCCGATCAGCTAACCAGAACCCCTGTAAAACCAGCTAAAACCAGCCTGATAAGCTAACCAGAACCCCTGTAAAACCAGCTAGAACCAGCCTGATAAGCTAACCAGAACCCCTGTAAAACCAGCTAAAACCAGCTTGATCAGCTAACCAGAACCACTCTAAAACCAGCCTGATCAGCTAACCAGAACCACTCTAAAACCAACTAAAACCAGCCTGGCCAGCTTTGGCTGGTTTTAGCTGGATTTTTCAGCAGGGTCGCCTCTGAAAATTTCAATATGACCATCAGTTTTCACACTTTCTTGTGAAAAAAGCGTCAACAATTAAAGAGTTATTGTGCACTTTAGTTAGATTAATTGAATGATGTGAGTTTTCACGAGTCTGCTAAAATCATCGATCTTGCGCTGCTCTGACTGACACCTTCAGTGATTATAAAGGGAGAGTGCGGCAAGAAAAGTTATTGTTTTTCATGAGATTTTGTGCGTACTCCAGTCTTCACATTGACAAAATGTTTTTTTTTAAACCTAGTGATTATATAATGTTTAATATGTATTAAAAAAGCAAAACCAAGTGAAAAACTTTTACAGAAAATGGCTGATATATGTGCAAATAAACACTCCTCTATAATGGAATAGTGGTTATTAATGTCTTTTTTTGTTTTAAATAAAAGTGTTTTCTATCAAACTTTGGATTTCCAACATCTTGAAACGTTTGGTTTTAAAAATGAGGACAATCTCAGATTCAGAAGCATGAACAAAAAATGTTTGTGGTGATCACATTAAAAATATCATTTGAAGTGCTGTAATTGTCACGTGTGTGTCTTGTTTAGTTTAGATCTGTCTAGTCTAGTCTAAGTCTTGTCAGCTGTCCTTATTTAATCATCTGTGTATTTAATTTCCTGCCTGTTTCCTGTTCGGTGTCTGTTGTTGTTTGTGCGTAGCACAATGTGGCGAATGTTACCCGTCACCGTCTGTTTTGCAATATACCTGTCTATGTTTGAAACCTCGACCTTCCTCTTCTGTCATCTGAAGTTACAGAACAACAGACCTCTCAACGCGAGATATTTAAAAGATGATGGACTCACCAGCAATGCACCTCCTTCTCCGGCCGGAGGCCAGGCCGTACCTGGGCTACCTAATGGGGATGCTCCAGAGTGACGAACGCTCCGCTTCAGCCTGGAAGCTCAGGGTGCGCTCCAAGGTCGGAGCAGGACTTCGGAGCCCCGGAGTTGACGCAAGCAGCTCAGTCCATCACAGAGCCAGGAGCGGACCACAACTCCATCTACCGGTGGACCGCGGATCCTTTCCCCACCCAAGTCCCCACCCACGTTTCTTCATCGTCGCTTCCGGTCCCATCAGGAAGCCCTCAGTCAGTTCCCTTGCCTGCCTTCCCGATCCCGTCACCATCGCTGGTTACAACCAGCCCCCTGGATCCCTTGGTCCCTCTGGTGTCAACAAGCTCCGCTCTCTCCGTGCAGCTCCTCACCAGCGCCTTGGGCTTCTCCTCCAGCCCAGCTTGAGGCGGAGTCTCCGGCTTCACTTCGGGCCTCTTGGCCCGTGTCACCACCTCGACCCGTCAGTCCGTCACCATCACCTCGACCGACGTCTTCCTCATCACTTCCTCGGCCCCTCAGCCCGGAAGCTCTGCTGGGCTCCCTCGTCTCTCCAGGTCGGCCGACGGGGGTCGACGCTCAGCTTCTGCCACAGACTTCCGGGTTGGCGGCTGCACCTCCACCTGTCACCCCTACGCCGTCATCGAGCTCCTCCCCCCCTGCAACCTCCCTGTCATCCTCGGTCACCACACCGTCACCCGGTCATCCAGGCTGTCATCACCACCTCGGTCGTGTGAGCCAGCGTTTCTGCGCCAAGCTTCTTCTTTATTGCAATCAATAAAACTGGTTTATTGGCAAGTGTGATGACTGCATTCAAATATATACAACTTTAAAAAGTCAATTGATGGTTTTGTGTCGATGTACAAAACGACAGCTAACAGTTCACCGGAAATGCCCATGCTGGCTTTTTGAAAACCAGGAAGTAACCTAAGTAACTAAACTTGCAATTTATAAATGGCAACATGCACAATATGCAACCACATTTTGCAGAAGCACTGCAGTTTTACTGATATGTTTAGCATGATGCAGTTGGTCATATAATCTAATAACAAAGCGATTTCATTAACGAACAAATAAATGAACAGACATTAATAACGTTGATTTGAGGTGGAATTATTTGTAGAGATGGTGGAAGGACAAATCACACGCACAAGTTTTCTTACATTTCTTTGTGAACTCAGACCAGCTATGACCAGCTTTGGCCCCAGCAGAGAACGAAATACTGAGCCATTGGACTGGGTGTTTGGACTGACGCGCGCGTGTGTGTGTGTGTGTGTGTGTTTGCTGCAGATGATGCTGTCTATGCTGATGTCTGTGCTGGGTGCAGCTGGAGCGCTGTACTGCATGATTGTCTCTGTTGTCGGCCTGCAGGACGGCCCTCTGTGTGACACTGGAGATGGGATCTTTATCTACCCGTTCTTAAACGGGACTACAGAGTAAGATGAAAAGCACACATGACACAAACATTTCCTCTCCTGCATGAATATGAGAAAAACACTGGCCAAGAGGTCTTTGAGGATGCTTAGTTTTGCGACTTTTGCTTTCGTCCCGTCAGAGAGAGTTACCTGTTCAACCAGACATTATGGATAGAGTGTGAGCGACCGCAGAATGTGGTGCTGTGGAACGTGGTGCTGTTTTCAATTCTGCTGAGCATTGGGACCCTGGAGGCTGTGCTTTTACTGGCACAGGTAGTCAACGGACTGATCGGATGTCTCTGTGGGACGTGCATGAACAACAATCAGGTATCCTGTTAACTCTCTATATAGAGGTGTAATGTAACAAAGTAATAACACATCGTTGCAGTGCTTGAGTATATTTTGGGAAAATCTGTACTTACTTGAGTATTTATATTTCTGTCAACTTTTACTTTTACTCCACTACATCTCCTCAACAAAATGTTTACTTTTACTCCGATAAATTTCTCTAAAGCATTTTCGTTACTTACTAAAGGACTGCAAGAGATCATGTGCAAACAAGTGCTGGTGTAACGGAGGCCAGCTAGTAGTTGCTGTGCGAGTAAACCTCACTCCTCTGACCTCAAGAGATGCTAGCGGTTGCAGCCATTTGTTGGAGCTCCTTGTTGGAGCGTCTGACTCCCATGCTGGAAGACCTGGGTTTGAGGCCTGCTCAGAGCGGGTCTAGTAGGACATTGGTGCTGTGAGCTTTATGGAGATGAGTCTAACGGAGGCCAGCTAGTAATTGCTGTGCAAGTAAACCTCCCTCCTCTGACCACAAGAGACGCTCTAGCGACAGACGCTAGAGGTTGCAGCCTTTAGCCTTCTTGTTATAGAGCGTCCGACTCCCATGCCGGAAGAACGGGGTTCGAGGCCCCCTCGGAGCGGGTCGAGTAGGGGTAGAGGAGTTACACTGGCAAAACCGCGGTTTAATTCATTTTCAGGGTTGCGTCCGTTGCTGGAGCATTGCTGAGAAGAGTTTGACACAAGAGCAACCTCTAGAGGCCAGATTAAAACTCGCAGTGATGCCTGGTACAGTTTGTTTTGACACGTGACGTGAGGCTGCGCTACACAGAACTGGACACTTCAAAAATGGATTAAAAACATAGACAACAAAGTGGTATGCTATACAGTACATCTTTTCATATCACTGAAGTAATTAGTTTGTTGACTAGATGCTGCATTAGCGGTATGTTTGCTGAGAGGATGCTAACATTAGTAGTAACGTTACCTCAAGTGGTTAAAACAATACGACAAAAACACCAATTGTTTAATGTCATGATTGTTACCTTTTGTTTCCATTAGTTCATATCAATTTGTTCGATTTTATGCATTCGTTATCGTTCGTATTCGTTATGCATCCTAATCATGCTGCCGACAGAAACATAACGAATCAGAAATGTGTTCGATTTCAGTTGTTTTTTTATCCGCACTTTCACACAAATTTTGATTAGATGATCATCAAGTGTTCGAAAGTAGAAGCAAATAACGAGTGAAAGTAAACATATTATATGCCTTTGTGTGTAAAGATGATAATTTTAAGCATGAGTGTTTGGATTTATATGAATTGGAAACACTTTACAATAAAAGTCCATTTGTAACATTAAAGGTTAATAAAAGTGTTGTTCATATTAAATTTCAACATTTACATTTTAACATTTTAAAGTTGCCTCTTAGTTATAATGCACTATGAATTAACATGAATGATCAATTTTTTTATATTTAAAACTTACAATAAACATTTTGCCATTTTTTAATTCAAAAGCAAACAAAATGTAAGAAATAGAGTTAAAACAATCTTGCTGCTCAAACTCTGTACAGAATTTTTTTTGATAACATGTTCTGGTCCTTTTGTATTTTATATTTTACTTTCAATACTTAAGCATTTTATATAATATAAAAAAAAAAATACTTTTCATACTTAAGTACAAAAAGTATCACATACTTTAAAACTTTCACCCAAGTAATATTCTAAACAGCGAGTTTTACTTCTATCAGTCATTTTCTGGTAAGATATCTACACCTTTACTCAAGTATGGCTTTCAAGTATTTATACACCACTGTCTCTGTATTACGTAATATGTAAAAAAGTGTTAACTGTCAAGGTGTTTACTATACAATCTAAGAAAGGTAACAGTTTACTTTGATTGACATTCTACTAACTATAAGTAACTTCAGAACTAACAGTCATTAGAAGATTAGTAGACTGCCTGATGCTTCCCCAACTATGTTCCCCAATAACATAAATTTTCATGTTATGATAATTGATGCAACTGTTTCGAGGCACCAAGGGAAATGGCATGCCCCTTTTGTACTATGGTAGTCAACAGTTTTCTCTGCAAGCTCCCCAATATGTCATGGAGGCTCTTCCGCGTGCAGGCAGGTAGCTCGCAGTCATTGTATAGTGATTAGTACTCTGCATTGTGGCTGTAGCACACCTGGTTCAAATCTGGGCCACGGCAAGTTTTTCTGGGTGCCATTGAAATCAGACTCCATGTTGCTTCATGAGGACCTCTCCTCACCCGTCCTTAAGCCCCCTGTTTTGTGCATGGCACGTCCTTGACGTGCACTGGGTTTTTCAGTGAATTGCCACCGGGAGCTTATGTGAGAGCCCGATCTCTCAGGTTTGAATCATTAGACAAAGACTGAAATAGAAACACTCCTATTTAGTATTTTTTTTGCATGCCATGTTGCTTCAGATAGAATATGGTCCTGCCGTATGTTCTAATCGCTAGGTGTTGGTACACTCGCTGGCTGTTACCTAGAGTGCAGTAGATTTGCTATTTGCTCCAAAGAACTGCGCCTTTGATGCAAGTTTGCAATAATCATAAGCGCCGCAAGACAACACCACCAAAGCATGTAAAGGTGCTTTACCGACAAGAAGCAATGAGTTTTTGTTTTTTGTCCTAGCATTATTGTCCTTTGATTACTATTATTAGCCTAACATGCTGCATTCTCACTCATTGACAAATATATTTTGACATATCAGACGTTTTGGCGGCCGTTCTGAATCGTCAAAGGAAGCAACGCGACGTGTGGGAGGATTTTTTTCTCCCGCCAATGCTACTCATTTGCTCTGCGTTTGCATGCAGCACGCAAGCATTGCGACCATGAGCCTGGATAGCTCAGTCGGTAGAGCATCAGACTTTTAATCTGAGGGTCCAGGGTTCAAGGCACTGTTCGGGTGAACGATGCTCTTTTCGTGTAACGAGACGTTTTCCTTTTGAGTGCTTGCTGATCTACCCTGCCCTCAGGCAGTGAAGCTGCGAGACACCAAGCGAAATGCAAAAAGCATATCAATTGACATTATGACAGTCACGTAATTGGGGTTGATGAAATATCTGCATTACTGTAAACACAGTTTGTTCTGCTAACAAGAAACACATGCAACACAACTTCTTGTCCAGGTCCTGGTCATTTCATGGCTTGATTACTACAATGCTCTTCTGGCTGGTCTGCCATCAAGTGCAATCAAACCTCTTCAAATGATCCAGAACGCTGCCGCATGTCTTGTCTTCAATGAGCCCAAGAGAGTCACGCCCCTCTTCATCTCTCTGCACTGGCTGCCCCTTGGTGCTCGCATCACGTTCAAGGCGCTGATGCTCGCTTACAGATCCACCACAGGCTCTGCACCTTCCTACCTACCTCCACACACTGCTACAACGCTACGTCCCCACCAGAAGCCTGCGATCACTAAAGGAACGAAGGCTTGTGGTACAGTCACAGAGAGGCACAAAATCACTCTCCAGAACATTCTCCTTCACTGCTCCCTGCTGGTGGAATGATCTCCCTACCTTCATCAGAAACACAGAATCCCTGGAAATATTCAAGAGACAGCTGAAACCTCATCTCTTACGTGAACACTTAATCCCCTTCATTAAAAAAAAACACCTTTTCCCTTCCTATTCTAGCTTATGTTACTCAGAGAAATGTCTGAAACTTGTATTGTGAGCACTTCCTGTGTCTATTTGCCTCTTCATGAAGAATCGCTTGTTTGTTTTCCTCACTTGTAAGCCGCTTTGGATAAAACCGTCTGCCAAATGATTATATGTAACAAAGCAATACAGCAAAGCTTAACTACACCGTGATATACAGTAACATTTTGACTTTCTGTTCTCATTCTGAAAAAGCCTGACAACAGATGCCACAGACTCAGAATGGGGTGTACCCTTTGTCCAGCCTCTATAAAAGGACAAGCCATGGTTGATGACATGGTCAGTATTTGTTGCTGGAATTTCCTTTGAAACTTGAGCTCTATTTTGCTCTCTTGCTGTGGCTCGTCCTCCTCCACCCTCTTACTCTCCTTCCATGCCTTAGGCCTCTTTGATCCATGCTTGCAAGCAGCAACACAGAGCTGACAGATCCATGTTTTATGGATGGATGAGGACTGACTGCTGATTGCAGAGTTGTGCAAACGAGTTTCATACAGGTGCATTACATATTCATAAATATGCAAGTACCTTCTGTCAGCTGTGAATAGATGCTTTCCTTTTGTTCAACACAGTCAATCCAATAGAGTTTGGGGTCTTTCAGTGAACAACATTAAACGTTTTTCTAGTGGGAAGTCGTGGCCTAATGGTGAGGGAGTCGGGCTTGTGGCTTGAAGGTTGTTGGTTCGATTCCCACGCCGGCAGGAATTGAAGGTGGGGATTGTGAATGAACAGCACTCTCTCCACCATTAAAACCAATAAAAATACCAATAAAAGCGTCTGCTAAATGTATATCTGTGGTAACTGTTTTGACGAAGGGTGCAGATTTTGGGCGACTTTATTATTGACTTGTCCAGAGTGCAAATCCGGCCAAAAATCTGAGCAAAAGTCATATAGTGTATTCCAGTCTTAAGTTGCAATAAATAATTATTCACGGTATTTTGAAGAGCCCAAAATAGCAATATCGTACACGTTCGTTATTGTGATATATCCTATTACCATATATCGGCATGTCAACTCATCCTACTAAACCTACCAAAACTTAACATTTTACTGATACTCTAATGAGAGTTAATTTGCTAGTTACTTATAGTTAGTAGAATGTCTACAGTGGGGCATCAAAAGTTTCAAAAGTTACTTACATGTTGGTATTACACATGTACTCACAAATCATGTATTGCTTTTGCTTCAGCAGGCGCAGATGTCATGAAAACCAAAGAACACACTCCATTATGTGAGATCTGCACAGTAATACAACACAATCTACACAGATCCAGAGGAACTCGCGCAAAGTCTACTAAGGTTTCACTAGACAGTTGTTGTGAATGATGCCCATGTCTTTGATAAATGAAACCTTTGACACAGGTTATTAAACTATCAAATATCATAATAAACATGTCTCGGGAAAAAAGTAAGTTACTGACATAATCGAATAATGATATCAGTAAAGATTAATAACGTGCCTTGAGAGAAACAAATAGATTTAGTAGATTGATAATATTGTAAAGCTGCTTACACTTGACTATTTATGTTAATGTAAGTAAAGATTAGTTTTGTTGTAAAACATCCACCCATTATTCTGAACCTAATGAATTCCCTTACTAATTATTTTTATTTGATTTTACTTACAATGCAACAGTTTATTGAAATTACAGTAATTATGTAAATTAATTTTGTTATTATTAGTGTACTTTGCCTTAGTTACTCAGAATGCCATTTTTTCCAAAACAAACAATCAAACAAAAAAAGTATTTTATTAATGGTACCATATCATAGATGCTTCACTGTTGTGACAACATCAACATTAACACACAACAACGACAACAACAACAAGACTGAATATTATAATTAACTATGAAAAAATAGGTATTATTATTAAAATTGATTTTCCAGATTGAGGTTTCTGAATAAATGAAAAAGTACACTTGTATTAAAGATACCGTCACAATCACCTTGTGTCTGTTTTCATGGACTCTTATTTTGATATTCTTTTGTCTTGTTGTGCCTATGTTCAGTTCCTGTGTATTTAGTTTCTGTTTCCCTCGCCTCTATTGTTATCTAATTTCCATAGTTAACCTTAGCTGTGTCCGAAAACGCTCCCTATCCACTATATAGTGCACTATATCGGGTGTCGGCCATTTTGTAGTGCTGTCCAAATTCTGAGTGAACAACTGCAATCGTTCACTACTTTTACCCACAATCCTCTCTGATTTTGAGCGTACATTCGATGTACGCTCTTTGAAGCGCCGTTACCCAAATTCCAACACGATAAAACGATCGAGCGCGAAAGAAAAATAAATATGGCGGACGGCAATACAGGGAAGCGGCAACTTCTACAAATGTAAGTGTCATTTTTTATTAATCAGAACATCTTTGTAAAGATATTTTGAAGTGAAATGATACAGGTTTATATCATATATATACTTATTATCATATGATAATTTGGTCGATTTTTCTCATATGTTAGTGAACTGTTGTACAGTGTATTTAACCGACGTCTTAGAATATTATGTATTGACAATTTTTTATTTGCTTTAGGCACGGATGAGGATGTTAGGCAGCTAATATTAAATGGGTATAGGAAATGTTAATGACGAAATTGTCTGGCGCATGCTATTAACGTCAGTGTCCGAATTCGCTCACTCATTTTTGTTCACTTTTTGCTGATATAGTGCGCTCAAATGCCGTGCACTATATAGGGGTTAGTGAACGAGTGAACGAGTGGGTGCTTTTGGACACAGCTCTTGTTTGTTACCATGTCAACTAATCACCTGTACCTGTCTATCAGTATTCCCTTGTTTTTTGCCTTTGCTACAAAGCAAAAATACCAAGGAAAGCAGGTTTAGGAAGATGCTGGGAAGCAAATCTATTAATAATGTAACTGATTATACCAACTGCCTATCATTCAATAAAATAATCACAAAGCTGAGTGTTTTTGAAAGTTTTGTTATTTGTTTGGTTCAATAATTAACATGTGAGTATGACTCGCTTGTGAATTAGCATTGTGAACTTTCGTGCCGCCATTTCAAAACTGTTCACAAGCTTCAAGGGATTTGATTTTTGGTCGTCGTTTGTTGTAAGTGAAGTTATTAAGCGTAATTTTGCGAGGAGTTCGCCCATTTAATCTTCCAATTAATACCAAGGTATAAAACCAGCATCTTGCCTCCTTCCTAAGCCCCTAAATAGCAGACAGGAAGCCAAATTGCTTACGATAAGATTATATGGGCACATGAACTCATGAATAAATATTAAAAAGAAGTGTGTCAGTGTAAATGTCCGCTGAATGTGACCCACATCTCTGATTCCCCTCCGTGGCCATGGGAAAGTGAATATTTACAACGACAACAATGAAGCATCAGTTACATTTAAACACATTTTAACAAATGCACATTCTGATCAGATAAAATATAACCAATGCTTTAACCCATTAGCGCTCCATTGTGCCGCTTGTACTGTGTGTGTTGCCAACCAGGTGAGGGCGCTAACAGTTAAGACTCAATTGCCGAATAGGCGTGCAGACTCGTTCATAACACGGTGTCAGAAATATCAAATGCAAGCCAAATATGGATGGATTGAAGCCACCACAACCACTGCAATTTGAAGGCAACATGGCAGAGAACTAGTAAAAATGGAAACAAAAATTTGAACTTTACATGACTGCATCGGGCGTTGAAACGAAAGGAAATACAAAGCTGCACACTTGCTACATGTTATTGGTGACGAAAACCTAGAAGTAACACGTCTGAGTTAGCAGAAACTGAAGTTGAAGTCATAGTGAAGAAATTTGATGACTACTTCGAGCCTCAAAAGAATGTGACATCTGAACGGCATATTTTCAATTCGAGAGTGCAAGTGCCAAGTGAAAACATTCATCAGTTTGTCATGGACCTCAAAACTAAAACGGACAGTCTAATAAAGGACAAAATTGTTGTAAGCATTCTCGACGACACACTCGGTGTTACAAATATACACCTAATTTGTCAGAACTCCTCGAAGAGGATGGACAAACACTGGTCAGTACACTAGATGAATAAATCAAAATAAATTTAGAATTAAAAAAAGAATAAGACCAGACGATGAAGAGCAGACAAGCAGTTTCATTCAAGCCATCAAACTTTCACTCGTCTCACTCACTTTCCTTTCTTTTACTTTAGTTTTACTTTCTTTCCGTTGAGAGTCTTGTGTTCGCAGTTAAGTTTTGCCGCAAAGTTTAATCGACTCTGCAGTCTTTGCCGCCTCAACTTCAAACTTCAGCCACGAGGGAAACTCCATTAGTTTGCCAGCACACCAGAACGTCATTGGCTTTCTACTACATTAATCCAGACCCAAAAGATCTTCAGCACATCAGCGAACCTGGGGAACCCCTTTCTCCAAGCCAAGGTCTCGTCAAGGAATCCTCATTTAAAGACAAACGACGAGCGCAAGTACCTCCAGATTCTGAAGCTGAACTGGTGCATTGAAATAAAGTCTTATATCCCCGCCTGAGCAGCATTAAAGCAGGGTTAAATTAACGATCGGTGGTTCGTTCAGATCAGGTCTTATGAAATGCATATATTGAGTTACAGAAGGAGATGGCCAGGGAGCCCGGACGACTTTTTTAACGGCAGCTTGAGGCAAAAGCGATGCGTTGGCCGGGAATCGAACCCGGGTCAACTGCTTGGAACCACTATACCACCAACGCAGACGGCAGGGAGCTGGCTGGATGCTGCCCCGTGTTGTCGGCAGAAGAACTGAAACGCTCCTTGCTTGGACCTGCCACTGAAAAGAACACAGGAACTCTTTATTGACCTGATCTACCAAGCTAACACATTTTAATCAGACACTTCATATTTAATATTATAAGATGATTTGACAAGTGCATTTGACAGATGACACTTGCAATAAAACATTTGCATTTGAGTTGGTTTGTAAAAGGTATTTGTATGCATACTTTGGCTGAGCTTTCATTGCATTTGCCGCATTTTGAACAGCAGGCGCCACCAGTGCCTTGAAACGGCGAAGCAATTGCTTTCACACTTCCACTCGGGTAAAAGCTCCAAAAACATACAACGACAAGATGCGCTTCCTTTCGCTTTGCGTTGGCAGAAGGTTCGACCAGAGTGGACGAGCTAAAACACACAACCAGGCATCGAGCGGCGACTCTTTCGGACAAAGGCCACAGTCAAATTGGTTCTGCTTTTAACACTCTTGCAAAGCTCTGCCGTTAGCAGAGCCCCCAAAAATACAAAACACTCGAAAGCTTTCTCCTCCACGGAAATCTTTAGTAAAAGGTGAAACATTTATGCTAAGATGAAGAGGAACTCGAGCTGTATACCCCCCTCTTGGCCCTGCGTGCTCCCTCTACTCTACCGCTCTGCTCACCGTGGGTAACCTAGGATGCAAACTCCTGCCAGCACTCCTGCCAGCATGCTTTTCATCAGCTGCTCACTTGCTGGTCATCATGCACATTTTTGATCCATCAGAAATTAGGGACAAAGTGCCTCAAATCCAAGGCTAGTTTCCAACTCTCTTCTTGCTTCTAGCCAGTCTTTAGTACACAGGCACGTGGTGCAGGCTAATTTTGTACTTTTATTTGAATGAATCAACCACACCTTCGAATTTGTTGCCTGCCCTTCACCAGCTGCAGTTGCTCTGAACGGGAGCGACTGCCTTTCTTTCTTAGCTTCAGTTGGGAGCCAGGCTTTGGCTGCAGGATGCAATGACCGCACTGCTTTCTGCTGCGTTGATAAAATGGGCCCATATTCTGCTATTCTAACTGTGCTTATTTCCACTGTTGGTGTAAGCAGCCGTGGGTGATAGTAGACAAGAAATGTACGCTTTTACACCAACTTGCTGATAAGGTTTCTTTACTCATTTGGCAATCCTACAGTCAGTGTATTTAAACTACTCTCACCAGATTTTGCTACCGCCTTAATTAAAGGCAATATGTTTGACACACTGAGTTTTCATTTGTAAGCAGCTATCATAAGGGTAACAGGTGTCCAATTGCATTAGGCGGGTAGGCGGGTACCCTTGGCACCAACAGAATAGCACTCTTCGTTTTTGGGCCAACTCTTTTTTTTCCCAAAATGTTGAGGCCACAACCCCTTCAGTGCTTCTACTCTGGTACCATTGACAAGTGTGCCCGCCCCCTTCCTTCAGTGTATGTTCTTGTACGTCATGCTGGATTTGGCCATATGTGAACCCGAAAGCTCTAAGATACCTTATCTCTAAACATATTGAGCTGTTGCATCAGTCAGTGTGTCAAGTCTTAGCACCGACGGCCCATAGTGCTCTGTAGTGCAAGGTTCTGCAGTGGCGAGATAGCGCGCTGGGCCCTACCACCTTAGTGAAAGCTGGCTGGAACCCGAGGAGTATATAGGCCTCGGGCGGGGCAGCAAACTTGTGCTTGCCAAGGCAGCACATATACTAAAATTGGATCGATACAGAGAAGATTAGCATGGCCCCTGACAATGTTATTCATAATCACATCACAACGTGCATAGAATTACGTCACACATACATCTAAAATCTCACCGTGTGCTGAGGCTGGCTGGGAACGGGAGCTTTGGGCAGAAGCCGGTCGTGAAGGGCGCAGGACAGGCTGGGATGCAGAAGATGCAGAGGGTGGCTTTTTTCTCTGTTCAGCCCTTATTTTCTTCTGGTCCCTCTGCAAGATGTATTTCTTTAGGGCATCCATTTTGCTGCCTGCCCTGGTGTCCTTTTTCTTGATGAACTCCACATAGCTGCATATGACACAAAATAATACACAACATAAGAATAAAATACACACTAAACAATTAGTGCATGCGAAACAGGGCCCTTACAGGGCTTGGGCCCTAACAAGCAAGCTGATGCATTTATTGCCTTCTCCTCTCCCTGTCCTTGGCCTCGTACAGCTCCTTGAAAGTGCTCTTAGAGTGGGCCCCAAAGCCCACCAGACAGTCGCCCTCAGAGCCAGACAACGTTCCCTCTCTCTGCCTGCGCACTTTGATGGCTTCTTCGACCACCTGGAATGAGCAGGCATAATGGAGAAACGCATCTTTGTTGGCCATGAGGGCACCTCTGTCAGTTCTGCCAGCCTCACGCTCCCGTTGATGGCCAGACAGGATCATGAGGGAGTATCCCAGGTCGTTCTCCAGCATCCACTTGAAGGTTCTGCCCCTGTACTGACCGAACTGGATGGCACTTTGGCTTGCCAACAGCAGGT
This sequence comes from Opsariichthys bidens, assembly GCA_037194245.1. Classification (NCBI taxonomy): domain Eukaryota; kingdom Metazoa; phylum Chordata; class Actinopteri; order Cypriniformes; family Xenocyprididae; genus Opsariichthys; species Opsariichthys bidens. The sequence goes on from CM074284.1 coordinate 27,505,236, forward strand.
CGTCAAAGGGATCCCCTCCGCCTTGGATAACCTTCAGCTTGGCCTCCCCCAGCACAGCCTCAGGGTCCTTCGGTACAAAGGGCACCCCTTTAGCCAGCTGAGAAAGGTGGATCTTCTCCAACGTGGCAGCCTTCTTGGACGGCCGCAGCACCAGCTCTCCAGCCTCGAAGCGAAGATCAGGCTTGCTTTCCATTCTGTAAACAGTAACAGTAAAGCACCAGATGTTATGAGAAACAATGCTCTGAACCCCAGACACAAAAGAAACATTATGGAAAATGCATTATTATACATTATTACGGGTCATTGGTGGCATAAACCAACAAAATAAAAAGGTACATTGTTATAAATTTTTTTCCTTATTATTATCAATGTTCTTAAACGAATTTTATTTTATTTTTGAATATTAAAACTGACCTAGAGTCAATAAAAGGTCAAACAAACGAATCAGAAAACATCTGCATGCACGCATTACATTATATTTATGAATGAATGAATGAATGAATGAAACGGCACTTTTTAGACTGAAATCTATGTTTTAGGTAACTTTTAGATCTATGTTTTAGGCGTTGGTAAGCCAAAAAAAATTAAAATAAAATAAATTCCAAAAAATGTCGTCTTACCTGATCCACAAAAGTGCAGGGTTACAAAATGCTCCGATCGCGGGAAAAAATAGCAAAGGAAATTGCAACAGTGCGTTTTTAAAAAAACGTTTAGGTCTTGTCTTGTTGTGTCGTGTGCGTTTTAAAGCGTCGAAATCGCCGCGGAGAAACAGCCAGATGTTGTCTATTCTTGTTCGAAAGAATGAATGAAGATGGACGCAGCAGCTCTCGACCAATGGGGGCAACGACCGCCTCTGAAACAATTCGCGAGAGCCAATGGGCCGAGGGGTGCCGAGCGTGAAACAAATCGCCCCTCGGCGAAACGGATCGCGCGGTTTGAAACAATTCCTCGGCTGGCCAATGGGGCGAGGGCAGCGGAGGCGGGACATGGTGAAACAATTCCTCCCCAGGCCAATCCGAGCGCGGGGCGGGGTGAAACAAATTGCAACAATTCCCCGAAGATCGGTTTCACGTAGGCGCAAGGATGACACGCAAATCCGTGAAGCGCTCCATCTTTTTGAGGCTGTGATCAACCCTGCTTCACAGTACTTGATGCATACCCTCTTGCTCCTCTTTGCTTTCTTTCTTTTTCTATTGTGTCAACAACCGCAGCATTCCAATTGTCTATAGGGCACTTTCAGTTTTTCAGACAACTCTGTTTTAAGTGTAGAGGTCGCAACTCTTATTACTTGTATTACTTTTATTACACCTTCGAATTTGTTGCCTGCCCCTCCCCAGCTGCAGCTGCTCTGAACGGGAGCGACTGCCTTTATTCCGTAGCTCCTCGTTCTCCGCCTGTCACGCGGAAGACCGGGGTTCGATTCCCCGACGGGGAGAAGTTGTCCTTTGCTGCTACCCGACGACCCATACGGTAGAATCGATGAGGAATCTCTCAGATGATTCTTTCAAACATAACTCCATATAAATCTCATCCGAACACTGAAAATCCCAAATCAGCACGTGATGTAGGATCAACAGGCGGCTCCATTCAGTCTACCAGACCCCTCAGCTGAGTACTTTATGGCCTAGCAAGCGTGTCAAACTTAAGAGATTTTTAAAAGACCAAGTGGTCAAAAAGACATTGCAACTTGAGCTGCAAGAAGATAACACCAGAGTGTATGATCCCCACAACAGAGACATCAAACAGGCCACCTTCTTCTGTGTAACCTCTGAGTGACACAGAATCCAAGTCCACAGGAAACCCCACAAAGACTCTTTTATATATGAACTGCATCAAGTTGTTCTAAAAACAACTCTAAACGGACTTGAAATCAAACATCATTCGACTGCAAAATTCCAAGTTATGTAGACACATTATAAATGTGGCCAGTTATGCTCAGATCACTCGCAATTCATGTGATTATTCTCACTTTTGAATGGTTGATTGAAAGTGAGCATCGTTTGTATTGATTGTAAATCTCTATTCATAATTCAAAGTTTGGCTTGAATGAAATCTGCCTAAACTATGGTCTCGGTACTCTCTGAATGTGTCCACTTTGCAGACTTTGTAGTCGTGGCCGAGTGGTTAAGGCGATGGACTAGAAGGTTCAAATCCTGCCGACTACGTTGATGTGTTGCTTTAGTTTGGAACCTTCTGGAGGCTTCGCTAGAACGTTACAAGAGGAGAAAAGCAACTGTTGCGATGTTACCCTTTAAAGGACTTATATGGTAGGAAGCAGTTTTCTCTGCAAGCTCGTCCTTAAGCCCCCTGTTTTGTGCATGGCACGTCCTTGACGTGCGCTGGGTTTTTCAGTGAATTGCCACCGGGAGCTTATGTGAGAGCCCGATCTCTCAGGTTTGAATCATTAGACAAAGACGGATATCAAACACTCCTACTTAATTTATTTTTTTGTTTTCTTGTAATCTGTAGCCATGTTGCTTCAGATAGAATATGCTGCTGGCGTATGTTCTAATCGCTAGGTGTTGGTACACTCGCTGGCTGTTACCTAGAGTGCAGTAGATTTGCTATTTGCTCCAAAGAACTGTGCCTTTGATGCAAGTTTGCAACAATCATAAGCGCCGCAAGACAACACCACCAAAGCATGTAAAGGTGCTTTACCGACAAGAAGCAATGAGTTTTTGTTTTTTGTCCTAGCATTATTGTCCTTTGATTACTATTATTAGCCTAACACGCTGCATTCTCACTCATTGACAAATATATTTTGATGTATCAGACGTTTTGGCGGCCGTTCTGAATTGTCAAAGGAAGCAACGCTACGCGTGGGAGGATTTTTTTCTCCCGCCAATGCTACTCGTTTGGCTCCGCGTTCGCACACCGCACGCAGCAGGCGCTGCGACTAAGGGCCTGGATAGCTCAGTCGGTAGAGCATCAGACTTTTAATCTGAGGGTCCAGGGTTCAAGTCCCTGTTCAGACGAACGAGCCTCTTTTCATGTAACGATACGTTTTCCTTTTGAGTGCTTGCTGATCTACTCTGCCCTCAGGCAGCGAAGCGAAATGGCATGTCCACCTTGCGCACTTTGTAGTCGTGGCCGAGTGGTTAAGGCGATGGACTAGAAATCCATTGGGGTCTCCCCGCGCAGGTTCAAATCCTGCCGACTACGTTGATGTGTTGCTTTAGTTTGGAACCTTCTGGAGGCCTCGCTAGAACGTTACAAAAGGAGAAAAGCAACTGTTGCGATGTTACCCTTTAAAGGACTTATATGGTAGGAAGCAGTTTTCTCTGCAAACTCGTCCTTAAGCCCCCTGTTTTGTGCATGGCACGTCCTTGACGTGCGCTGGGTTTTTCAGTGAATTGCCACCGGGAGCTTATGTGAGAGCCCGATCTCTCAGGTTTGAATCATTAGACAAAGACGGAAATCAAAACACTCCTACTTAATTTCTTTTTTTGTTTTCTTGTAATCTGTAGCCATGTTGCTTCAGATAGAATATGCTGCTGGCGTATGTTCTAATCGCTAGGTGTTGGTACACTCACTGGCTGTTACCTAGAGTGCAGTAGATTTGCTATTTGCTCCAAAGAACTGTGCCTTTGATGCAAGTTTGCAATAATCATAAGCGCCGCAAGACAACACCACCAAAGCATGTAAAGGTGCTTTACCGACAAGAAGCAATGAGTTTTTGTTTTTTGTCCTAGCATTATTGTCCTTTGATTACTATTATTAGCCTAACACGCTGCATTCTCACTCATTGACAAATATATTTTGACATATCAGACGTTTTGGCGGCCGTTCTGAATTGTCAAAGGAAGCAACGCGACGCCTGGAAGGATTTTTTTCTCCCGCCAATGCTACTCGTTTGGCTCCGCGTTCGCATGCAGGCTCTGTGACCAAGAGCCTGGATAGCTCTACCTGACAGCCGTTCGCCTGTCTCACGACGGCCAATCAGCGCGAGCTGCTCCATCTTCACGGAGCGAATCGCTTTCTCGGGCTTCATCTTTCTCCATCTTTGCGGAGCGAATCGCGTTCTCTGGCTTCATCTTTCTCAGAGTTCCCCAGCCAATCACGCGTCGGATCTCCATCTTTGCAGAGCGAATCGCGTTTTCTGGCTTCATCTTTCTCAGAGTTTCCCAGCCAATAACGCGTCGGATCTCCACCTTTGCGGAGCGAATCGCGTTCTCTGGCTTCATCTTTCTCAGAGTTCCCCAGCCAATCACGCGTCGGATCTCCATCTTTGCGGAGCGAATCGCGTTCTCTGTTGCCTCTGTTGCTCTCCTCCCAAACCCAATTTGACCTCAGTTTGAAATCCCATGCTGGCGTTTTCTTATGTTCAGTTCTGGATGTCAAATTGTATCCCCCGGCAACAGATATGGCTAAAGAAAACCAGGTGAACTTGAAGCCTAGGCTTAACCCTGACTTTGCCCTCACCAGGTTTTCCTCTCCGAAAGGTGCGGAAAAGGTTTCACAACGGTGAGGCTTTTGTGAAAGCTTATTTTCAGCTCCAGTTTGCGGTGGTGTGTTGATGGAATGTTCATGTTTTGTTCCAGGTGCTGGAGGCCTGTGTTCCACAGAGTTCCTGTTCAAAAGTCCTTTTATAAAAGCACCAATTATTTGTAATAACTTCTGCCTTTAGTCTAATGTGGATTTTTGTCATATGAGGGCTCCAGTAACTTGTAACTTATTAAGCTCTCACGCATAAGGTCAATCGATTTGGCATACGCCTGGACATGCTGGCGTTTTCACATATTCATTTCCGGTTGGAGGTTGGGTCCTCCAACTCTTTGATGCATGGCTCACTTTTTCCTTTGAAAATTTGGAGGAGTTTGCCTTCGGTGACCGCCCCCTCAATCGACAGACAGAAAGCGCGATACTGGCACTCTCCCCAGTGGTCTCTGTGGCGCAATCGGATTAGCGCGTTCGGCTGTTAACCGAAAGGATGGTGGTTCGAGCCCACCCAGGGACGAAGGAAGCTTTTCGTTGCCAGTCTTTCTCTCTGGCATGAGGTCAGTCGATTTGAAAACCCATGGTGGCGTTTTGTTATGTTGAGTCCTCCAACTCTTTGCTCTGTAGATCACTTTTGCCTTTGGGATATTGAAGGCGTTGGCTGTCGGTAACCGCTCTCTCACTCGACAGACCGTAACCAAACTTTAACTCATGATTTGGATTGTGCATACCATTGGCCTGCTCTACTTGGGCGTATCTATGGCTCCCCGTTGAGGCCTGTGTTCCAGAGAGAACCTGCTCAAAAGTCCTTTTAAAACACCACTGAGCATTTGCAATAACTCGCGACTTTGATATGATGTGGATTATCATCATATTAGGAGGACACCAGTAACGTGTAACCTATCAATCTCTCTGGCACAAAGTCAACCGATTTGACCTGAGTTTGAAATCCCATGATGGCGTTGTTGTATGCTCAATTCCGGATGTCAAATTGTATCCTCGGCAACAGATATGGCTAAAGAAAACGAGGTGAACTTGAAGCCTAGGCTTAACCCTGACTTTACCGCAACAGATTTTCCTCTACGAAAGCTGAGGAAGCGGGCCTTTGCGAAAGTGTATTATCAGCTCCAGTTTGCTGTGGTGTGTGGATGGAATGTTCATGTTTTGTTCCAAGTGGTGGAGGCCTGTGTTCCAGAGAGTTCCAGCTCAAAATTCCTTTTATAAAAGCATCTAGCATTTGTAATAACTTCTGCCTGTAGTCTAATGTGGATTTTTGTCATATGAGGGCACCAGTAACTCTTAACTTATCAAGCTCTCACGCATAAGGTCAATTGATTTGGCATACGCCTAGACGTGCTGACGTTTTCACATGTTCAGTTCCGGTTGGAGGTTGGGTCCTCCAACTCTTTGCTGCATGGCTCACTTTTTCCTTTGAAAATTTGGAGGAGTTTGCCTTCGGTGACCGCCCTCTCTTGGACGTATCTATGGTTCCCTGTGGAGTCCTGTCTTCCACAGAGGTCCTGCTTAAAAGTCCTTTTAAAGCAGGTTAATGAAACCTGAGACCAGCGCGCGGCGCGGTGCGTTGCGGTGCAGCTCCATCCTGCCCGGCTAGCTCAGTCGGTAGAGCATGAGACTCTTAATCTCAGGGTCGTGAGTTTGAGCCCCACGTTGGGCGTATTTGTTGGGTCTCTCTTCCCAACCCCAATTTGACCTCAGTTTGAAATCCCATGCTGGCGTTTTCTTATGTTCAGTTCTGGATGTCAAATTGTATCCCCCGGCAACAGATATGGCTAAAGAAAACCAGGTGAACTTGAAGCCTAGGCTTAACCCTGACTTTCCCCGCACCAGGTTTTCCTCTCCGAAAGGTGCGGAAAAGGTTTCACAACGATGAGGCCTTTGTGAAAGCTTATTTTCAGCTCCAGTTTGCGGTGGTGTGTTGATGGAATGTTCATGTTTTGTTCCAGGTGCTGGAGGCCTGTGTTCCACAGAGTTCCTGTTCAAAAGTCCTTTTATAAAAGCACCAATTATTTGTAATAACTTCTGCCTGTAGTCTAATGTGGATTTTTGTCATATTAGGGCTCCAGTAACTTGTAACTTATTAAGCTCTCACGCATAAGGTCAATCGATTTGGCATACGCCTGGACATGCTGGCGTTTTCACATATTAATTTCCGGTTGGAGGTTGGGTCCTCCAACTCTTTGATGCATGGCTCACTTTTTCCTTTGAAATTTTGGAGGAGTTTGCCTTCGGTGACCGCCCCCTCAATCGACAGACAGAAAGCGCGATACTGGCACTCTCCCCAGTGGTCTCTGTGGCGCAATCGGATTAGCGCGTTCGGCTGTTAACCGAAAGGTTGCCAGTCTTTCTCTCTGGCATGAGGTCAGTGGATTTGAAAACCCATGGTGGCGTTTTGTTATATTGAGTCCTCCAACTCTTTGCTCTGTAGATCACTTTTGCCTTTGGGATATTGAAGGCGTTGGCTGTCGGTAACCGCTCTCTCACTCGACAGACCGTAACCAAACTTTAACTCATGATTTGGATTGTGCATACCATTGGCCTGCTCTACTTGGGCGTATCTATGGCTCCCCGTCGAGGCCTGTGTTCCAGAGAGGCCCTGCTCAAAAGTCCTTTTAAAACACCACTGAGCATTTGCAATAACTCGCGACTTTGACATGATGTGGATTATCATCATATTAGGAGGACACCAGTAACGTGTAACCTATCAATCTCTCTGGCACAAAGTCAACCGATTTGACCTGAGTTTGAAATCCCATGATGGCGTTGTTGTATGCTCAATTCCGGATGTCAAATTGTATCCTCGGCAACAGATATGGCTAAAGAAAACGAGGTGAACTTGAAGCCTAGGCTTAACCCTGACTTTACCGCAACAGATTTTCCTCTACGAAAGCTGAGGAAGCGGGCCTTTGCGAAAGCGTATTATCAGCTCCAGTTTGCTGTGGTGTGTGGATGGAATGTTCTTGTTTTGTTCCAAGTGGTGGAGGCCTGTGTTCCAGAGAGTTCCAGCTCAAAATTCCTTTTATAAAAGCATCTAGCATTTGTAATAACTTCTGCCTGTAGTCTAATGTGGATTTTTGTCATATGAGGGCACCAGTAACTCTTAACTTATCAAGCTCTCACACATAAGGTCGATTGATTTGTCATACGCCTAGACGTGCTGACGTTTTCACATGTTCAGTTCCGGTTGGAGGTTGGGTCCTCCAACTCTTTTCTGCATGGCTCACTTTTTCCTTTGAAAATTTGGAGGAGTTTGCCTCCGGTGACCGCCCTCTCTTGGACGTATCTATGGTTCCCTGTGGAGTCCTGTCTTCCACAGAGGCCCTGCTTAAAAGTCCTTTTAAAGCAGGTTAATGAAACCTGAGACCAGCGCGCGGCGCGGTGCGGTGCAGCTCAATCCTGCCCGGCTAGCTCAGTCGGTAGAGTCGGTATAAAAGCATCTAGCATTTGTAATAACTTCTGCCTGTAGTCTAATGTGGATTTTTGTCATATGAGGGCACCAGTAACTCTTAACTTATCAAGCTCTCACACATAAGGTCGATTGATTTGGCATACGCCTAGACGTGCTGACGTTTTCACATGTTCAGTTCCGGTTGGAGGTTGGGTCCTCCAACTCTTTGCTGCATGGCTCACTTTTTCCTTTGAAAATTTGGAGGAGTTTGCCTCCGGTGACCGCCCTCTCTTGGACGTATCTATGGTTCCCTGTGGAGTCCTGTCTTCCACAGAGGTCCTGCTTAAAAGTCCTTTTAAAGCAGGTTAATGAAACCTGAGACCAGCGCGCGGCGCGGTGCGGTGCGGTGAAGCTCCATCCTGCCCGGCTAGCTCAGTCGGTAGAGCATGAGACTCTTAATCTCAGGGTCGTGGGTTCGAGCCCCACGTTGGGCGTATTTGTTGGGTCTCTCTTCCCAACCCCAATTTGACCTCAGTTTGAAATCCCATGCTGGCGTTTTCTTATGTTCAGTTCTGGATGTCAAATTGTATCCCCCGGCAACAGATATGGCTAAAGAAAACCAGGTGAACTTGAAGCCTAGGCTTAACCCTGACTTTGCCCTCACCAGGTTTTCCTCTCCGAAAGGTGCGGAAAAGGTTTCACAACGGTGAGGCTTTTGTGAAAGCTTATTTTCAGCTCCAGTTTGCGGTGGTGTGTTGATGGAATGTTCATGTTTTGTTCCAGGTGCTGGAGGCCTGTGTTCCACAGAGTTCCTGTTCAAAAGTCCTTTTATGAAAGCACCAATTATTTGTAATAACTTCTGCCTGTAGTCTAATGTGGATTTTTGTCATATGAGGGCTCCAGTAACTTGTAACTTATTAAGCTCTCACGCATAAGGTCAATCGATTTGGCATACGCCTGGACATGCTGGCGTTTTCACATATTAATTTCCGGTTGGAGGTTGGGTCCTCCAACTCTTTGATGCATGGCTCACTTTTTCCTTTGAAAATTTGGAGGAGTTTGCCTTCGGTGACCGCCCCCTCAATCGACAGACAGAAAGCGCGATACTGGCACTCTCCCCAGTGGTCTCTGTGGCGCAATCGGATTAGCGCGTTCGGCTGTTAACCGAAAGGATGGTGGTTCGAGCCCACCCAGGGACGAAGGAAGCTTTTCGTTGCCAGTCTTTCTCTCTGGCATGAGGTCAGTCGATTTGAAAACCCATGGTGGCGTTTTGTTATGTTGAGTCCTCCAACTCTTTGCTCTGTAGATCACTTTTGCCTTTGGGATATTGAAGGCGTTGGCTGTCGGTAACCGCTCTCTCACTCGACAGACCGTAACCAAACTTTAACTCATGATTTGGATTGTGCATACCATTGGCCTGCTCTACTTGGGCGTATCTATGGCTCCCCGTTGAGGACTGTGTTCCAGAGAGAACCTGCTCAAAAGTCCTTTTAAAACACCACTGAGCATTTGCAATAACTCGCGACTTTGATATGATGTGGATTATCATCATATTAGGAGGACACCAGTAACGTGTAACCTATCAATCTCTCTGGCACAAAGTCAACCGATTTGACCTGAGTTTGAAATCCCATGATGGCGTTGTTGTATGCTCAATTCCGGATGTCAAATTGTATCCTCGGCAACAGATATGGCTAAAGAAAACGAGGTGAACTTGAAGCCTAGGCTTAACCCTGACTTTACCGCAACAGATTTTCCTCTACGAAAGCTGAGGAAGCGGGCCTTTGCGAAAGTGTATTATCAGCTCCAGTTTGCTGTGGTGTGTGGATGGAATGTTCATGTTTTGTTCCAAGTGGTGGAGGCCTGTGTTCCAGAGAGTTCCAGCTCAAAATTCCTTTTATAAAAGCATCTAGCATTTGTAATAACTTCTGCCTGTAGTCTAATGTGGATTTTTGTCATATGAGGGCACCAGTAACTCTTAACTTATCAAGCTCTCACGCATAAGGTCAATTGATTTGGCATACGCCTAGACGTGCTGACGTTTTCACATGTTCAGTTCCGGTTGGAGGTTGGGTCCTCCAACTCTTTGCTGCATGGCTCACTTTTTCCTTTGAAAATTTGGAGGAGTTTGCCTTCGGTGACCGCCCTCTCTTGGACGTATCTATGGTTCCCTGTGGAGTCCTGTCTTCCACAGAGGTCCTGCTTAAAAGTCCTTTTAAAGCAGGTTAATGAAACCTGAGACCAGCGCGCGGCGCGGTGCGGTGCGGTGCAGCTCCATCCTGCCCGGCTAGCTCAGTCGGTAGAGCATGAGACTCTTAATCTCAGGGTCGTGGGTTCGAGCCCCACGTTGGGTGTATTTGTTGGGTCTCTCTTCTTGACCTCAGTTTGAAATCCCATGCTGGCGTTTTCTTATGTTCAGTTCTGGATGTCAAATTGTATCCCCCGGCAACAGATATGGCTAAAGAAAACCAGGTGAACTTGAAGCCTAGGCTTAACCCTGACTTTGCCCGCACCAGGTTTTCCTCTCCGAAAGGTGCGGAAAAGGTTTCACAACGGTGAGGCCTTTGTGAAAGCTTATTTTCAGCTCCAGTTTGCGGTGGTGTGTTGATGGAATGTTCATGTTTTGTTCCAGGTGCTGGAGGCCTGTGTTCCACAGAGTTCCTGTTCAAAAGTCCTTTTATAAAAGCACCAATTATTTGTAATAACTTCTGCCTGTAGTCTAATGTGGATTTTTGTCATATGAGGGCTCCAGTAACTTGTAACTTATTAAGCTCTCACGCATAAGGTCAATCGATTTGGCATACGCCTGGACATGCTGGCGTTTTCACATATTCATTTCCGGTTGGAGGTTGGGTCCTCCAACTCTTTGATGCATGGCTCACTTTTTCCTTTGAAAATTTGGAGGAGTTTGCCTTCGGTGACCGCCCCCTCAATCGACAGACAGAAAGCGCGATACTGGCACTCTCCCCAGTGGTCTCTGTGGCGCAATCGGATTAGCGCGTTCGGCTGTTAACCGAAAGGATGGTGATTCGAGCCCACCCAGGGACGAAGGAAGCTTTTCGTTGCCAGTCTTTCTCTCTGGCATGAGGTCAGTGGATTTGAAAACCCATGGTGGCGTTTTGTTATGTTGAGTCCTCCAACTCTTTGCTCTGTAGATCACTTTTGCCTTTGGGATATTGAAGGCGTTGGCTGTCGGTAACCGCTCTCTCACTCGACAGACCGTAACCAAACTTTAACTCATGATTTGGATTGTGCATACCATTGGCCTGCTCTACTTGGGCGTATCTATGGCTCCCCGTCGAGGCCTGTGTTCCAGAGAGAACCTGCTCAAAAGTCCTTTTGAAACACCACTGAGCCTTAGCAATAACTCGCGACTTTGATATGATGTGGATTATCATCATATTAGGAGGACACCAGTAACGTGTAACCTATCAATCTCTCTGGCAAGAAGTCAACCGATTTGACCTGAGTTTGAAATCCCATGATGGCGTTGTTGTATGCTCAATTCCGGATGTCAAATTGTATCCTCGCCAACAGATATGGCTAAAGAAAACAAGGTGAACTTGAAGCCTAGGCTTAACCCTGACTTTACCGCAACAGATTTTCCTCTCCGAAAGGTGCGGAAAAGGTTTCACAACGGTGAGGCCTTTGTGAAAGCTTATTTTCAGCTCCAGTTTGCGGTGGTGTGTTGATGGAATGTTCATGTTTTGTTCCAGGTGCTGGAGGCCTGTGTTCCACAGAGTTCCTGTTCAAAAGTCCTTTTATAAAAGCACCAATTATTTGTAATAACTTCTGCCTGTAGTCTAATGTGGATTTTTGTCATATGAGGGCTCCAGTAACTTGTAACTTATTAAGCTCTCACGCATAAGGTCAATCGATTTGGCATACGCCTGGACATGCTGGCGTTTTCACATATTCATTTCCGGTTGGAGGTTGGGTCCTCCAACTCTTTGATGCATGGCTCACTTTTTCCTTTGAAAATTTGGAGGAGTTTGCCTTCGGTGACCGCCCCCTCAATCGACAGACAGAAAGCGCGATACTGGCACTCTCCCCAGTGGTCTCTGTGGCGCAATCGGATTAGCGCGTTCGGCTGTTAACCGAAAGGATGGTGATTCGAGCCCACCCAGGGACGAAGGAAGCTTTTCGTTGCCAGTCTTTCTCTCTGGCATGAGGTCAGTGGATTTGAAAACCCATGGTGGCGTTTTGTTATGTTGAGTCCTCCAACTCTTTGCTCTGTAGATCACTTTTGCCTTTGGGATATTGAAGGCGTTGGCTGTCGGTAACCGCTCTCTCACTCGACAGACCGTAACCAAACTTTAACTCATGATTTGGATTGTGCATACCATTGGCCTGCTCTACTTGGGCGTATCTATGGCTCCCCGTCGAGGCCTGTGTTCCAGAGAGAACCTGCTCAAAAGTCCTTTTGAAACACCACTGAGCCTTAGCAATAACTCGCGACTTTGATATGATGTATAACTTCTGCCTGTAGTCTAATGTGACTCCAACTCTTTGCTGCATGGCTCACTTTTTCCTTTGAAAATTTGGAGGAGTTTGCCTTCGGTGACCGCCCTCTCTTGGACGTATCTATGGTTCCCTGTGGAGTCCTGTCTTCCACAGAGGCCCTGCTTAAAAGTCCTTTTAAAGCAGGTTAATGAAACCTGAGACCAGCGCGCGGCGCGGCGCGGTGCGGTGCGGTGCAGCTCCATCCTGCCCGGCTAGCTCAGTCGGTAGAGCATGAGACTCTTAATCTCAGGGTCGTGGGTTCGAGCCCCACGTTGGGCGTATTTGTTGGGTCTCTCTTCCCAACCCCAATTTGACCTCAGTTTGAAATCCCATGCTGGCGTTTTCTTATGTTCAGTTCTGGATGTCAAATTGTATCCCCCGGCAACAGATATGGCTAAAGAAAACCAGGTGAACTTGAAGCCTAGGCTTAACCCTGACTTTGCCCGCACCAGGTTTTCCTCTCCGAAAGGTGCGGAAAAGGTTTCACAACGGTGAGGCCTTTGTGAAAGCTTATTTTCAGCTCCAGTTTGCGGTGGTGTGTTGATGGAATGTTCATGTTTTGTTCCAGGTGCTGGAGGCCTGTGTTCCACAGAGTTCCTGTTCAAAAGTCCTTTTATAAAAGCACCAATTATTTGTAATAACTTCTGCCTGTAGTCTAATGTGGATTTTTGTCATATGAGGGCTCCAGTAACTTGTAACATATTAAGCTCTCACGCATAAGGTCAATCGATTTGGCATACGCCTGGACATGCTGGCGTTTTCACATATTCATTTCCGGTTGGAGGTTGGGTCCTCCAACTCTTTGATGCATGGCTCACTTTTTCCTTTGAAAATTTGGAGGAGTTTGCCTTCGGTGACCGCCCCCTCAATCGACAGACAGAAAATTTGGAGGAGTTTGCCTTCGGTGACCGCCCCCTCTTGGACGTATCTATGGTTCCCTGTGGAGTCCTGTCTTCCACAGAGGTCCTGCTTAAAAGTCCTTTTAAAGCAGGTTAATGAAACCTGAGACCAGCACGCGGCGCGGTGCAGTGCAGCTCCATCCTGCCCGGCTAGCTCAGTCGGTAGAGCATGAGACTCTTAATCTCAGGGTCGTGGGTTCGAGCCCCACGTTGGGTGTATTTGTTGGGTCTCTCTTCCCAACCTCAGTTTGAAATCCCATGCTGGCGTTTTCTTATGTTCAGTTCTGGATGTCAAATTGTATCCCCCGGCAACAGATATGGCTAAAGAAAACCAGGTGAACTTGAAGCCTAGGCTTAACCCTGACTTTGTCCGCACCAGGTTTTCCTCTCCGAAAGGTGCGGAAAAGGTTTCACAACGGTGAGGCCTTTGTGAAAGCTTATTTTCAGCTCCAGTTTGCGGTGGTGTGTTGATGGAATGTTCATGTTTTGTTCCAGGTGCTGGAGGCCTGTGTTCCACAGAGTTCCTGTTCAAAAGTCCTTTTATAAAAGCACCAATTATTTGTAATAACTTCTGCCTATAGTCTAATGTGGATTTTTGTCATATGAGGGCTCCAGTAACTTGTAACTTATTAAGCTCTCACACATAAGGTCAATCGATTTGGCATACGCCTGGACATGCTGGCGTTTTCACATATTCATTTCCGGTTGGAGGTTGGGTCCTCCAACTCTTTGATGCATGGCTCACTTTTTCCTTTGAAAATTTGGAGGAGTTTGCCTTCGGTGACCGCCCCCTCAATCGACAGACAGAAAGCGCGATACTGGCACTCTCCCCAGTGGTCTCTGTGGCGCAATCGGATTAGCGCGTTCGGCTGTTAACCGAAAGGATGGTGGTTCGAGCCCACCCAGGGACGAAGGAAGCTTTTCGTTGCCAGTCTTTCTCTCTGGCATGAGGTCAGTGGATTTGAAAACCCATGGTGGCGTTTTGTTATGTTGAGTCCTCCAACTCTTTGCTCTGTAGATCACTTTTGCCTTTGGGATATTGAAGGCGTTGGCTGTCGGTAACCGCTCTCTCACTCGACAGACCGTAACCAAACTTTAACTCATGATTTGGATTGTGCATACCATTGGCCTGCTCTACTTGGGCGTATCTATGGCTCCCCGTCGAGGCCTGTGTTCCAGAGAGAACCTGCTCAAAAGTCCTTTTGAAACACCACTGAGCATTAGCAATAACTCGCGACTTTGATATGATGTGGATTATCATCATATTAGGAGGACACCAGTAACGTGTAACCTATCAATCTCTCTGGCACAAAGTCAACCGATTTGACCTGAGTTTGAAATCCCATGATGGCGTTGTTGTATGCTCAATTCCGGATGTCAAATTGTATCCTCGGCAACAGATATGGCTAAAGAAAACGAGGTGAACTTGAAGCCTAGGCTTAACCCTGACTTTACCGCAACAGATTTTCCTCTACGAAAGCTGAGGAAGCGGGCCTTTGCGAAAGCGTATTATCAGCTCTAGCTTGCTGTGGTGTGTGGATGGAATGTTCATGTTTTGTTCCAAGTGGTGGAGGCCTGTGTTCCAGAGAGTTCCAGCTCAAAATTCCTTTTATAAAAGCATCTAGCATTTGTAATAACTTCTGCCTGTAGTCTAATGTGGATTTTTGTCATATGAGGGCACCAGTAACTCTTAACTTATCAAGCTCTCACGCATAAGGTCAATTGATTTGGCATACGCCTAGACGTGCTGACGTTTTCACATGTTCAGTTCCGGTTGGAGGTTGGGTCCTCCAACTCTTTGATGCATGGCTCACTTTTTCCTTTGAAAATTTGGAGGAGTTTGCCTTCGGTGACCGCCCCCTCAATCGACAGACAGAAAGCGCGATACTGGCACTCTCCCCAGTGGTCTCTGTGGCGCAATCGGATTAGCGCGTTCGGCTGTTAACCGAAAGGATGGTGGTTCGAGCCCACCCAGGGACGAAGGAAGCTTTTCGTTGCCAGTCTTTCTCTCTGGCATGAGGTCAGTGGATTTGAAAACCCATGGTGGCGTTTTGTTATGTTGAGTCCTCCAACTCTTTGCTCTGTAGATCACTTTTGCCTTTGGGATATTGAAGGCGTTGGCTGTCGGTAACCGCTCTCTCACTCGACAGACCGTAACCAAACTTTAACTCATGATTTGGATTGTGCATACCATTGGCCTGCTCTACTTGGGCGTATCTATGGCTCCCCGTCGAGGCCTGTGTTCCAGAGAGGCCCTGCTCAAAAGTCCTTTTAAAACACCACTGAGCATTTGCAATAACTCGCGACTTTGATATGATGTATAACTTCTGCCTGTAGTCTAATGTGGATTTTTGTCATATGAGGGCACCAGTAACTCTTAACTTATCAAGCTCTCACACATAAGGTCAATTGATTTGGCATACGCCTAGACGTGCTGACTTTTTCACATGTTCAGTTCCGGTTGGAGGTTGGGTCCTCCAACTCTTTGCTGCATGGCTCACTTTTTCCTTTGAAAATTTGGAGGAGTTTGCCTTCGGTGACCGCCCTCTCTTGGACGTATCTATGGTTCCCTGTGGAGTCCTGTCTTCCACAGAGGCCCTGCTTAAAAGTCCTTTTAAAGCAGGTTAATGAAACCTGAGACCAGCGCGCGGCGCGGCACGGTGCGGTGCGGTGCAGCTCCATCCTGCCCGGCTAGCTCAGTCGGTAGAGCATGAGACTCTTAATCTCAGGCTCGTGGGTTCGAGCCCCACGTTGGGCGTATTTGTTGGGTCTCTCTTCCCAACCCCAATTTGACCTCAGTTTGAAATCCCATGCTGGCGTTTTCTTATGTTCAGTTCTGGATGTCAAATTGTATCCCCCGGCAACAGATATGGCTAAAGAAAACCAGGTGAACTTGAAGCCTAGGCTTAACCCTGACTTTGCCCGCACCAGGTTTTCCTCTCCGAAAGGTGCGGAAAAGGTTTCACAACGGTGAGGCCTTTGTGAAAGCTTATTTTCAGCTCCAGTTTGCGGTGGTGTGTTGATGGAATGTTCATGTTTTGTTCCAGGTGCTGGAGACCTGTGTTCCACAGAGTTCCTGTTCAAAAGTCCTTTTATAAAAGCACCAATTATTTGTAATAACTTCTGCCTGTAGTCTAATGTGGATTTTTGTCATATGAGGGCTCCAGTAACTTGTAACTTATTAAGCTCTCACGCATAAGGTCAATCGATTTGGCATACGCCTGGACATGCTGGCGTTTTCACATATTCATTTCCGGTTGGAGGTTGGGTCCTCCAACTCTTTGATGCATGGCTCACTTTTTCCTTTGAAAATTTGGAGGAGTTTGCCTTCGGTGACCGCCCCCTCAATCGACACACAGAAAGCGCGATACTGGCACTCTCCCCAGTGGTCTCTGTGGCGCAATCGGATTAGCGCGTTCGGCTGTTAACCGAAAGGATGGTGGTTCGAGCCCACCCAGGGACGAAGGAAGCTTTTCGTTGCCAGTCTTTCTCTCTGGCATGAGGTCAGTGGATTTGAAAACCCATGGTGATGTTTTGTTATGTTGAGTCCTCCAACTCTTTGCTCTGTAGATCACTTTTGCCTATGGGATATTGAAGGCGTTGGCTGTCGGTAACCGCTCTCTCACTCGACAGACCGTAACCAAACTTTAACTCATGATTTGGATTGTGCATACCATTGGCCTGCTCTACTTGGGCGTATCTATGGCTCCCCGTCGAGGCCTGTGTTCCAGAGAGAACCTGCTCAAAAGTCCTTTTGAAACACCACTGAGCATTAGCAATAACTCGCGACTTTGATATGATGTGGATTATCATCATATTAGGAGGACACCAGTAACGTGTAACCTATCAATCTCTCTGGCACAAAGTCAACCGATTTGACCTGAGTTTGAAATCCCATGATGGCGTTGTTGTATGCTCAATTCCGGATGTCAAATTGTATCCTCGGCAACAGATATGGCTAAAGAAAACGAGATGAACTTGAAGCCTAGGCTTAACCCTGACTTTACCGCAACAGATTTTCCTCTACGAAAGCTGAGGAAGCGGGCCTTTGCGAAAGCGTATTATCAGCTCCAGTTTGCTGTGGTGTGTGGATGGAATGTTCTTGTTTTGTTCCAAGTGGTGGAGGCCTGTGTTCCAGAGAGTTCCAGCTCAAAATTCCTTTTATAAAAGCATCTAGCATTTGTAATAACTTCTGCCTGTAGTCTAATGTGGATTTTTGTCATATGAGGGCACCAGTAACTCTTAACTTATCAAGCTCTCACGCATAAGGTCAATTGATTTGGCATACGCCTAGACGTGCTGACGTTTTCACATGTTCAGTTCCGGTTGGAGGTTAGGTCCTCCAACTCTTTGCTGCATGGCTCACTTTTTCCTTTGAAAATTTGGAGGAGTTTGCCTTCGGTGACCGCCTCCTCAATCGACAGACAGAAAGCGCGATACTGGCAGTCTCCCCAGTGGTCTCTGTGGCGCAATCGGATTAGCGCGTTCGGCTGTTAACCGAAAGGATGGTGGTTCGAGCCCCCCCCAGGGACGAAGGAAGCTTTTCGTTGCCAGTCTTTCTCTCTGGCATGAGGTCAGTGGATTTGAAAACCCATGGTGTTGTTTTGTTATGTTGAGTCCTCCAACTCTTTGCTCTGTAGATCACTTTTGCCTTTGGGATATTGAAGGCGTTGGCTGTCGGTAACCGCTCTCTCACTCGACAGACCGTAACCAAACTTTAACTCATGATTTGGATTGTGCATACCATTGGCCTGCTCTACTTGGGCGTATCTATGGCTCCCCGTCGAGGCCTGTGTTCCAGAGAGGCCCTGCTCAAAAGTCCTTTTAAAACACCACTGAGCATTTGCAATAACTCGCGACTTTGATATGATGTGGTTTATCATCATATTAGGAGGACACCAGTAACGTGTAACCTATCAATCTCTCTGGCACAAAGTCAACCGATTTGACCTGAGTTTGAAATCCCATGATGGCGTTGTTGTATGCTCAATTCCGGATGTCAAATTGTATCCTCGGCAACAGATATGGCTAAAGAAAACGAGATGAACTTGAAGCCTAAGCTTAACCCTGACTTTACCGCAACAGATTTTCCTCTACGAAAGCTGAGGAAGCGGGCCTTTGCGAAAGCGTATTATCAGCTCCAGTTTGCTGTGGTGTGTGGATGGAATGTTCTTGTTTTGTTCCAAGTGGTGGAGGCCTGTGTTCCAGAGAGTTCCAGCTCAAAATTCCTTTTATAAAAGCATCTAGCATTTGTAATAACTTCTGCCTGTAGTCTAATGTGGATTTTTGTCATATGAGGGCACCAGTAACTCTTAACTTATCAAGCTCTCACACATAAGGTCAATTGATTTGGCATACGCCTAGACGTGCTGACGTTTTCACATGTTCAGTTCCGGTTGGAGGTTGGGTCCTCCAACTCTTTGCTGCATGGCTCACTTTTTCCTTTGAAAATTTGGAGGAGTTTGCCTTCGGTGACCGCCCTCTCTTGGACGTATCTATGGTTCCCTGTGGAGTCCTGTCTTCCACAGAGGCCCTGCTTAAAAGTCCTTTTAAAGCAGTTTAATGAAACCTGAGACCAGCGCGCGGCGCGGTGCGGTGCGGTGCGGTGCAGCTCCATCCTGCCCGGCTAGCTCAGTCGGTAGAGCATGAGACTCTTAATCTCAGGGTCGTGGGTTCGAGCCCCACGTTGGGCGTATTTGTTCGGTCCCTCTTCCCAACCCCAATTTGACCTCAGTTTGAAATCCCATGCTGGCGTTTTCTTATGTTCAGTTCTGGATGTCAAATTGTATCCCCGGCAACAGATATGGCTAAAGAAAACCAGGTGAACTTGAAGCCTAGGCTTAACCCTGACTTTGCCCGCACCAGGTTTTCCTCTCCGAAAGGTGCGGAAAAGGTTTCACAACGGTGAGGCCTTTGTGAAAGCTTATTTTCAGCTCCAGTTTGCGATGGTGTGTTGATGGAATGTTCATGTTTTGTTCCAGGTGCTGGAGGCCTGTGTTCCACAGAGTTCCTGTTCAAAAGTCCTTTTATAAAAGCACCAATTATTTGTAATAACTTCTGCCTGTGGTCTAATGTGGATTTTTGTCATATGAGGGCTCCAGTAACTTGTAACTTATTAAGCTCTCACGCATAAGGTCAATCGATTTGGCATACGCCTGGACATGCTGGCGTTTTCACATATTCATTTCCGGTTGGAGGTTGGGTCCTCCAACTCTTTGCTGCATGGCTCACTTTTTCCTTTGAAAATTTGGAGGAGTTTGCCTTCGGTGACCGCCCCCTCAATCGACAGAAAGAAAGCGCGATACTGGCAGTCTCCCCAGTGGTCTCTGTGGCGCAATCGGATTAGCGCGTTCGGCTGTTAACCGAAAGGATGGTGATTCGAGCCCACCCAGGGACGAAGGAAGCTTTTCGTTGCCAGTCTTTTTCTCTGGCATGAGGTCAGTGGATTTGAAAACCCATGGTGGCGTTTTGTTATGTTGAGTCCTCCAACTCTTTGCTCTGTAGATCACTTTTGCCTTTGGGATATTGAAGGCGTTGGCTGTCGGTAACCGCTCTCTCACTCGACAGACCGTAACCAAACTTTAACTCATGATTTGGATTGTGCATACCATTGGCCTGCTCTACTTGGGCGTATCTATGGCTCCCCGTCGAGGCCTGTGTTCCAGAGAGGCCCTGCTCAAAAGTCCTTTTAAAACACCACTGAGCATTTGCAATAACTCGCGACATTGATATGATGTGGATTATCATCATATTAGGAGGACACCAGTAACGTGTAACCTATCAATCTCTCTGACACAAAGTCAACCGATTTGACCTGAGTTTGAAATCCCATGATGGCGTTGTTGTATGCTCAATTCCGGATGTCAAATTGTATCCTCGGCAACAGATATGGCTAAAGAAAACGAGGTGAACTTGAAGCCTAGGCTTAACCCTGACTTTACCGCAACAGATTTTCCTCTTCGAAAGCTGAGGAAGCGGGCCTTTGCGAAAGCGTATTATCAGCTCCAGTTTGCTGTGGTGTGTGGATGGAATGTTCATGTTTTGTTCCAATTGGTGGAGGCCTGTGTTCCAAGAGTTCCAGCTCAAAATTCCTTTTAGAAAAGCATCTAGCATTTGTAATAACTTCTGCCTGTAGTCTAATGTGGATTTTTGTCATATGAGGGCACCAGTAACTCTTAACTTATCAAGCTCTCACGCATAAGGTCAATTGATTTGGCATACGCCTAGACGTGCTGACTTTTACACATGTTCAGTTCCGGTTGGAGGTTGGGTCCTCCAACTCTTTGCTGCATGGCTCACTTTTTCCTTTGAAAATTTGGAGGAGTTTGCCTTCGGTGACCGCCCTCTCTTGGACGTATCTATGGTTCCCTGTGGAGTCCTGTCTTCCACAGAGGCCCTGCTTAAAAGTCCTTTTAAAGCAGGTTAATGAAACCTGAGACCAGCATGTGGCGCGGTGCGGTGCAGTGCAGGTCCGTCCTGCCTGGCATGAGAGCATGAGACATGAGACTCTTAATCTCAGGGTCGTGGGTTCGAGCCCCACGTTGGGCGTATTTGTTGGGTCTCTCTTCCCAACCCCAATTTGACCTCAGTTTGAAATCCCATGCTGGCGTTTTCTTATGTTCAGTTCTGGATGTCAAATTGTATCCCCCGGCAACAGATATGGCTAAAGAAAACCAGGTGAACTTGAAGCCTAGGCTTAACCCTGACTTTGCCCGCACCAGGTTTTCCTCTCCGAAAGGTGCGGAAAAGGTTTCACAACGGTGAGGCCTTTGTGAAAGCTTATTTTCAGCTCCAGTTTGCGGTGGTGTGTTGATGGAATATTCATGTTTTGTTCCAGGTGCTGGAGGCCTGTGTTCCACAGAGTTCCTGTTCAAAAGTCCTTTTATAAAAGCACCAATTATTTGTAATAACTTCTGCCTGTGGTCTAATGTGGATTTTTGTCATATGAGGGCTCCAGTAACTTGTAACTTATTAAGCTCTCACGCATAAGGTCAATCGATTTGGCATACGCCTGGACATGCTGGCGTTTTCACATATTCATTTCCGGTTGGAGGTTGGGTCCTCCAACTCTTTGCTGCATGGCTCACTTTTTCCTTTGAAAATTTGGAGGAGTTTGCCTTCGGTGACCGCCCCCTCAATCGACAGAAAGAAAGCGCGATACTGGCAGTCTCCCCAGTGGTCTCTGTGGCGCAATCGGATTAGCGCGTTCGGCTGTTAACCGAAAGGATGGTGATTCGAGCCCACCCAGGGACGAAGGAAGCTTTTCGTTGCCAGTCTTTCTCTCTGGCATGAGGTCAGTGGATTTGAAAACCCATGGTGGCGTTTTGTTATGTTGAGTCCTCCAACTCTTTGCTCTGTAGATCACTTTTGCCTTTGGGATATTGAAGGCGTTGGCTGTCGGTAACCGCTCTCTCACTCGACAGACCGTAACCAAACTTTAACTCATGATTTGGATTGTGCATACCATTGGCCTGCTCTACTTGGGCGTATCTATGGCTCCCCGTCGAGGCCTGTGTTCCAGAGAGGCCCTGCTCAAAAGTCCTTTTAAAACACCACTGAGCATTTGCAATAACTCGCGACTTTGATATGATGTGGATTATCATCATATTAGGAGGACACCAGTAACGTGTAACCTATCAATCTCTCTGACACAAAGTCAACCGATTTGACCTGAGTTTGAAATCCCATGATGGCGTTGTTGTATGCTCAATTCCGGATGTCAAATTGTATTCTCGGCAACAGATATGGCTAAAGAAAACGAGGTGAACTTGAAGCCTAGGCTTAACCCTGACTTTACCGCAACAGATTTTCCTCTTCGAAAGCTGAGGAAGCGGGCCTTTGCGAAAGCGTATTATCAGCTCCAGTTTGCTGTGGTGTGTGGATGGAATGTTCATGTTTTGTTCCAAGTGGTGGAGGCCTGTGTTCCAAGAGTTCCAGCTCAAAATTCCTTTTAGAAAAGCATCTAGCATTTGTAATAACTTCTGCCTGTAGTCTAATGTGGATTTTTGTCATATGAGGGCACCAGTAACTCTTAACTTATCAAGCTCTCACGCATAAGGTCAATTGATTTGGCATACCCCTAGACGTGCTGACTTTTTCACATGTTCAGTTCCGGTTGGAGGTTGGGTCCTCCAACTCTTTGCTGCATGGCTCACTTTTTCCTTTGAAAATTTGGAGGAGTTTGCCTTCGGTGACCGCCCTCTCTTGGACGTATCTATGGTTCCCTGTGGAGTCCTGTCTTCCACAGAGGCCCTGCTTAAAAGTCCTTTTAAAGCAGGTTAATGAAACCTGAGACCAGCGTGCGGCGCGGTTCGGTGCGGTGCAGCTCCATCCTGCCTGGCATGAGAGCATGAGACATGAGACTCTTAATCTCAGGGTCGTGGGTTCGAGCCCCACGTTGGGCGTATTTGTTGGGTCTCTCTTCCCAACCCCAATTTGACCTCAGTTTGAAATCCCATGCTGGCTTTTTCTTATGTTCAGTTCTGGATGTCAAATTGTATCCCCCGGCAACAGATATGGCTGAAGAAAACCAGGTGAACTTGAAGCCTAGGCTTAACCCTGACTTTGCCCGCACCAGGTTTTCCTCTCCGAAAGGTGCGGAAAAGGTTTCACAACGGTGAGGCCTTTGTGAAAGCTTATTTTCAGCTCCAGTTTGCGGTGGCGTGTTGATGGAATATTCATGTTTTGTTCCAGGTGCTGGAGGCCTGTGTTCCACAGAGTTCCTGTTCAAAAGTCCTTTTATAAAAGCACCAATTATTTGTAATAACTTCTGCCTGTGGTCTAATGTGGATTTTTGTCATATGAGGGCTCCAGTAACTTGTAACTTATTAAGCTCTCACGCATAAGGTCAATCGATTTGGCATACGCCTGGACATGCTGGCGTTTTCACATATTCATTTCCAGTTGGAGGTTGGGTCCTCAAACTCTTGGATGCATGGCTCACTTTTTCCTTTGAAAATTTGGAGGAGTTTGCCTTCGGTGACCGCCCCCTCAATCGACAGACAGAAAGCGCGATACTGGCAGTCTCCCCGGTGGTCTCTGTGGCGCAATCGGATTAGCGCGTTCGGCTGTTAACCGAAAGGATGGTGGTTCGAGCCCACCCAGGGACGAAGGAAGCTTTTCGTTGCCAGTCTTTCTCTCTGGCATTAGGTCAGTGGATTTGAAAACCCATGGTGGCGTTTTGTTATGTTGAGTCCTCCAACTCTTTGCTCTGTAGATCACTTTTGCCTTTGGGATATTGAAGGCGTTGGCTGTCGGTAACCGCTCTCTCACTCGACAGACCGTAACCAAACTTTAACTCATGATTTGGATTGTGCATACCATTGGCCTGCTCTACTTGGGCGTATCTATGGCTCCCCGTCGAGGCCTGTGTTCCAGAGAGGCCCTGCTCAAAAGTCCTTTTAAAACACCACTGAGCATTTGCAATAACTCGCGACATTGATATGATGTGGATTATCATCATATTAGGAGGACACCAGTAACGTGTAACCTATCAATCTCTCTGACACAAAGTCAACCGATTTGACCTGAGTTTGAAATCCCATGATGGCGTTGTTGTATGCTCAATTCCGGATGTCAAATTGTATCCTCGGCAACAGATATGGCTAAAGAAAACGAGGTGAACTTGAAGCCTAGGCTTAACCCTGACTTTACCGCAACAGATTTTCCTCTTCGAAAGCTGAGGAAGCGGGCCTTTGCGAAAGCGTATTATCAGCTCCAGTTTGCTGTGGTGTGTGGATGGAATGTTCATGTTTTGTTCCAATTGGTGGAGGCCTGTGTTCCAAGAGTTCCAGCTCAAAATTCCTTTTAGAAAAGCATCTAGCATTTGTAATAACTTCTGCCTGTAGTCTAATGTGGATTTTTGTCATATGAGGGCACCAGTAACTCTTAACTTATCAAGCTCTCACGCATAAGGTCAATTGATTTGGCATACGCCTAGACGTGCTGACTTTTTCACATGTTCAGTTCCGGTTGGAGGTTGGGTCCTCCAACTCTTTGCTGCATGGCTCACTTTTTCCTTTGAAAATTTGGAGGAGTTTGCCTTCGGTGACCGCCCTCTCTTGGACGTATCTATGGTTCCCTGTGGAGTCCTGTCTTCCACAGAGGCCCTGCTTAAAAGTCCTTTTAAAGCAGGTTAATGAAACCTGAGACCAGCGTGCGGCGCGGTGCGGTGCAGTGCAGCTCCATCCTGCCTGGCATGAGAGCATGAGACATGAGACTCTTAATCTCAGGGTCGTGGGTTCGAGCCCCACGTTGGGCGTATTTCTTGGGTCTCTCTTCCCAACCCCAATTTGACCTCAGTTTGAAATCCCATGCTGGCGTTTTCTTATGTTCAGTTCTGGATGTCAAATTGTATCCCCCGGCAACAGATATGGCTAAAGAAAACCAGATGAACTTGAAGCCTAGGCTTAACCCTGACTTTGCCCGCACCAGGTTTTCCTCTCCGAAAGGTGCGGAAAAGGTTTCACAACGGTGAGGCCTTTGTGAAAGCTTATTTTCAGCTCCAGTTTGCGGTGGTGTGTTGATGGAATATTCATGTTTTGTTCCAGGTGTGCTGGAGGCCTGTGTTCCACAGAGTTCCTGTTCAAAAGTCCTTTTATAAAAGCACCAATTATTTGTAATAACTTCTGCCTGTGGTCTAATGTGGATTTTTGTCATATGAGGGCTCCAGTAACTTGTAACTTATTAAGCTCTCACGCATAAGGTCAATCGATTTGGCATACGCCTGGACATGCTGGCGTTTTCACATATTCATTTCCGGTTGGAGGTTGGGTCCTCCAACTCTTTGATGCATGGCTCACTTTTTCCTTTGAAAATTTGGAGGAGTTTGCCTTCGGTGACCGCCCCCTCAATCGACAGACAGAAAGCGCGATACTGGCAGTCTCCCCAGTGGTCTCTGTGGCGCAATCGGATTAGCGCGTTCGGCTGTTAACCGAAGGGATGGTGGTTCGAGCCCACCCAGGGACGAAGGAAGCTTTTCGTTTCCAGTCTTTCTCTCTGGCATGAGGTCAGTGGATTTGAAAACCCATGGTGGCGTTTTGTTATGTTGAGTCCTCCAACTCTTTGCTCTGTAGATCACTTTTGCCTTTGGGATATTGAAGGCGTTGGCTGTCGGTAACCGCTCTCTCACTCGACAGACCGTAACCAAACTTTAACTCATGATTTGGATTGTGCATACCATTGGCCTGCTCTACTTGGGCGTATCTATGGCTCCCCGTCGAGGCCTGTGTTCCAGAGAGGCCCTGCTCAAAAGTCCTTTTTAAAACACCACTGAGCATTTGCAATAACTCGCGACTTTGATATGATGTGGATTATCATCATATTAGGAGGACACCAGTAACGTGTAACCTATCAATCTCTCTGACACAAAGTCAACCGATTTGACCTGAGTTTGAAATCCCATGATGGCGTTGTTGTATGCTCAATTCCGGATGTCAAATTGTATTCTCGGCAACAGATATGGCTAAAGAAAACGAGGTGAACTTGAAGCCTAGGCTTAACCCTGACTTTACCGCAACAGATTTTCCTCTTCGAAAGCTGAGGAAGCGGGCCTTTGCGAAAGCGTATTATCAGCTCCAGTTTGCTGTGGTGTGTGGATGGAATGTTCATGTTTTGTTCCAAGTGGTGGAGGCCTGTGTTCCAAGAGTTCCAGCTCAAAATTCCTTTTAGAAAAGCATCTAGCATTTGTAATAACTTCTGCCTGTAGTCTAATGTGGATTTTTGTCATATGAGGGCACCAGTAACTCTTAACTTATCAAGCTCTCACGCATAAGGTCAATTGATTTGGCATACCCCTAGACGTGCTGACTTTTTCACATGTTCAGTTCCGGTTGGAGGTTGGGTCCTCCAACTCTTTGCTGCATGGCTCACTTTTTCCTTTGAAAATTTGGAGGAGTTTGCCTTCGGTGACCGCCCTCTCTTGGACGTATCTATGGTTCCCTGTGGAGTCCTGTCTTCCACAGAGGCCCTGCTTAAAAGTCCTTTTAAAGCAGGTTAATGAAACCTGAGACCAGCGTGCGGCGCGGTTCGGTGCGGTGCAGCTCCATCCTGCCTGGCATGAGAGCATGAGACATGAGACTCTTAATCTCAGGGTCGTGGGTTCGAGCCCCACGTTGGGCGTATTTGTTGGGTCTCTCTTCCCAACCCCAATTTGACCTCAGTTTGAAATCCCATGCTGGCTTTTTCTTATGTTCAGTTCTGGATGTCAAATTGTATCCCCCGGCAACAGATATGGCTGAAGAAAACCAGGTGAACTTGAAGCCTAGGCTTAACCCTGACTTTGCCCGCACCAGGTTTTCCTCTCCGAAAGGTGCGGAAAAGGTTTCACAACGGTGAGGCCTTTGTGAAAGCTTATTTTCAGCTCCAGTTTGCGGTGGCGTGTTGATGGAATATTCATGTTTTGTTCCAGGTGCTGGAGGCCTGTGTTCCACAGAGTTCCTGTTCAAAAGTCCTTTTATAAAAGCACCAATTATTTGTAATAACTTCTGCCTGTGGTCTAATGTGGATTTTTGTCATATGAGGGCTCCAGTAACTTGTAACTTATTAAGCTCTCACGCATAAGGTCAATCGATTTGGCATACGCCTGGACATGCTGGCGTTTTCACATATTCATTTCCAGTTGGAGGTTGGGTCCTCAAACTCTTGGATGCATGGCTCACTTTTTCCTTTGAAAATTTGGAGGAGTTTGCCTTCGGTGACCGCCCCCTCAATCGACAGACAGAAAGCGCGATACTGGCAGTCTCCCCGGTGGTCTCTGTGGCGCAATCGGATTAGCGCGTTCGGCTGTTAACCGAAAGGATGGTGGTTCGAGCCCACCCAGGGACGAAGGAAGCTTTTCGTTGCCAGTCTTTCTCTCTGGCATTAGGTCAGTGGATTTGAAAACCCATGGTGGCGTTTTGTTATGTTGAGTCCTCCAACTCTTTGCTCTGTAGATCACTTTTGCCTTTGGGATATTGAAGGCGTTGGCTGTCGGTAACCGCTCTCTCACTCGACAGACCGTAACCAAACTTTAACTCATGATTTGGATTGTGCATACCATTGGCCTGCTCTACTTGGGCGTATCTATGGCTCCCCGTCGAGGCCTGTGTTCCAGAGAGGCCCTGCTCAAAAGTCCTTTTAAAACACCACTGAGCATTTGCAATAACTCGCGACATTGATATGATGTGGATTATCATCATATTAGGAGGACACCAGTAACGTGTAACCTATCAATCTCTCTGGCACAAAGTCAACCGATTTGACCTCAGTTTGAAATCCCATGATGGCGTTGTTGTATGCTCAATTCCGGATGTCAAATTGTATCCTCGGCAACAGATATGGCTAAAGAAAACGAGGTGAACTTGAAGCCTAGGCTTAACCCTGACTTTACCGCAACAGATTTTCCTCTACGAAAGCTGAGGAAGCGGGCCTTTGCGAAAGCGTATTATCAGCTCTAGCTTGCTGTGGTGTGTGGATGGAATGTTCATGTTTTGTTCCAAGTGGTGGAGGCCTGTGTTCCAGAGAGTTCCAGCTCAAAATTCCTTTTATAAAAGCATCTAGCATTTGTAATAACTTCTGCCTGTAGTCTAATGTGGATTTTTGTCATATGAGGGCACCAGTAACTCTTAAATTATCAAGCTCTCACGCATAAGGTCAATTGGTTTGGCATACGCCTAGACGTGCTGACGTTTTCACATGTTCAGTTCCGGTTGGAGGTTGGGTCCTCCAACTCTTTGCTGCATGGCTCACTTTTTCCTTTGAAAATTTGGAGGAGTTTGCCTTCGGTGACCGCCCTCTCTTGGACGTATCTATGGTTCCCTGTGGAGTCCTGTCTTCCACAGAGGCCCTGCTTAAAAGTCCTTTTAAAGCAGGTTAATGAAACCTGAGACCAGCGCGCGGCGCGGTGCGGTGTAGCTCCATCCTGCCCGGCTAGCTCAGTCGGTAAAGCATGAGACTCTTAATCTCAGGGTCGTGGGTTCGAGCCCCACGTTGGGCGTAGTTGTTGGGTCTCTCTTCCCAACCCCAATTTGACCTCAGTTTGAAATCCCATGCTGGCGTTTTCTTATGTTCAGTTCTGGATGTCAAATTGTATCCCCCGGCAACAGATATGGCTAAAGAAAACCAGGTGAACTTGAAGCCTAGGCTTAACCCTGACTTTGCCCGCAGCAGGTTTTCCTCTCCGAAAGGTGCGGAAAAGGTTTCACAACGGTGAGGCCTTTGTGAAAGCTTATTTTCAGCTCCAGTTTGCGGTGGTGTGTTGATGGAATGTTCATGTTTTGTTCCAGGTGCTGGAGGCCTGTGTTCCACAGAGTTCCTGTTCAAAAGTCCTTTTATAAAAGCACCAATTATTTGTAATAACTTCTGCCTGTGGTCTAATGTGGATTTTTGTCATATGAGGGCTCCAGTAACTTGTAACTTATTAAGCTCTCACGCATAAGGTCAATCGATTTGGCATACGCCTGGACATGCTGGCGTTTTCACATGTTCAGTTCCGGTTGGAGGTTGGGTCCTCCAACTCTTTGCTGCATGGCTCACTTTTTTTTCTTTTGAAAATCTGGAGGAGTTTGCCTTCGGTGACCGCCCCCTCAATCGACAGACAGAAAGCGCGATACTGGCAGTCTCCCCAGTGGTCTCTGTGGCGCAATCGGATTAGCGCGTTCGGCTGTTAACCGAAAGGATGGTGGTTCGAGCCCACCCAGGGACGAAGGAAGCTTTTCGTTGCCAGTCTTTCTCTCTGGCATTAGGTCAGTGGATTTGAAAACCCATGGTGGCGTTTTGTTATGTTGAGTCCTCCAACTCTTTGCTCTGTAGATCACTTTTGCCTTTGGGATATTGAAGGCGTTGGCTGTCGGTAACCGCTCTCTCACTCGACAGACCGTAACCAAACTTTAACTCATGATTTGGATTGTGCATACCATTGGCCTGCTCTACTTGGGCATATCTATGGCTCCCCGTCGAGGCCTGTGTTCCAGAGAGAACCTGCTCAAAAGTCCTTTTGAAACACCACTGAGCATTAGCAATAACTCGTGACTTTGATATGATGTGGATTATCATCATATTAGGAGGACACCAGTAACGTGTAACCTATCAATCTCTCTGGCACAAAGTCAACCGATTTGACCTGAGTTTGAAATCCCATGATGGCGTTGTTGTATGCTCAATTCCGGATGTCAAATTGTATCCTCGGCAACAGATATGGCTAAAGAAAACGAGGTGAACTTGAAGCCTAGGCTTAACCCTGACTTTACCGCAACAGATTTTCCTCTACGAAAGCTGAGGAAGCGGGCCTTTGCGAAAGCGTATTATCAGCTCTAGCTTGCTGTGGTGTGTGGATGGAATGTTCATGTTTTGTTCCAAGTGGTGGAGGCCTGTGTTCCAGAGAGTTCCAGCTCAAAATTCCTTTTATAAAAGCATCTAGCATTTGTAATAACTTCTGCCTGTAGTCTAATGTGGATTTTTGTCATATGAGGGCACCAGTAACTCTTAACTTATCAAGCTCTCACGCATAAGGTCAATTGGTTTGGCATACGCCTAGACGTGCTGATGTTTTCACATGTTCAGTTCCGGTTGGAGGTTGGGTCCTCCAACTCTTTGCTGCATGGCTCACTTTTTCCTTTGAAAATTTGGAGGAGTTTGCCTTCGGTGACCGCCCTCTCTTGGACGTATCTATGGTTCCCTGTGGAGTCCTGTCTTCCACAGAGGCCCTGCTTAAAAGTCCTTTTAAAGCAGGTTAATGAAACCTGAGACCAGCGCGCGGCGCGGTGCGGTGCGGTGCAGCTCCATCCTGCCCGGCTAGCTCAGTCGGTAGAGCATGAGACTCTTAATCTCAGGGTCGTGGGTTCGAGCCCCACGTTGGGCGTATTTGTTGGGTCTCTCTTCCCAACCCCAATTTGACCTCAGTTTGTCACAGTGGTCACCGACAGGTTAATGAAACCTGAGACCAGCGCGCGGCGCGGTGCAGCTCCATCCTGCCCGGCTAGCTCAGTCGGTAGAGCATGAGACTCTTAATCTCAGGGTCGTGGGTTCGAGCCCCACGTTGGGCGTATTTGTTGGGTCTCTCTTCCCAACCCCAATTTGACCTCAGTTTGAAATCCCATGCTGGCGTTTTCTTATGTTCAGTTCTGGATGTCAAATTGTATCCCCCGGCAACAGATATGGCTAAAGAAAACCAGGTGAACTTGAAGCCTAGGCTTAACCCTGACTTTGCCCGCACCAGGTTTTCCTCTCCGAAAGGTGCGGAAAAGGTTTCACAACGGTGAGGCCTTTGTGAAAGCTTATTTTCAGCTCCAGTTTGCGGTGGTGTGTTGATGGAATGTTCATGTTTTGTTCCAGGTGCTGGAGGCCTGTGTTCCACAGAGTTCCTGTTCAAAAGTCCTTTTATAAAAGCACCAATTATTTGTAATAACTTCTGCCTGTGGTCTAATGTGGATTTTTGTCATATGAGGGCTCCAGTAACTCTTAACTTATCAAGCTCTCACGCATAAGGTCAATTGGTTTGGCATACGCCTAGACGTGCTGATGTTTTCACATATTCATTTCCGGTTGGAGGTTGGGTCCTCCAACTCTTTGCTGCATGGCTCACTTTTTTTTCTTTTGAAAATTTGGAGGAGTTTGCCTTCGGTGACCGCCCCCTCAATCGACAGACAGAAAGCGCGATACTGGCAGTCTCCCCAGTGGTCTCTGTGGCGCAATAGGATTAGCGCGTTCGGCTGTTAACCAAAAGGATGGTGGTTCGAGCCCACCCAGGGACGAAGGAAGCTTTTCGTTGCCAGTCTTTCTCTCTGGCATTAGGTCAGTGGATTTGAAAACCCATGGTGGCGTTTTGTTATGTTGAGTCCTCCAACTCTTTGCTCTGTAGATCACTTTTGCCTTTGGGATATTGAAGGCGTTGGCTGTCGGTAACCGCTCTCTCACTCGACAGACCGTAACCAAACTTTAACTCATGATTTGGATTGTGCATACCATTGGCCTGCTCTACTTGGGCATATCTATGGCTCCCCGTCGAGGCCTGTGTTCCAGAGAGAACCTGCTCAAAAGTCCTTTTGAAACACCACTGAGCATTAGCAATAACTCGTGACTTTGATATGATGTGGATTATCATCATATTAGGAGGACACCAGTAACGTGTAACCTATAAATCTCTCTGGCACAAAGTCAACCGATTTGACCTGAGTTTGAAATCCCATGATGGCGTTGTTGTATGCTCAATTCCGGATGTCAAATTGTATCCTCGGCAACAGATATGGCTAAAGAAAACGAGGTGAACTTGAAGCCTAGGCTTAACCCTGACTTTACCGCAACAGATTTTCCTCTACGAAAGCTGAGGAAGCGGGCCTTTGCGAAAGCGTATTATCAGCTCTAGCTTGCTGTGGTGTGTGGATGGAATGTTCATGTTTTGTTCCAAGTGGTGGAGGCCTGTGTTCCAGAGAGTTCCAGCTCAAAATTCCTTTTATAAAAGCATCTAGCATTTGTAATAACTTCTGCCTGTAGTCTAATGTGGATTTTTGTCATATGAGGGCACCAGTAACTCTTAACTTATCAAGCTCTCACGCATAAGGTCAATTGGTTTGGCATTCGCCTAGACGTGCTGATGTTTTCACATGTTCAGTTCCGGTTGGAGGTTGGGTCCTCCAACTCTTTGCTGCATGGCTCACTTTTTCCTTTGAAAATTTGGAGGAGTTTGCCTTCGGTGACCGCCCTCTCTTGGACGTATCTATGGTTCCCTGTGGAGTCCTGTCTTCCACAGAGGCCCTGCTTAAAAGTCCTTTTAAAGCAGGTTAATGAAACCTGAGACCAGCGCGCGGCGCGGTGCGGTGCGGTGTAGCTCCATCCTGCCCGGCTAGCTCAGTC
Organism: Opsariichthys bidens; assembly: GCA_037194245.1. NCBI lineage: Eukaryota > Metazoa > Chordata > Actinopteri > Cypriniformes > Xenocyprididae > Opsariichthys > Opsariichthys bidens. The sequence goes on from CM074284.1 coordinate 27,537,309, forward strand.
GGTAGAGCATGAGACTCTTAATCTCAGGGTCGTGGGTTCGAGCCCCACGTTGGGCGTATTTGTTGGGTCTCTCTTCCCAACCCCAATTTGACCTCAGTTTGAAATCCCATGCTGGCGTTTTCTAATGTTCAGTTCTGGATGTCAAATTGTATCCCCGGCAACAGATATGGCTAAAGGAAACCAGGTGAACTTGAAGCCTAGGCTTAACCCTGACTTTGCCCGCACCAGGTTTTCCTCTCCGAAAGGTGCGGAAAAGGTTTCACAACGGTGAGGCCTTTGTGAAAGCTTATTTTCAGCTCCAGTTTGCGGTGGTGTGTTGATGGAATGTTCATGTTTTTTTCCAGGTGCTGGAGGCCTGTGTTCCACAGAGTTCCTGTTCAAAAGTCCTTTTATAAAAGCACCAATTATTTGTAATAACTTCTGCCTGTGGTCTAATGTGGATTTTTGTCATATGAGGGCTCCAGTAACTTGTAACTTATTAAGCTCTCACGCATAAGGTCAATCGATTTGGCATACGCCTGGACATGCTGGCGTTTTCACATATTCATTTCCGGTTGGAGGTTGGGTCCTCCAACTCTTTGCTGCATGGCTCACTTTCTTTTCTTTTGAAAATTTGGAGGAGTTTGCCTTCGGTGACCGCCCCCCTCAATCGACAGACAGAAAGCGCGATACTGGCAGTCTCCCCAGTGGTCTCTGTGGCGCAATCGGATTAGCACGTTCGGCTGTTAACCGAAAGGATGGTGGTTCGAGCCCACCCAGGGACGAAGGAAGCTTTTCGTTGCCAGTCTTTCTCTCTGGCATTAGGTCAGTGGATTTGAAAACCCATGGTGGCGTTTTGTTATGTTGAGTCCTCCAACTCTTTGCTCTGTAGATCACTTTTGCCTTTGGGATATTGAAGGCGTTGGCTGTCGGTAACCGCTCTCTCACTCGACAGACCGTAACCAAACTTTAACTCATGATTTGGATTGTGCATACCATTGGCCTGCTCTACTTGGGCGTATCTATGGCTCCCCGTCGAGGCCTGTGTTCCAGAGAGAACCTGCTCAAAAGTCCTTTTGAAACACCACTGAGCATTAGCAATAACTCGTGACTTTGATATGATGTGGATTATCATCATATTAGGAGGACACCAGTAACGTGTAACCTATCAATCTCTCTGGCACAAAGTCAACCGATTTGACCTGAGTTTGAAATCCCATGATGGCGTTGTTGTATGCTCAATTCCGGATGTCAAATTGTATCCTCGGCAACAGATATGGCTAAAGAAAACGAGGTGAACTTGAAGCCTAGGCTTAACCCTGACTTTACCGCAACAGATTTTCCTCTACGAAAGCTGAGGAAGCGGGCCTTTGCGAAAGCGTATTATCAGCTCTAGCTTGCTGTGGTGTGTGGATGGAATGTTCATGTTTTGTTCCAAGTGGTGGAGGCCTGTGTTCCAGAGAGTTCCAGCTCAAAATTCCTTTTATAAAAGCATCTAGCATTTGTAATAACTTCTGCCTGTAGTCTATTGTGGATTTTTGTCATATGAGGGCACCAGTAACTCTTAACTTATCAAGCTCTCACGCATAAGGTCAATTGGTTTGGCATACGCCTAGACGTGCTGACGTTTTCACATGTTCAGTTCCGGTTGGAGGTTGGGTCCTCCAACTCTTTGCTGCATGGCTCACTTTTTCCTTTGAAAATTTGGAGGAGTTTGCCTTCGGTGACCGCCCTCTCTTGGACGTATCTATGGTTCCCTGTGGAGTCCTGTCTTCCACAGAGGCCCTGCTTAAAAGTCCTTTTAAAGCAGGTTAATGAAACCTGAGACCAGCGCGCGGCGCGGCGCGGTGCGGTGCGGTGCAGCTCCATCCTGCCCGGCTAGCTCAGTCGGTAGAGCATGAGACTCTTAATCTCAGGGTCGTGGGTTCGAGCCCCACATTGGGCGTATTTGTTGGGTCTCTCTTCCCAACCCCAATTTGACCTCAGTTTGAAATCCCATGCTGGCGTTTTCTTATGTTCAGTTCTGGATGTCAAATTGTATCCCCCGGCAACAGATATGGCTAAAGGAAACCAGGTGAACTTGAAGCCTAGGCTTAACCCTGACTTTGCCCGCACCAGGTTTTCCTCTCCGAAAGGTGCGGAAAAGGTTTCACAACGGTGAGGCCTTTGTGAAAGCTTATTTTCAGCTCCAGTTTGCGGTGGTGTGTTGATGGAATGTTCATGTTTTGTTCCAGGTGCTGGAGGCCTGTGTTCCACAGAGTTCCTGTTCAAAAGTCCTTTTATAAAAGCACCAATTATTTGTAATAACTTCTGCCTGTGGTCTAATGTGGATTTTTGTCATATGAGGGCTCCAGTAACTTGTAACTTATTAAGCTCTCACGCATAAGGTCAATCGATTTGGCATACGCCTGGACATGCTGGCGTTTTCACATATTCATTTCCGGTTGGAGGTTGGGTCCTCCAACTCTTTGCTGCATGGCTCACTTTCTTTTCTTTTGAAAATTTGGAGGAGTTTGCCTTCGGTGACCGCCCCCTCAATCGACAGACAGAAAGCGCGATACTGGCAGTCTCCCCAGTGGTCTCTGTGGCGCAATCGGATTAGCACGTTCGGCTGTTAACCGAAAGGATGGTGGTTCGAGCCCACCCAGGGACGAAGGAAGCTTTTCGTTGCCAGTCTTTCTCTCTGGCATTAGGTCAGTGGATTTGAAAACCCATGGTGGTGTTTTGTTATGTTGAGTCCTCCAACTCTTTGCTCTGTAGATCACTTTTGCCTTTGGGATATTGAAGGCGTTGGCTGTCGGTAACCGCTCTCTCACTCGACAGACCGTAACCAAACTTTAACTCATGATTTGGATTGTGCATACCATTGGCCTGCTCTACTTGGGCGTATCTATGGCTCCCCGTCGAGGCCTGTGTTCCAGAGAGAACCTGCTCAAAAGTCCTTTTGAAACACCACTGAGCATTAGCAATAACTCGTGACTTTGATATGATGTGGATTATCATCATATTAGGAGGACACCAGTAACGTGTAACCTATCAATCTCTCTGGCACAAAGTCAACCGATTTGACCTGAGTTTGAAATCCCATGATGGCGTTGTTGTATGCTCAATTCCGGATGTCAAATTGTATCCTCGGCAACAGATATGGCTAAAGAAAACGAGGTGAACTTGAAGCCTAGGCTTAACCCTGACTTTACCGCAACAGATTTTCCTCTACGAAAGCTGAGGAAGCGGGCCTTTGCGAAAGCGTATTATCAGCTCTAGCTTGCTGTGGTGTGTGGATGGAATGTTCATGTTTTGTTCCAAGTGGTGGAGGCCTGTGTTCCAGAGAGTTCCAGCTCAAAATTCCTTTTATAAAAGCATCTAGCATTTGTAATAACTTCTGCCTGTAGTCTAATGTGGATTTTTGTCATATGAGGGCACCAGTAACTCTTAACTTATCAAGCTCTCACGCATAAGATCAATTGGTTTGGCATACGCCTAGACGTGCTGACGTTTTCACATGTTCAGTTCCGGTTGGAGGTTGGGTCCTCCAACTCTTTGCTGCATGGCTCACTTTTTCCTTTGAAAATTTGGAGGAGTTTGCCTTCGGTGACCGCCCTCTCTTGGACGTATCTATGGTTCCCTGTGGAGTCCTGTCTTCCACAGAGGCCCTGCTTAAAAGTCCTTTTAAAGCAGGTTAATGAAACCTGAGACCAGCGCGCGGCGCGGTGCGGTGCGGTGCAGCTCCATCCTGCCCGGCTAGCTCAGTCGGTAGAGCATGAGACTCTTAATCTCAGGGTCGTGGGTTCGAGCCCCACGTTGGGCGTATTGGTTGGGTCTCTCTTCCCAACCCCAATTTGACCTCAGTTTGAAATCCCATGCTGGCGTTTTCTTATGTTCAGTTCTGGATGTCAAATTGTATCCCCCGGCAACAGATATGGCTAAAGAAAACCAGGTGAACTTGAAGCCTAGGCTTAACCCTGACTTTGCCCGCACCAGGTTTTCCTCTCCGAAAGGTGCGGAAAAGGTTTCACAACGGTGAGGCCTTTGTGAAAGCTTATTTTCAGCTCCAGTTTGCAGTGGTGTGTTGATGGAATGTTCATGTTTTGTTCCAGGTGCTGGAGGCCTGTGTTCCACAGAGTTCCTGTTCAAAAGTCCTTTTATAAAAGCACCAATTATTTGTAATAACTTCTGCCTGTGGTCTAATGTGGATTTTTGTCATATGAGGGCTCCAGTAACTTGTAACTTATTAAGCTCTCACGCATAAGGTCAATCGATTTGGCATACGCCTGGACATGCTGGCGTTTTCACATATTCATTTCCGGTTGGAGGTTGGGTCCTCCAACTCTTTGATGCATGGCTCACTTTTTTTTCTTTTGAAAATTTGGAGGAGTCTGCCTTCGGTGACCGCCCCCTCAATCGACAGACAGAATGCGCGATACTGGCAGTCTCCCCAGTGGTCTCTGTGGCGCAATCGGATTAGCGCGTTCGGCTGTTAACCGAAAGGATGGTGGTTCGAGCCCACCCAGGGACGAAGGAAGCTTTTCGTTGCCAGTCTTTCTCTCTGGCATTAGGTCAGTGGATTTGAAAACCCATGGTGGCGTTTTGTTATGTTGAGTCCTCCAACTCTTTGCTCTGTAGATCACTTTTGCCTTTGGGATATTGAAGGCGTTGGCTGTCGTTAACCGCTCTCTCACTCGACAGACCGTAACCAAACTTTAACTCATGATTTGGATTGTGCATACCATTGGCCTGCTCTACTTGGGCGTATCTATGGCTCCCCGTCGAGGCCTGTGTTCCAGAGAGAACCTGCTCAAAAGTCCTTTTGAAACACCACTGAGCATTAGCAATAACTCGTGACTTTGATATGATGTGGATTATCATCATATTAGGAGGACACCAGTAACGTGTAACCTATCAATCTCTCTGGCACAAAGTCAACCGATTTGACCTGAGTTTGAAATCCCATGATGGCGTTGTTGTATGCTCAATTCCGGATGTCAAATTGTATCCTCGGCAACAGATATGGCTAAAGAAAACGAGGTGAACTTGAAGCCTAGGCTTAACCCTGACTTTACCGCAACAGATTTTCCTCTACGAAAGCTGAGGAAGCGGGCCTTTGCGAAAGCGTATTATCAGCTCTAGCTTGCTGTGGTGTGTGGATGGAATGTTCATGTTTTGTTCCAAGTGGTGGAGGCCTGTGTTCCAGAGAGTTCCAGCTCAAAATTCCTTTTATAAAAGCATCTAGCATTTGTAATAACTTCTGCCTGTAGTCTAATGTGGATTTTTGTCATATGAGGGCACCAGTAACTCTTAACTTATCAAGCTCTCACGCATAAGGTCAATTGGTTTGGCATACGCCTAGACGTGCTGACGTTTTCACATGTTCAGTTCCGGTTGGAGGTTGGGTCCTCCAACTCTTTGCTGCATGGCTCACTTTTTCCTTTGAAAATTTGGAGGAGTTTGCCTTCGGTGACCGCCCTCTCTTGGACGTATCTATGGTTCCCTGTGGAGTCCTGTCTTCCACAGAGGCCCTGCTTAAAAGTCCTTTTAAAGCAGGTTAATGAAACCTGAGACCAGCGCGCGGCGCGGCGCGGTGCGGTGCAGCTCCATCCTGCCCGGCTAGCTCAGTCGGTAGAGCATGAGACTCTTAATCTCAGGGTCGTGGGTTCGAGCCCCACGTTGGGCGTATTTGTTGGGTCTCTCTTCCCAACCCCAATTTGACCTCAGTTTGAAATCCCATGCTGGCGTTTTCTTATGTTCAGTTCTGGATGTCAAATTGTATCCCCCGGCAACAGATATGGCTAAAGAAAACCAGGTGAACTTGAAGCCTAGGCTTAACCCTGACTTTGCCCGCACCAGGTTTTCCTCTCCGAAAGGTGCGGAAAAGGTTTCACAACGGTGAGGCCTTTGTGAAAGCTTATTTTCAGCTCCAGTTTGCGGTGGTGTGTTGATGGAATGTTCATGTTTTGTTCCAGGTGCTGGAGGCCTGTGTTCCACAGAGTTCCTGTTCAAAAGTCCTTTTATAAAAGCACCAATTATTTGTAATAACTTCTGCCTGTGGTCTAATGTGGATTTTTGTCATATGAGGGCTCCAGTAACTTGTAACTTATTAAGCTCTCACGCATAAGGTCAATCGATTTGGCATACGCCTGGACATGCTGGCGTTTTCACATATTCATTTCCGGTTGGAGGTTGGGTCCTCCAACTCTTTGATGCATGGCTCACTTTTTTTTCTTTTGAAAATTTGGAGGAGTTTGCCTTCTGTGACCGCCCCCTCAATCGATAGACAGAAAGCGCGATACTGGCAGTCTCCCCAGTGGTCTCTGTGGCGCAATCGGATTAGCGCGTTCGGCTGTTAACCGAAAGGATGGTGGTTCGAGCCCACCCAGGGACGAAGGAAGCTTTTCGTTGCCAGTCTTTCTCTCTGGCATTAGGTCAGTGGATTTGAAAACCCATGGTGGCGTTTAGTTATGTTGAGTCCTCCAACTCTTTGCTCTGTAGATCACTTTTGCATTTGGGATATTGAAGGCGTTGGCTGTCGGTAACCGCTCTCTCACTCGACAGACCGTAACCAAACTTTAACTCATGATTTGGATTGTGCATACCATTGGCCTGCTTTACTTGGGCGTATCTATGGCTCCCCGTCGAGGCCTGTGTTCCAGAGAGAACCTGCTCAAAAGTCCTTTTGAAACACCACTGAGCATTAGCAATAACTCGTGACTTTGATATGATGTGGATTATCATCATATTAGGAGGACACCAGTAACGTGTAACCTATCAATCTCTCTGGCACAAAGTCAACCGATTTGACCTGAGTTTGAAATCCCATGATGGCGTTGTTGTATGCTCAATTCCGGATGTCAAATTGTATCCTCGGCAACAGATATGGCTAAAGAAAACGAGGTGAACTTGAAGCCTAGGCTTAACCCTGACTTTACCGCAACAGATTTTCCTCTACGAAAGCTGAGGAAGCGGGCCTTTGCGAAAGCGTATTATCAGCTCTAGCTTGCTGTGGTGTGTGGATGGAATGTTCATGTTTTGTTCCAAGTGGTGGAGGCCTGTGTTCCAGAGAGTTCCAGCTCAAAATTCCTTTTATAAAAGCATCTAGCATTTGTAATAACTTCTGCCTGTAGTCTAATGTGGATTTTTGTCATATGAGGGCACCAGTAACTCTTAACTTATCAAGCTCTCACGCATAAGGTCAATTGGTTTGGCATACGCCTAGACGTGCTGACGTTTTCACATGTTCAGTTCCGGTTGGAGGTTGGGTCCTCCAACTCTTTGCTGCATGGCTCACTTTTTCCTTTGAAAATTTGGAGGAGTTTGCCTTCGGTGACCGCCCTCTCTTGGACGTATCTATGGTTCCCTGTGGAGTCCTGTCTTCCACAGAGGCCCTGCTTAAAAGTCCTTTCAAAGCAGGTTAATGAAACCTGAGACCAGCGCGCGGCGCGGCGCGGTGCGGTGCAGCTCCATCCTGCCCGGCTAGCTCAGTCGGTAGAGCATGAGACTCTTAATCTCAGGGTCGTGGGTTCGAGCCCCAAGTTGGGCGTATTTGTTGGGTCTCTCTTCCCAACCCCAATTTGACCTCAGTTTGAAATCCCATGCTGGCGTTTTCTTATGTTCAGTTCTGGATGTCAAATTGTATCCCCCGGCAACAGATATGGCTAAAGAAAACCAGGTGAACTTGAAGCCTAGGCTTAACCCTGACTTTGCCCGCACCAGGTTTTCCTCTCCGAAAGGTGCGGAAAAGGTTTCACAACGGTGAGGCCTTTGTGAAAGCTTATTTTCAGCTCCAGTTTGCGGTGGTGTGTTGATGGAATGTTCATGTTTTGTTCCAGGTGCTGGAGGCCTGTGTTCCACAGAGTTCCTGTTCAAAAGTCCTTTTATAAAAGCACCAATTATTTGTAATAACTTCTGCCTGTGGTCTAATGTGGATTTTTGTCATATGAGGGCTCCAGTAACTTGTAACTTATTAAGCTCTCACGCATAAGGTCAATCGATTTGGCATACGCCTGGACATGCTGGCGTTTTCACATATTCATTTCCGGTTGGAGGTTGGGTCCTCCAACTCTTTGATGCATGGCTCACTTTTTTTTCTTTTGAAAATTTGGAGGAGTTTGCCTTCTGTGACCGCCCCCTCAATCGATAGACAGAAAGCGCGATACTGGCAGTCTCCCCAGTGGTCTCTGTGGCGCAATCGGATTAGCGCGTTCGGCTGTTAACCGAAAGGATGGTGGTTCGAGCCCACCCAGGGACGAAGGAAGCTTTTCGTTGCCAGTCTTTCTCTCTGGCATTAGGTCAGTGGATTTGAAAACTCATGGTGGCGTTTAGTTATGTTGAGTCCTCCAACTCTTTGCTCTGTAGATCACTTTTGCATTTGGGATATTGAAGGCGTTGGCTGTCGGTAACCGCTCTCTCACTCGACAGACCGTAACCAAACTTTAACTCATGATTTGGATTGTGCATACCATTGGCCTGCTTTACTTGGGCGTATCTATGGCTCCCCGTCGAGGCCTGTGTTCCAGAGAGAACCTGCTCAAAAGTCCTTTTGAAACACCACTGAGCATTTGCAATAACTCGCGACTTTGATATGATGTGGATTATCATCATATTAGGAGGACACCAGTAACGTGTAACCTATCAATCTCTCTGGCACAAAGTCAACCGATTTGACCTGAGTTTGAAATCCCATGATGGCGTTGTTGTATGCTCAATTCCGGATGTCAAATTGTATCCTCGGCAACAGATATGGCTAAAGAAAACGAGGTGAACTTGAAGCCTAGGCTTAACCCTGACTTTACCGCAACAGATTTTCCTCTACGAAAGCTGAGGAAGCGGGCCTTTGCGAAAGCGTATTATCAGCTCTAGCTTGCTGTGGTGTGTGGATGGAATGTTCATATTTTGTTCCAAGTGGTGGAGGCCTGTGTTCCAGAGAGTTCCAGCTCAAAATTCCTTTTATAAAAGCATCTAGCATTTGTAATAACTTCTGCCTGTAGTCTAATGTGGATTTTTGTCATATGAGGGCACCAGTAACTCTTAACTTATCAAGCTCTCACGCATAAGGTCAATTGGTTTGGCATACGCCTAGACGTGCTGACGTTTTCACATGTTCAGTTCCGGTTGGAGGTTGGGTCCTCCAACTCTTTGCTGCATGGCTCACTTTTTCCTTTGAAAATTTGGAGGAGTTTGCCTTCGGTGACCGCCCTCTCTTGGACGTATCTATGGTTCCCTGTGGAGTCCTGTCTTCCACAGAGGCCCTGCTTAAAAGTCCTTTTAAAGCAGGTTAATGAAACCTGAGACCAGCACGCGGCGCGGTGCGGTGCAGCTCAATCCTGCCTGGCTAGCTCAGTCGGTAGAGCAAGAGACTCTTAATCTCAGGGTCGTGGGTTAGAGCCCCACGTTGGGCGTATTTGTTGGGTCTCTCTTCCCAACCCCAATTTGACCTCAGTTTGAAATCCCATGCTGGCGTTTTCTTATGTTCAGTTCTGGATGTCAAATTGTATCCCCCGGCAACAGATATGGCTAAAGAAAACCAGGTGAACTTGAAGCCTAGGCTTAACCCTGACTTTGCCCGCAGCAGGTTTTCCTCTCCGAAAGGTGCGGAAAAGGTTTCACAACGGTGAGGCCTTTGTGAAAGCTTATTTTCAGCTCCAGTTTGCGGTGGTGTGTTGATGGAATGTTCATGTTTTGTTCCAGGTGCTGGAGGCCTGTGTTCCACAGAGTTCCTGTTCAAAAGTCCTTTTATAAAAGCACCAATTATTTGTAATAACTTCTGCCTATGGTCTAATGTGGATTTTTGTCATATGAGGGCTCCAGTAACTTGTAACTTATTAAGCTCTCACGCATAAGGTCAATCGATTTGGCATACGCCTGGACATGCTGGCGTTTTCACATATTCATTTCCGGTTGGAGGTTGGGTCCTCCAACTCTTTGATGCATGGCTCACTTTTTTTTCTTTTGAAAATTTGGAGGAGTCTGCCTTCGGTGACCGCCCCCTCAATCGACAGACAGAATGCGCGATACTGGCAGTCTCCCCAGTGGTCTCTGTGGCGCAATCGGATTAGCGCGTTCGGCTGTTAACCGAAAGGATGGTGGTTCGAGCCCACCCAGGGACGAAGGAAGCTTTTCGTTGCCAGTCTTTCTCTCTGGCATTAGGTCAGTGGATTTGAAAACCCATGGTGGCGTTTTGTTATGTTGAGTCCTCCAACTCTTTGCTCTGTAGATCACTTTTGCCTTTGGGATATTGAAGGCGTTGGCTGTCGGTAACCGCTCTCTCACTCGACAGACCGTAACCAAACTTTAACTCATGATTTGGATTGTGCATACCATTGGCCTGCTCTACTTGGGCGTATCTATGGCTCCCCGTCGAGGCCTGTGTTCCAGAGAGAACCTGCTCAAAAGTCCTTTTGAAACACCACTGAGCATTAGCAATAACTCGTGACTTTGATATGATGTGGATTATCATCATATTAGGAGGACACCAGTAACGTGTAACCTATCAATCTCTCTGGCACAAAGTCAACCGATTTGACCTGAGTTTGAAATCCCATGATGGCGTTGTTGTATGCTCAATTCCGGATGTCAAATTGTATCCTCGGCAACAGATATGGCTAAAGAAAACGAGGTGAACTTGAAGCCTAGGCTTAACCCTGACTTTACCGCAACAGATTTTCCTCTACGAAAGTTGAGGAAGAGGGCCTTTGCGAAAGCGTATTATCAGCTCTAGCTTGCTGTGGTGTGTGGATGGAATGTTCATGTTTTGTTCCAAGTGGTGGAGGCCTGTGTTCCAGAGAGTTCCAGCTCAAAATTCCTTTTATAAAAGCATCTAGCATTTGTAATAACTTCTGCCTGTAGTCTAATGTGGATTTTTGTCATATGAGGGCACCAGTAACTCTTAACTTATCAAGCTCTCACGCATAAGGTCAATTGGTTTGGCATACGCCTAGACGTGCTGACGTTTTCACATGTTCAGTTCCGGTTGGAGGTTGGGTCCTCCAACTCTTTGCTGCATGGCTCACTTTTTCCTTTGATAATTTGGAGGAGTTTGCCTTCGGTGACCGCCCCCTCAATCGACAGACAGAAAGCACGATACTGGCAGTCTCCCCAGTGGTCTCTGTGGCGCAATCGGATTAGCGCGTTCGGCTGTTAACCGAAAGGATGGTGGTTCGAGCCCACCCAGGGACGAAGGAAGCTTTTCGTTGCCAGTCTTTCTCTCTGGCATGAGGTCAGTCGATTTGAAAACCCATTGTGGCGTTTTGTTATGTTGAGTCCTCCAACTCTTTGCTCTGTAGATCACTTTTGCCTTTGGGATATTGAAGGCGTTGGCTGTCGGTAACCGCTCTCTCACTCGACAGACCGTAACTAAACTTTAACTCATGATTTGGATTGTGCATACCATTGGCCTGCTCTACTTGGGCGTATCTATGGCTCCCCGTTGAGGCCTGTGTTCCAGAGAGAACCTGCTCAAAAGTCCTTTTAAAACACCACTGAGCATTTGCAATAACTCGCGACTTTGATATGATGTGGATTATCATCATATTAGGAGGACACCAGTAACGTGTAACCTATCAATCTCTCTGGCACAAAGTCAACCGATTTGACCTGAGTTTGAATTCCCATGATGGCGTTGTTGTATGCTCAATTCCGGATGTCAAATTGTATCCTCGGCAACAGATATGGCTAAAGAAAACGAGGTGAACTTGAAGCCTAGGCTTAACCCTGACTTTACCGCAACAGATTTTCCTCTACGAAAGCTGAGGAAGCGGGCCTTTGCGAAAGCGTATTATCAGCTCCAGTTTGCTGTGGTGTGTGGATGGAATGTTCATGTTTTGTTCCAAGTGGTGGAGGCCTGTGTTCCAGAGAGTTCCAGCTCAAAATTCCTTTTATAAAAGCATCTAGCATTTGTAATAACTTCTGCCTGTAGTCTAATGTGGATTTTTGTCATATGAGGGCTCCAGTAACTTGTAAGTTATTAAGCTCTCACGCATAAGGTCAATCGATTTGGCATACGCCTGGACATGCTGGCGTTTTCACATATTCATTTCCGGTTGGAGGTTGGGTCCTCCAACTCTTTGCTGCATGGCTCACTTTTTCCTTTTTTAAAATTTGGAGGAGTTTGCCTTCGGTGACCGCCCTCTCTTGGACGTATCTATGGTTCCCTGTGGAGTCCTGTCTTCCACAGAGGCCCTGCTTAAAAGTCCTTTTAAAGCAGTTTAATGAAACCTGAGACCAGCGCGCGGCGCGGTGCGGTGTGGTGCAGCTACATCCTGCCGGCTAGCTTTGTTGGGTCTCTCTTCCCAACCCCAATTTGACCTCAGTTTGAAATCCCATGCTGGCGTTTTCTTATGTTCAGTTCTGGCTGTCAAATTGTATTCCCCGGCAACATATATGGCTAAAGAAAACCAGGTGAACTTGAAGCCTAGGCTTAACCCTGACTTTGCCCGCACCAGGTTTTCCTCTCCGAAAGGTGCGGAAAAGGTTTCACAACGGTGAGGCCTTTGTGAAAGCTTATTTTCAGCTCCAGTTTGCGGTGGTGTGTTGATGGAATGTTCATGTTTTGTTCCAGGTGCTGGAGGCCTGTGTTCCACAGAGTTCCTGTTCAAAAGTCCTTTTATAAAAGCATCTAGCATTTGTAATAACTTCTGCCTGTAGTCTAATGTGGATTTTTGTCCTATGAGGGCACCAGTAACTCTTAACTTATCAAACTCTCACGCATAAGGTCAATTGATTTGGCATACGCCTAGACGTGCTGACGTTTTCACATGTTCAGTTCCGGTTGGAGGTTGGGTCCTCCAACTCTTTGCTGCATGGCTCACTTTTTCCTTTGAAAATTTGGAGGAGTTTGCCTTCGGTGACCGCCCCCTCAATCGACAGACAGAAAGCGCGATACTGGCAGTCTCCCCAGTGGTCTCTGTGGCGCAATCGGATTAGCGCGTTCGGCTGTTAACCGAAAGGATGGTGGTTCGAGCCCACCCAGGGACGAAGGAAGCTTTTCGTTGCCAGTCTTTCTCTCTGGCATGAGGTCAGTCGATTTGAAAACCCATGGTGGCGTTTTGTTATGTTGAGTCCTCCAACTCTTTGCTCTGTAGATCACTTTTGCCTTTGGGATATTGAAGGCGTTGGCTGTCGGTAACCGCTCTCTCACTCGACAGACCGTAACCAAACTTTAACTCATGATTTGGATTGTGCATACCATTGGCCTGCTCTACTTGGGCGTATCTATGGCTCCCCGTTGAGGCCTGTGTTCCAGAGAGAACCTGCTCCAAAGTCCTTTTAAAACACCACTGAGCATTTGCAATAACTCGCGACTTTGATATGATGTGGATTATCATCATATTAGGAGGACACCAGTAACGTGTAACCTTTCAATCTCTCTGGCACAAAGTCAACCGATTTGACCTGAGTTTGAAATCCCATGATGGCGTTGTTGTATGCTCAATTCCGGATGTCAAATTGTATCCTCGGCAACAGATATGGCTAAAGAAAACGAGGTGAACTTGAAGCCTAGGCTTAACCCTGACTTTACTGCAACAGATTTTCCTCTACGAAAGCTGAGGAAGCGGGCCTTTGCTAAAGCGTATTATCAGCTCCAGTTTGCTGTGGTGTGTGGATGGAATGTTCTTGTTTTGTTCCAAGTGGTGGAGGCCTGTGTTCCAGAGAGTTCCAGCTCAAAATTCCTTTTATAAAAGCATCTAGCATTTGTAATAACTTCTACCTGTAGTCTAATGTGGATTTTTGTCCTATGAGGGCACCAGTAACTCTTAACTTATCAAACTCTCACGCATAAGGTCAATTGATTTGGCATACGCCTAGACGTGCTGACGTTTTCACATGTTCAGTTCCGGTTGGAGGTTGGGTCCTCCAACTCTTTGCTGCATGGCTCACTTTTTCCTTTGAAAGTTTGGAGGAGTTTGCCTTCGGTGACCGCCCTCTCTTGGACGTATCTATGGTTCCCTGTGGAGTCCTGTCTTCCACAGAGGCCCTGCTTAAAAGTCCTTTTAAAGCAGTTTAATGAAACCTGAGACCAGCGCGCGGCGCGGTGCGGTGTGGTGCAGCTACATCCTGCCCGGCTAGCTTTGTTGGGTCTCTCTTCCCAACCCCAATTTGACCTCAGTTTGAAATCCCATGCTGGCGTTTTCTTATGTTCAGTTCTGGTTGTCAAATTGTATTCCCCGGCAACATATATGGCTAAAGAAAACCAGGTGAACTTGAAGCCTAGGCTTAACCCTGACTTTGCCCGCACCAGGTTTTCCTCTCCGAAAGGTGCGGAAAAGGTTTCACAACGGTGAGGCCTTTGTGAAAGCTTATTTTCAGCTCCAGTTTGCGGTGGTGTGTTGATGGAATGTTCATGTTTTGTTCCAGGTGCTGGAGGCCTGTGTTCCACAGAGTTCCTGTTCAAAAGTCCTTTTATAAAAGCATCTAGCATTTGTAATAACTTCTGCCTGTAGTCTAATGTGGATTTTTGTCATATGAGGGCACCAGTAACTCTTAACTTATCAAGCTCTCACGCATAAGGTCAATTGATTTGGCATACGCCTAGACGTGCTGACGTTTTCACATGTTCAGTTCCGGTTGGAGGTTGGGTCCTCCAACTCTTTGCTGCATGGCTCACTTTTTCCTTTGAAAATTTGGAGGAGTTTGCCTTCGGTGACCGCCCCCTCAATCGACAGACAGAAAGCGCGATACTGGCAGTCTCCCCATTGGTCTCTGTGGCGCAATCGGATTAGCGCGTTCGGCTGTTAACCGAAAGGATGGTGGTTCGAGCCCACCCAGGGACGAAGGAAGCTTTTCGTTGCCAGTCTTTCTCTCTGACATGAGGTCAGTCGATTTGAAAACCCATGGTGGCGTTTTGTTATGTTGAGTCCTCCAACTCTTTGCTCTGTAGATCACTTTTGCCTTTGGGATATTGAAGGCGTTGGCTGTCGGTAACCGCTCTCTCACTCGACAGACCGTAACCAAACTTTAACTCATGATTTGGATTGTGCATACCATTGGCCTGCTCTACTTGGGCGTATCTATGGCTCCCCGTTGAGGCCTTGGTTCCAGAGAGAACCTGCTCCAAAGTCCTTTTAAAACACCAGTGAGCATTTGCAATAACTCGCGACTTTGATATGATGTGGATTATCATCATATTAGGAGGACACCAGTAACGTGTAACCTATCAATCTCTCTGGCACAAAGTCAACCGATTTGACCTGAGTTTGAAATCCCATGATGGCGTTGTTGTATGCTCAATTCCGGATGTCAAATTGTATCCTCGGCAACAGATATGGCTAAAGAAAACGAGGTGAACTTGAAGCCTAGGCTTAACCCTGACTTTACTGCAACAGATTTTCCTCTACGAAAGCTGAGGAAGCGGGCCTTTGCTAAAGCGTATTATCAGCTCCAGTTTGCTGTGGTGTGTGGATGGAATGTTCTTGTTTTGTTCCAAGTGGTGGAGGCCTGTGTTCCAGAGAGTTCCAGCTCAAAATTCCTTTTATAAAAGCATCTAGCATTTGTAATAACTTCTACCTGTAGTCTAATGTGGATTTTTGTCCTATGAGGGCACCAGTAACTCTTAACTTATCAAACTCTCACGCATAAGGTCAATTGATTTGGCATACGCCTAGACGTGCTGACGTTTTCACATGTTCAGTTCCGGTTGGAGGTTGGGTCCTCCAACTCTTTGCTGCATGGCTCACTTTTTCCTTTGAAAATTTGGAGGAGTTTGCCTTCGGTGACCGCCCTCTCTTGGACGTATCTATGGTTCCCTGTGGAGTCCTGTCTTCCACAGAGGCCCTGCTTAAAAGTCCTTTTAAAGCAGTTTAATGAAACCTGAGACCAGCGCGCGGCGCGGTGCGGTGTGGTGCAGCTACATCCTGCCCGGCTAGCTCAGTCGGTAGAGCATGAGACTCTTAATCTCAGGGTCGTGGGTTCGAGCCCCACGTTGGGCGTATTTGTTGGGTCTCTCTTCCCAACCCCAATTTGACCTCAGTTTGAAATCCCATGCTGGCGTTTTCTTATGTTCAGTTCTGGATGTCAAATTGTATCCCCCGGCAACAGATATGGCTAAAGAAAACCAGGTGAACTTGAAGCCTAGGCTTAACCCTGACTTTGCCCGCACCAGGTTTTCCTCTCCGAAAGGTGCGGAAAAGGTTTCACAACGGTGAGGCCTTTGTGAAAGCTTATTTTCAGCTCCAGTTTGCGGTGGTGTGTTGATGGAATGTTCATGTTTTGTTCCAGGTGCTGGAGGCCTGTGTTCCACAGAGTTCCTGTTCAAAAGTCCTTTTATAAAAGCACCAATTATTTGTAATAACTTCTGCCTGTGGTCTAATGTGGATTTTTGTCATATGAGGGCTCCAGTAACTTGTAACTTATTAAGCTCTCACGCATAAGGTCAATCGATTTGGCATACGCCTGGACATGCTGGCGTTTTCACATATTCATTTCCGGTTGGAGGTTGGGTCCTCCAACTCTTTGATGCATGGCTCACTTTTTTTTCTTTTGAAAATTTGGAGGAGTTTGCCTTCGGTGACCGCCCCCTCAATCGACAGACAGAAAGCGCGATACTGGCAGTCTCCCCAGTGGTCTCTGTGGCGCAATCGGATTAGCGTGTTCGGCTGTTAACCGAAAGGATGGTGGTTCGAGCCCACCCAGGGACGAAGGAAGCTTTTCGTTGCCAGTCTTTCTCTCTGGCATTAGGTCAGTGGATTTGAAAACCCATGGTGGCGTTTAGTTATGTTGAGTCCTCCAACTCTTTGCTCTGTAGATCACTTTTGCATTTGGGATATTGAAGGCGTTGGCTGTCGGTAACCGCTCTCTCACTCGACAGACCGTAACCAAACTTTAACTCATGATTTGGATTGTGCATACCATTGGCCTGCTTTACTTGGGCGTATCTATGGCTCCCCGTCGAGGCCTGTGTTCCAGAGAGAACCTGCTCAAAAGTCCTTTTGAAACACCACTGAGCATTAGCAATAACTCGTGACTTTGATATGATGTGGATTATCATCATATTAGGAGGACACCAGTAACGTGTAACCTATCAATCTCTCTGGCACAAAGTCAACCGATTTGACCTGAGTTTGAAATCCCATGATGGCGTTGTTGTATGCTCAATTCCGGATGTCAAATTGTATCCTCGGCAACAGATATGGCTAAAGAAAACGAGGTGAACTTGAAGCCTAGGCTTAACCCTGACTTTACCGCAACAGATTTTCCTCTACGAAAGCTGAGGAAGCGGGCCTTTGCGAAAGCGTATTATCAGCTCTAGCTTGCTGTGGTGTGTGGATGGAATGTTCATGTTTTGTTCCAAGTGGTGGAGGCCTGTGTTCCAGAGAGTTCCAGCTCAAAATTCCTTTTATAAAAGCATCTAGCATTTGTAATAACTTCTGCCTGTAGTCTAATGTGGATTTTTGTCATATGAGGGCACCAGTAACTCTTAACTTATCAAGCTCTCACGCATAAGGTCAATTGGTTTGGCATACGCCTAGACGTGCTGGCGTTTTCACATATTCATTTCCGTTGGAGGTTGGGTCCTCCAACTCTTTGATGCATGGCTCACTTTTTTTCTTTTGAAAATTTGGAGGAGTTTGCCTTCGGTGACCGCCCCCTCAATCGACAGACAGAAAGCGCGATACTGGCAGTCTCCCCAGTGGTCTCTGTGGCGCAATCGGATTAGCGTGTTCGGCTGTTAACCGAAAGGATGGTGGTTCGAGCCCACCCAGGGACGAAGGAAGCTTTACGTTGCCAGTCTTTCTCTCTGGCATTAGGTCAGTGGATTTGAAAAACCCATGGTGGCGTTTAGTTATGTTGAGTCCTCCAACTCTTTGCTCTGTAGATCACTTTTGCATTTGGGATATTGAAGGCGTTGGCTGTCGGTAACCGCTCTCTCACTCGACAGACCGTAACCAAACTTTAACTCATGATTTGGATTGTGCATACCATTGGCCTGCTTTACTTGGGCGTATCTATGGCTCCCCGTCGAGGCCTGTGTTCCAGAGAGAACCTGCTCAAAAGTCCTTTTGAAACACCACTGAGCATTAGCAATAACTCGTGACTTTGATATGATGTGGATTATCATCATATTAGGAGGACACCAGTAACGTGTAACCTATCAATCTCTCTGGCACAAAGTCAACCGATTTGACCTGAGTTTGAAATCCCATGATGGCGTTGTTGTATGCTCAATTCCGGATGTCAAATTGTATCCTCGGCAACAGATATGGCTAAAGAAAACGAGGTGAACTTGAAGCCTAGGCTTAACCCTGACTTTACCGCAACAGATTTTCCTCTACGAAAGCTGAGGAAGCGGGCCTTTGCGAAAGCGTATTATCAGCTCTAGCTTGCTGTGGTGTGTGGATGGAATGTTCATGTTTTGTTCCAAGTGGTGGAGGCCTGTGTTCCAGAGAGTTCCAGCTCAAAATTCCTTTTATAAAAGCATCTAGCATTTGTAATAACTTCTGCCTGTAGTCTAATGTGGATTTTTGTCATATGAGGGCACCAGTAACTCTTAACTTATCAAGCTCTCACGCATAAGGTCAATTGGTTTGGCATACGCCTAGACGTGCTGACGTTTTCACATGTTCAGTTCCGGTTGGAGGTTGGGTCCTCCAACTCTTTGCTGCATGGCTCACTTTTTCCTTTGAAAATTTGGAGGAGTTTGCCTTCGGTGACCGCCCTCTCTTGGACGTATCTATGGTTCCCTGTGGAGTCCTGTCTTCCACAGAGGCCCTGCTTAAAAGTCCTTTTAAAGCAGGTTAATGAAACCTGAGACCAGCCTGCGGCGCGGTGCGGTGCAGCTCAATCCTGCCTGGCTAGCTCAGTCGGTAGAGCATGAGACTCTTAATCTCAGGGTCGTGGGTTAGAGCCCCACTTTGGGCGTATTTGTTGGGTCTCTCTTCCCAACCCCAATTTGACCTCAGTTTGAAATCCCATGCTGGCGTTTTCTTATGTTCAGTTCTGGATGTCAAATTGTATCCCCCGGCAACAGATATGGCTAAAGAAAACCAGGTGAACTTGAAGCCTAGGCTTAACCCTGACTTTGCCCGCAGCAGGTTTTCCTCTCCGAAAGGTGCGGAAAAGGTTTCACAACGGTGAGGCCTTTGTGAAAGCTTATTTTAGGCTCCAGTTTGCAGTGGTGTGTTGATGGAATGTTCATGTTTTGTTCCAGGTGGTGGAGGCCTGTGTTCCACAGAGTTCCTGTTCAAAAGTCCTGTTATAAAAGCACCAATTATTTGTAATAACTTCTGCCTGTAGTCTAATGTGGATTTTTGTCATATGAGGGCTCCAGTAACTTGTAACTTATTAAGCTCTCAAGCATAAGGTCAATCGATTTGGCATACGCCTGGACATGCTGGCGTTTTCACATATTCAGTTCCGGTTGGAGGTTGGGTCCTCCAACTCTTTGCTGCATGGCTCACTTTTTCCTTTGAAAATTTGGAGGAGTTTGCCTTCGGTGACCGCCCCTCAATCGACAGACAGAAAGCGCGATACTGGCAGTCTCTCCAGTGGTCTCTGTGGCGCAATCGGATTAGCGCGTTCGGCTGTTAACCGAAAGGATGGTGGTTCGAGCCCACCCAGGGATGAAGGAAGCTTTTCATTGCCAGTCTTTCTCTCTGGCATGAGGTCAGTGGATTTGAAAACCCATGGTGGCGTTTTGTTATGTTGAGTCCTCCAACTCTTTGCTCTGTAGATCACTTTTGCCTTTGGGATATTTAAGGCGTTGGCTGTCGGTAACCGCTCTCTCACTCGACAGACCATAACCAAACTTTAACTCATGATTTGGATTGTGCATACCATTGGCCTGCTCTACTTGGGCGTATCTATGGCTCCCCGTCGAGGCCTGTGTTCCAGAGAGGCCCTGCTCAAAAGTCCTTTTAAAACACCACTGAGCATTTGCAATAACTCGCGACTTTGATATGATGTGGATTATCATCATATTAGGAGGACACCAGTAACGTGTAACCTATCAATCTCTCTGGCACAAAGTCAACCGATTTGACCTGAGTTTGAAATCCCATGATGGCGTTGTTGCATGCTCAATTCCAGATGTCAAATTGTATCCTCGGCAACAGATATGGCTAAAGAAAACGAGGTGAACTTGAAGCCTAGGCTTAACCCTGACTTTACCGCAACAGATTTTCCTCTACGAAAGCTGAGGAAGCGGGCCTTTGCGAAAGCGTATTATCAGCTCCAGTTTGCTGTGGTGTGTGGATGGAATGTTCATGTTTTGTTCCAAGTGGTGGAGGCCTGTGTTCCAGAGAGTTCCAGCTCAAAATTCCTTTTATAAAAGCATCTAGCATTTGTAATAACTTCTGCCTGTAGTCTAATGTGGATTTTTGTCATTTGATGGCACCAGTAACTCTTAACTTATCAAGCTCTCACGCATAAGGTCAATTGATTTGGCATACGCCTAAACGTGCTGACGTTTTCACATGTTCAGTTCCGGTTGGAGGTTGGGTCCTCCAACTCTTTGCTGCATGGCTCACTTTTTCCTTTGAAAATTTGGAGGAGTTTGCCTTCGGTGACCGCCCTCTCTTGGACGTATCTATGGTTCCCTGTGGAGTCCTGTCTTCACAGAGGCCCTGCTTAAAAGTCCTTTTAAAGCAGGTTAATGAAACCTTAGACCAGTGCGCGGCGCGGTGCGGAGCAGCTCCATCCTGCCCGGCTAGCTCAGTCGGTAGAGCATGAGACTCTTAATCTCAGGGTCGTGGGTTCGAGCCCCACGTTGGGCGTATTTGTTGGGTCTCTCTTCC
Source organism: Opsariichthys bidens (assembly GCA_037194245.1). Lineage (NCBI taxonomy): Eukaryota > Metazoa > Chordata > Actinopteri > Cypriniformes > Xenocyprididae > Opsariichthys > Opsariichthys bidens. The sequence continues at coordinate 27,558,008 of CM074284.1, forward strand.
CAACTAAAATTTGACCTCAGTTTGAAATCCCATGCTGGCGTTTACTTATGTTCAGTTCTGGATGTCAAAATGTATCCCCCGGCAACAGATATGGCTAAAGAAAACCAGGTGAACTTGAAGCCTAGGCTTAACCCTGACTTTGCCCGCACCAGGTTTTGCTCTCCGAAAGGTGCGGAAAAGGTTTCACAACGCGGGCCTTTGCGAAAGCGTATTATCAGCTCCAGTTTGCTGTGGTGTGTGGATGGAATGTTCATGTTTTGTTCCAGTTGGTGGAGGCCTGTGTTCCAGAGAGTTCCAGCTCAAAATTCCTTTTATAAAAGCATCTAGCATTTGTAATAACTTCTGCCTGTAGTCTAATGTGGATTTTTGTCATATGAGGGCACCAGTAACTCTTAATTTATCAAGCTCTCACGCATAAGGTCAATTGATTTGGCATACGCCTAAACGTGCTGACGTTTTCACATGTTCAGTTCCGGTTGGAGGTTGGGTCCTCCAACTCTTTGCTGCATGGCTCACTTTTTCCTTTGAAAATTTGGAGGAGTTTGCCTTCGGTGACCGCCCTCTCTTGGACGTATCTATGGTTCCCTGTGGAGTCCTGTCTTCCACAGAGGCCCTGCTTAAAAGTCCTTTTAAAGCAGGTTAATGAAACCTGAGACCAGCCCGCGGCGCGGTGCGGTGGAGCTCCATCCTGCCCGGCTAGCTCAGTCGTTAGAGCATGAGACTCTTAATCTCAGGGTCGTGGGTTGGAGCCCCACGTTGGGCGTTTTTGTTGGGTCTCTCTTCCCAACCCCAATTTGACCTCAGTTTGAAATCCCATGCTGGCGTTTTCTTATGTTCAGTTCTGGATGTCAAATTGTATCCCCCGGCAACAGATATGGCTAAAGAAAACCAGGTGAACTCGAAGCCTAGGCTTAACCCTGACTTTGCCCGCACCAGGTTTTCCTCTCCGAAAGGTGCGGAAAAGGTTTCACAACGGTGAGGCCTTTGTGAAAGCTTATTTTCAGCTCCAGTTTGCGGTGGTGTGTTGATGGAATGTTCATGTTTTGTTCCAGGTGCTGGAGGCCTGTGTTCCACAGAGTTCCTGTTCAAAAGTCCTGTTATAAAAGCACCAATTATTTGTAATAACTTCTGCCTGTAGTCTAATGTGGATTTTTGTCATATGAGGGCTCCAGTAAATTGTAACTTATTAAGCTCTCACGCATAAGGTCAATCGATTTGGCATACGCCTGGACATGCTGGCGTTTTCACATATTCAGTTCCGGTTGGAGGTTGGGTCCTCCAACTCTTTGCTGCATGGTGTTGGAAATCTTTTTCCTTGTCGAAATAAAGACCAGGAGATCTTGGGATATCTTTTAAGCAGAGGTTGCTCTTTATTGAGAGAACGTCCGTTGCGTTGCTGTGGTCATCCAAGTCTCTTCTAAGCAAGTGTACATTGCAGTTAAATACATTCAACAGTATAGGTGGAGACAAGGGGTGGAGACAAAATGTCTTTTCCCAGCATTTCCCAAGCCCTGATCTAATCAGCATAACAGTGTCATTCAAATGCAAGGGGTGCTAATCAGATCAGTCTGACGGTATAGCCCATACCTTTACATTAACATAGAGCAGCTGTTAAACTTGTCATGCCAAATACACAGGAAGATACCCACAGACCAAAGGTTAATGTCTGCCTGAATTAATCCCCTTAGACTGCGACACAAAATGTAAGAAACCACCATGTACATAACTTTTTATAAATTTGTAATCCCACAGTTCCCCCTTTGAGAGTTCTAATAACTCTCACAAAAATACAAATTTAGACACTTCAAAGTTTCGTTCTTGTAACTTGTGATCGTTACAGGCACATTTACTTGTTCTGTGTTGATTGTCTGTAGTAACGGGTGTATGTCGACACAGAAACCAACATGCAGCTAGGGTCCGTGTAGTTTTTACGGGTAATAGTCTTTTCTGGTTGGAATGGTCCTTTCCTCGTGATGGGAGTGGGTCATTTGTTGAATTAACCAGTTTCCAAACCATGAAGAACTATCTTCAGTCATCTGGTGTAATTTTGCTGAGAGATCAAGAATGTCTTGTTGGATTTTGTTCAAGTTCTTTGTTGGATCCACCAACCCCGTACAGCACTCAGGTCCAATAATGGTGCATGCTCCCCCTTGCGTTGCAAGAATGTACACCATAAGATGGGATTAATGCTCCAAGATTTCTGGACCACCATGTTTGTGCACAAGTGAGTTCTGGAATGCAGCCATCTTCTTTGGTGGGTGTGGCATGCAAATGTTCTTTCCAGCAAACAAGGCATTTCTTGACATATTCAACAGCTCTAAGAATATGTTGTTTCTGGTGTCTACACTTTGTGCAATGTCCATGATGATTACTGGTACGACAATCTTGATCATGCTGACGGATGACTGAAGTTCCCGTATGTGATTCTCTGCGTTGTGTATTTTTTCTTTTCGTGACAGTTGGCTCGGTAGTGGGTCTGGTTGTCTTTTAGAGGTTGTGGCTTCATACGCAGGTCAGGAGGTTGGTTCATATGGGTCTTGGGACAGCCATCAAGTGGTACCTGCACAGAGTAAGAAAGAAAACAAAAGACAGCAGAGCAGTACTTGTTGTAAAAGACTGCAAACATTAGGGTTTTATCCTCTGTCCAATCTGAGTCTGCTATTGTTGTTCCTTCTTTCCCTATTTCTTAATTCCTGCGACACCTAAGGAACAGTGAGGTAAGGATGGACTAGTGAGTGGGGGAAGGCCTATGAGGGAATCTTCACCACAGGATTGGCCCCCAAAGCCTGTTGCTTTCGGTTCTTTCCCGGGCTCCTCACTGGTCCGTGTGTCCTATTCTATCCCTGTAGGTGGAGGAACAATTTTACAGTGTGACACATGAGTCCAAGTATTCCTTCCCTGACACAACACTGCAGCTACTGTAATCAACATCACTTGATGTGGTCTGTGCCACTTAGGTTCTAACGGCTTGTTTTTGAATGACTTCACCCACTGACCTGGGATGATTGTGTCTCAACCTTCTGGTGGAGTCTGCCAACACGACTCAACTCTCTGAAGTTAATTGGCAAACTTTACTGTGCTATCTCCATCTTTCAATGAAACATCAGTCGTAGCAGACATCATAACCCATAGAGAATGGATAAGTGAATGGAGAGTTCTGTAGTATGGCTTTTATGGCTGTGAGTGTACTTAAACAGTGTTTCCCCAAATGGTGGAAGTGACAGTCTTTTGTTCAGAATGAGTCTTTCAGCATTCTTGTAAATTACTGGGGAAATTAAGCACTCACAGCCCAAATGGTTAACATCTCAGAAAGCTGCCCCACGAGTTTAATGACGAGGGGAGGGGCTGCTTCAGAGTTGCCAAAAGACTGTGTAGGAGCTGAGTGACATTGTTAATTTCTCTTAAGTTCTTTTTATTTTTCCTACAGACTTTCAACCAATGTCCAGGCTTACCACAATAATGACAAATGCCCTCTCTCTTAGGACATTTACATTTCTGTCGTTTCAGTGTTGGCCTTAAAGGATGCTGCTGCAATCTTTACTCTTGCCTTGACATCCGCATCTCTTTCCCATGTAGCTAACCTTTCTAGGTTACTTCTGACGGTTTTGTTAGACCAAGTTAGATCTAGGAATGGCAAAGCTTTTCTGTACTCGGCTAAAAGGCCATCTGACCAGATGCGGACCAAGGGACCCTTGTCATCGAGCACACATTCAGATTCCTCAACTATTCCACTGTAAGTTACAGCTAACTGACAAAACCTTTCAGTGTATTCGCTCACAGATTCTTCTTTCCTTTGCACACAGTTAGTGACTCTGGACCAGTCTATTTTGGGCCCCAAGATATTCTTTAGAATTTTTACAACACCTTCTCTCAAATCGCCTTTACTGACATGTTGTAGTTCAGAAGTGACAGCAGATTCAAAACTATTGAATTCAGATTCAGTTAGAATTTGTGACATCAGCTGTGTGACTTCTGTTAACGACATGTCATAGAGACGCATTTTACTTATCAATGCCCTTCTAAATTCAGAAAAACTTCTGTGTGCTGAAGGTAAACTCTGGGATAGTCTCTCTATATCTTTAGGTCCTAGCACTTTTGTTACAGTTTGTACTTGGACAACAGAAGAGTTTGGAGGAACACTTTCAATTCCCCGAGATCTCCTCCTCGCACCACATACCTTCACTGAATCTACAGGCACATCAATTTCTGATTGGATGGCGATTTCTGTTTCACAAAAAGCTTGTAAGTCAGGATAATTGTAATCCGGCTGACTAACTTCATCCACATCAATTTTTGCTGCAGCTTTGTTGCGGTTCAACTTCTTAGTCAAAGAGGCTACTCTAGCACAGAGCTCTTTGCTCTTTTTCTCTAGCTCTGAGATACGCTGAGACTGTTGTCTAGCTAGTGCTAAACCAAATTCTCTATGGCAGCAGATAATACCTTTCACATTGTTCTTACGAATACATGCTCCTAAAACCTTTTTACACTCATCTACAGACCAAGTCTTGTCTGGATGGATCTCATATTTCTGAGTTAGTTCTTGCCTAACTTTCTCAGTGACTATTATGTCCATTTGCACTCCTAACTTTGATTTGAATTCGCTATCTGACCACAAAGGAGTCGCGAGACCACCTTTTTCAGTTGTAGGGGTCAGTCTAGCATTCTTTCTAAACATTTTTGTGAGTTTCTTTTGTTACCACACAGTCAAAACATTAAACTTCTCTGAACAACAGAGGGTATACTTGTAAACACAGATCAACTATTGTTAACCTTCCTTGGAAAACAGAGGACAACACAAAATTTTAGCACTTGGTGCTAAACTTCCCTGCCTGAAAAAAACAGAGGCTAACTTATATTAGCATGTGATGCTAATCTTCCCTGCCTGAAAAACAAAACAGAGGATAACACAAAATTTTAGCACTTGGTGCTAAACTTCCCTGCCTGAAAAGAAAGACAGAGGATAACTTATATTAGCATGTGATGCTAATCTTCCCTGCCTGAAAAACAAAACAGAGGATAACACAAAATTTTAGCACTTGGTGCTAAACTTCCCTGCCTGAAAAAACAGAGGCTAACTTATATTAGCATGTGATGCTAATCTTCCCTGCCTGAAAAACAAAACAGAGGATAACTTCTTCCCTAAAAGAATATTTTAGGGGATAACTTAGTTAACCAAACCCTACAGCTGTCTGTTAACTCTTCTCTGACGGAGAGGATCACACAAATTTGTACTGGTCTTAAAGGTTCTTTTGGATAGAGTGGAACTCACCAACCCTTGGTTGTACAGCAGAATTCAGTCTGGCTTGAAGTTTCACAGGATTCAAGTGAGGAACTCTATCCGGGTCACGGCGCCAAAACTGTTGGAAATCTTTTTCCTTGTCGAAGTAAAGACCAGGAGATCTTGGGATATCTTTTAAGCAGAGGTTGCTCTTTATTGAGAGAACGTCCGTTGCGTTGCTGTGGTCATCCAAGTCTCTTCTAAGCAAGTGTACATTGCAGTTAAATACATTCAACAGTATAGGTGGAGACAAGGGGTGGAGACAAAATGTCTGTTCCCAGCATTTCCCAAGCCCTGATCTAATCAGCATAACAGTGTCATTCAAATGCAAGAGGTGCTAATCAGATCAGTCTGACGGTATAGCCCATACCTTTACATTAACATAGAGCAGCTGTTAAACTTGTCATGCCAAATACACAGGAAGATACCCACAGACCAAAGGTTAATGTCTGCCTGAATTAATCCCCTTAGACTGCGACACAAAATGTAAGAAACCACCATGTACATAACTTTTTATAAATTTGTAATCCCACAATGGCTCACTTTTTCCTTTGAAAATTTGGAGGAGTTTGCCTTCGGTGACCGCCCTCTCTTGGACGTATCTATGGTTCCTTGTGGAGTCCTGTCTTCCACAAAGGCCCTGCTTAAAAGTCCTTTTAAAGCAGGTTAATGAAACCTGAGACCAGCCTGCGGCGCGGTGTGGTGCAGCTCCTTCCTGCCCGGCTAGCTCAGTCGGTAGAGCATGAGACTCTTAATTTCAGGGTCGTGGGTTCGAGCCCCACGTTGGGTGTATTTGTTGGGTCTCTCTTCCCAACCCCAATTTGACCTCAGTTTGAAATCCCATGCTGGCGTTTTCCTATGTTCAGTTCTGGATGTCAAATTGTATCCCCCGGCAACAGATATGGCTAAAGAAAACCAGGTGAACTTGAAGCCTAGGCTTAACCCTGACTTTGCCCGCACCAGGTTTTCCTCTCCGAAAGGTGCGGAAAAGGTTTCACAACGGTGAGGCCTTTGTGAAAGCTTATTTTCAGCTCCAGTTTGCGGTGGTGTGTTGATGGAATGTTCATGTTTTGTTCCAGGTGCTGGAGGCCTGTGTTCCACAGAGTTCCTGTTCAAAAGTCCTTTTATAAAAGCACCAATTATTTGTAATAACTTCTGCCTGTGGTCTAATGTGGATTTTTGTCATATGAGGGCTCCAGTAACTTGTAACTTATTAAGCTCTCACGCATAAGGTCAATCGATTTGGCATACGCCTGGACATGCTGGCGTTTTCACATATTCATTTCCGGTTGGAGGTTGGGTCCTCCAACTCTTTGATGCATGGCTCACTTTTTTTTCTTTTGAAAATTTGGAGGAGTTTGCCTTCGGTGACCGCCCCCTCAATCGACAGACAGAATGCGCGATACTGGCAGTCTCCCCAGTGGTCTCTGTGGCGCAATCGGATTAGCGCGTTCGGCTGTTAACCGAAAGGATGGTGGTTCGAGCCCACCCAGGGACGAAGGAAGCTTTTCGTTGCCAGTCTTTCTCTCTGGCATTAGGTCAGTGGATTTGAAAACCCATGGTGGCGTTTTGTTATGTTGAGTCCTCCAACTCTTTGCTCTGTAGATCACTTTTGCCTTTGGGATATTGAAGGCGTTGGCTGTCGGTAACCGCTCTCTCACTCGACAGACCGTAACCAAACTTTAACTCATGATTTGGATTGTGCATACCATTGGCCTGCTCTACTTGGGCGTATCTATGGCTCCCCGTCGAGGCCTGTGTTCCAGAGAGAACCTGCTCAAAAGTCCTTTTGAAACACCACTGAGCATTAGCAATAACTCGTGACTTTGATATGATGTGGATTATCGTCATATTAGGAGGACACCAGTAACGTGTAACCTATCAATCTCTCTGGCACAAAGTCAACCGATTTGACCTGAGTTTGAAATCCCATGATGGCGTTGTTGTATGCTCAATTCCGGATGTCAAATTGTATCCTCGGCAACAGATATGGCTAAAGAAAACGAGGTGAACTTGAAGCCTAGGCTTAACCCTGACTTTACCGCAACAGATTTTCCTCTACGAAAGCTGAGGAAGCGGGCCTTTGCGAAAGCGTATTATCAGCTCTAGCTTGCTGTGGTGTGTGGATGGAATGTTCATGTTTTGTTCCAAGTGGTGGAGGCCTGTGTTCCAGAGAGTTCCAGCTCAAAATTCCTTTTATAAAAGCATCTAGCATTTGTAATAACTTCTGCCTGTAGTCTAATGTGGATTTTTGTCATATGAGGGCACCAGTAACTCTTAACTTATCAAGCTCTCACGCATAAGATCAATTGGTTTGGCATACGCCTAGACGTGCTGACGTTTTCACATGTTCAGTTCCGGTTGGAGGTTGGGTCCTCCAACTCTTTGCTGCATGGCTCACTTTTTCCTTTGAAAATTTGGAGGAGTTTGCCTTCGGTGACCGCCCTCTCTTGGACGTATCTATGGTTCCCTGTGGAGTCCTGTCTTCCACAGAGGCCCTGCTTAAAAGTCCTTTTAAAGCAGGTTAATGAAACCTGAGACCAGCGCGCGGCGCGGCGCGGTGCGGTGCAGCTCCATCCTGCCCGGCTAGCTCAGTCGGTAGAGCATGAGACTCTTAATCTCAGGGTCGTGGGTTCGAGCCCCACGTTGGGCGTATTTGTTGGGTCTCTCTTCCCAACCCCAATTTGACCTCAGTTTGAAATCCCATGCTGGCGTTTTCACATATTCATTTCCGGTTGGAGGTTGGGTCCTCCAACTCTTTGATGCATGGCTCACTTTTTTTTCTTTTGAAAATTTGGAGGAGTTTGCCTTCGGTGACCGCCCCCTCAATCGATAGACAGAAAGCGCGATACTGGCAGTCTCCCCAGTGGTCTCTGTGGCGCAATCGGATTAGCGCGTTCGGCTGTTAACCGAAAGGATGGTGGTTCGAGCCCACCCAGGGACGAAGGAAGCTTTTCGTTGCCAGTCTTTCTCTCTGGCATTAGGTCAGTGGATTTGAAAACCCATGGTGGCGTTTAGTTATGTTGAGTCCTCCAACTCTTTGCTCTGTAGATCACTTTTGCATTTGGGATATTGAAGGCTTTGGCTGTCGGTAACCGCTCTCTCACTCGACAGACCGTAACCAAACTTTAACTCATGATTTGGATTGTGCATACCATTGGCCTGCTTTACTTGGGCGTATCTATGGCTCCCCGTCGAGGCCTGTGTTCCAGAGAGAACCTGCTCAAAAGTCCTTTTGAAACACCACTGAGCATTAGCAATAACTCGTGACTTTGATATGATGTGGATTATCATCATATTAGGAGGACACCAGTAACGTGTAACCTATCAATCTCTCTGGCACAAAGTCAACCGATTTGACCTGAGTTTGAAATCCCATGATGGCGTTGTTGTATGCTCAATTCCGGATGTCAAATTGTATCCTCGGCAACAGATATGGCTAAAGAAAACGAGGTGAACTTGAAGCCTAGGCTTAACCCTGACTTTACCGCAACAGATTTTCCTCTACGAAAGCTGAGGAAGCGGGCCTTTGCGAAAGCGTATTATCAGCTCTAGCTTGCTGTGGTGTGTGGATGGAATGTTCATATTTTGTTCCAAGTGGTGGAGGCCTGTGTTCCAGAGAGTTCCAGCTCAAAATTCCTTTTATAAAAGCATCTAGCATTTGTAATAACTTCTGCCTGTAGTCTAATGTGGATTTTTGTCATATGAGGGCACCAGTAACTCTTAACTTATCAAGCTCTCACGCATAAGGTCAATTGGTTTGGCATACGCCTAGACGTGCTGACGTTTTCACATGTTCAGTTCCGGTTGGAGGTTGGGTCCTCCAACTCTTTGCTGCATGGCTCACTTTTTCCTTTGAAAATTTGGAGGAGTTTGCCTTCGGTGACCGCCCTCTCTTGGACGTATCTATGGTTCCCTGTGGAGTCCTGTCTTCCACAGAGGCCCTGCTTAAAAGTCCTTTTAAAGCAGGTTAATGAAACCTGAGACCAGCACGCGGCGCGGTGCGGTGCAGCTCAATCCTGCCTGGCTAGCTCCGTCGGTAGAGCATGAGACTCTTAATCTCAGGGTCGTGGGTTAGAGCCCCACGTTGGGCGTATTTGTTGGGTCTCTCTTCCCAACCCCAATTTGACCTCAGTTTGAAATCCCATGCTGGCGTTTTCTTATGTTCAGTTCTGGATGTCAAATTGTATCCCCCGGCAACAGATATGGCTAAAGAAAACCAGGTGAACTTGAAGCCTAGGCTTAACCCTGACTTTGCCCGCAGCAGGTTTTCCTCTCCGAAAGGTGCGGAAAAGGTTTCACAACGGTGAGGCCTTTGTGAAAGCTTATTTTCAGCTCCAGTTTGCGGTGGTGTGTTGATGGAATGTTCATGTTTTGTTCCAGGTGCCGGAGGCCTGTGTTCCACAGAGTTCCTGTTCAAAAGTCCTTTTATAAAAGCACCAATTATTTGTAATAACTTCTGCCTGTGGTCTAATGTGGATTTTTGTCATATGAGGGCTCCAGTAACTTGTAACTTATTAAGCTCTCACGCATAAGGTCAATCGATTTGGCATACGCCTGGACATGCTGGCGTTTTCACATATTCATTTCCGGTTGGAGGTTGGGTCCTCCAACTCTTTGATGCATGGCTCACTTTTTTTTCTTTTGAAAATTTGGAGGAGTTTGCCTTCGGTGACCGCCCCCTCAATCGACAGACAGAATGCGCGATACTGGCAGTCTCCCCAGTGGTCTCTGTGGCGCAATCGGATTAGCGCGTTCGGCTGTTAACCGAAAGGATGGTGGTTCGAGCCCACCCAGGGACGAAGGAAGCTTTTCGTTGCCAGTCTTTCTCTCTGGCATTAGGTCAGTGGATTTGAAAACCCATGGTGGCGTTTTGTTATGTTGAGTCCTCCAACTCTTTGCTCTGTAGATCACTTTTGCCTTTGGGATATTGAAGGCGTTGGCTGTCGGTAACCGCTCTCTCACTCGACAGACCGTAACCAAACTTTAACTCATGATTTGGATTGTGCATACCATTGGCCTGCTCTACTTGGGCGTATCTATGGCTCCCCGTCGAGGCCTGTGTTCCAGAGAGAACCTGCTCAAAAGTCCTTTTGAAACACCACTGAGCATTAGCAATAACTCGTGACTTTGATATGATGTGGATTATCATCATATTAGGAGGACACCAGTAACGTGTAACCTATCAATCTCTCTGGCACAAAGTCAACCGATTTGACCTGAGTTTGAAATCCCATGATGGCGTTGTTGTATGCTCAATTCCGGATGTCAAATTGTATCCTCGGCAACAGATATGGCTAAAGAAAACGAGGTGAACTTGAAGCCTAGGCTTAACCCTGACTTTACCGCAACAGATTTTCCTCTACGAAAGTTGAGGAAGAGGGCCTTTGCGAAAGCGTATTATCAGCTCTAGCTTGCTGTGGTGTGTGGATGGAATGTTCATGTTTTGTTCCAAGTGGTGGAGGCCTGTGTTCCAGAGAGTTCCAGCTCAAAATTCCTTTTATAAAAGCATCTAGCATTTGTAATAACTTCTGCCTGTAGTCTAATGTGGATTTTTGTCATATGAGGGCACCAGTAACTCTTAACTTATCAAGCTCTCACGCATAAGGTCAATTGGTTTGGCATACGCCTAGACGTGCTGACGTTTTCACATGTTCAGTTCCGGTTGGAGGTTGGGTCCTCCAACTCTTTGCTGCATGGCTCACTTTTTCCTTTGAAAATTTGGAGGAGTTTGCCTTCGGTGACCGCCCTCTCTTGGACGTATCTATGGTTCCCTGTGGAGTCCTGTCTTCCACAGAGGCCCTGCTTAAAAGTCCTTTTAAAGCAGGTTAATGAAACCTGAGACCAGCGCGCGGCGCGGCGCGGTGCGGTGCAGCTCCATCCTGCCCGGCTAGCTCAGTCGGTAGAGCATGAGACTCTTAATCTCAGGGTCGTGGGTTCGAGCCCCACGTTGGGCGTATTTGTTGGGTCTCTCTTCCCAACCCCAATTTGACCTCAGTTTGAAATCCCATGCTGGCGTTTTCTTATGTTCAGTTCTGGATGTCAAATTGTATCCCCCGGCAACAGATATGGCTAAAGAAAACCAGGTGAACTTGAAGCCTAGGCTTAACCCTGACTTTGCCCGCACCAGGTTTTCCTCTCCGAAAGGTGCGGAAAAGGTTTCACAACGGTGAGGCCTTTGTGAAAGCTTATTTTCAGCTCCAGTTTGCGGTGGTGTGTTGATGGAATGTTCATGTTTTGTTCCAGGTGCTGGAGGCCTGTGTTCCACAGAGTTCCTGTTCAAAAGTCCTTTTATAAAAGCACCAATTATTTGTAATAACTTCTGCCTGTGGTCTAATGTGGATTTTTGTCATATGAGGGCTCCAGTAACTTGTAACTTATTAAGCTCTCACGCATAAGGTCAATCGATTTGGCATACGCCTGGACATGCTGGCGTTTTCACATATTCATTTCCGGTTGGAGGTTGGGTCCTCCAACTCTTTGATGCATGGCTCACTTTTTTTTCTTTTGAAAATTTGGAGGAGTTTGCCTTCGGTGACCGCCCCCTCAATCGATAGACAGAAAGCGCGATACTGGCAGTCTCCCCAGTGGTCTCTGTGGCGCAATCGGATTAGCGCGTTCGGCTGTTAACCGAAAGGATGGTGGTTCGAGCCCACCCAGGGACGAAGGAAGCTTTTCGTTGCCAGTCTTTCTCTCTGGCATTAGGTCAGTGGATTTGAAAACCCATGGTGGCGTTTAGTTATGTTGAGTCCTCCAACTCTTTGCTCTGTAGATCACTTTTGCATTTGGGATATTGAAGGCGTTGGCTGTCGGTAACCGCTCTCTCACTCGACAGACCGTAACCAAACTTTAACTCATGATTTGGATTGTGCATACCATTGGCCTGCTTTACTTGGGCGTATCTATGGCTCCCCGTCGAGGCCTGTGTTCCAGAGAGAACCTGCTCAAAAGTCCTTTTGAAACACCACTGAGCATTAGCAATAACTCGTGACTTTGATATGATGTGGATTATCATCATATTAGGAGGACACCAGTAACGTGTAACCTATCAATCTCTCTGGCACAAAGTCAACCGATTTGACCTGAGTTTGAAATCCCATGATGGCGTTGTTGTATGCTCAATTCCGGATGTCAAATTGTATCCTCGGCAACAGATATGGCTAAAGAAAACGAGGTGAACTTGAAGCCTAGGCTTAACCCTGACTTTACCGCAACAGATTTTCCTCTACGAAAGCTGAGGAAGCGGGCCTTTGCGAAAGCGTATTATCAGCTCTAGCTTGCTGTGGTGTGTGGATGGAATGTTCATATTTTGTTCCAAGTGGTGGAGGCCTGTGTTCCAGAGAGTTCCAGCTCAAAATTCCTTTTATAAAAGCATCTAGCATTTGTAATAACTTCTGCCTGTAGTCTAATGTGGATTTTTGTCATATGAGGGCACCAGTAACTCTTAACTTATCAAGCTCTCACGCATAAGGTCAATTGGTTTGACATACGCCTAGACGTGCTGACGTTTTCACATGTTCAGTTCCGGTTGGAGGTTGGGTCCTCCAACTCTTTGCTGCATGGCTCACTTTTTCCTTTGAAAATTTGGAGGAGTTTGCCTTCGGTGACCGCCCTCTCTTGGACGTATCTATGGTTCCCTGTGGAGTCCTGTCTTCCACAGAGGCCCTACTTAAAAGTCCTTTTAAAGCAGGTTAATGAAACCTGAGACCAGCACGCGGCGCGGTGCGGTGCAGCTCAATCCTGCCTGGCTAGCTCAGTCGGTAGAGCATGAGACTCTTAATCTCAGGGTCGTGGGTTAGAGCCCCACGTTGGGCGTATTTGTTGGGTCTCTCTTCCCAACCCCAATTTGACCTCAGTTTGAAATCCCATGCTGGCGTTTTCTTATGTTCAGTTCTGGATGTCAAATTGTATCCCCCGGCAACAGATATGGCTAAAGAAAACCAGGTGAACTTGAAGCCTAGGCTTAACCCTGACTTTGCCCGCAGCAGGTTTTCCTCTCCGAAAGGTGCGGAAAAGGTTTCACAACGGTGAGGCCTTTGTGAAAGCTTATTTTCAGCTCCAGTTTGCGGTGGTGTGTTGATGGAATGTTCATGTTTTGTTCCAGGTGCTGGAGGCCTGTGTTCCACAGAGTTCCTGTTCAAAAGTCCTTTTATAAAAGCACCAATTATTTGTAATAACTTCTGCCTGTGGTCTAATGTGGATTTTTGTCATATGAGGGCTCCAGTAACTTGTAACTTATTAAGCTCTCACGCATAAGGTCAATCGATTTGGCATACGCCTGGACATGCTGGCGTTTTCACATATTCATTTCCGGTTGGAGGTTGGGTCCTCCAACTCTTTGATGCATGGCTCACTTTTTTTTCTTTTGAAAATTTGGAGGAGTTTGCCTTCGGTGACCGCCCCCTCAATCGACAGACAGAATGCGCGATACTGGCAGTCTCCCCAGTGGTCTCTGTGGCGCAATCGGATTAGCGCGTTCGGCTGTTAACCGAAAGGATGGTGGTTCGAGCCCACCCAGGGACGAAGGAAGCTTTTCGTTGCCAGTCTTTCTCTCTGGCATTAGGTCAGTGGATTTGAAAACCCATGGTGGCGTTTTGTTATGTTGAGTCCTCCAACTCTTTGCTCTGTAGATCACTTTTGCCTTTGGGATATTGAAGGCGTTGGCTGTCGGTAACCGCTCTCTCACTCGACAGACCGTAACCAAACTTTAACTCATGATTTGGATTGTGCATACCATTGGCCTGCTCTACTTGGGCGTATCTATGGCTCCCCGTCGAGGCCTGTGTTCCAGAGAGAACCTGCTCAAAAGTCCTTTTGAAACACCACTGAGCATTAGCAATAACTCGTGACTTTGATATGATGTGGATTATCATCATATTAGGAGGACACCAGTAACGTGTAACCTATCAATCTCTCTGGCACAAAGTCAACCGATTTGACCTGAGTTTGAATTCCCATGATGGCGTTGTTGTATGCTCAATTCCGGATGTCAAATTGTATCCTCGGCAACAGATATGGCTAAAGAAAACGAGGTGAACTTGAAGCCTAGGCTTAACCCTGACTTTACCGCAACAGATTTTCCTCTACGAAAGCTGAGGAAGCGGGCCTTTGCGAAAGCGTATTATCAGCTCCAGTTTGCTGTGGTGTGTGGATGGAATGTTCATGTTTTGTTCCAAGTGGTGGAGGCCTGTGTTCCAGAGAGTTCCAGCTCAAAATTCCTTTTATAAAAGCATCTAGCATTTGTAATAACTTCTGCCTGTAGTCTAATGTGGATTTTTGTCATATGAGGGCTCCAGTAACTTGTAAGTTATTAAGCTCTCACGCATAAGGTCAATCGATTTGGCATACGCCTGGACATGCTGGCGTTTTCACATATTCATTTCCGGTTGGAGGTTGGGTCCTCCAACTCTTTGCTGCATGGCTCACTTTTTCCTTTTTTAAAATTTGGAGGAGTTTGCCTTCGGTGACCGCCCTCTCTTGGACGTATCTATGGTTCCCTGTGGAGTCCTGTCTTCCACAGAGGCCCTGCTTAAAAGTCCTTTTAAAGCAGTTTAATGAAACCTGAGACCAGCGCGCGGCGCGGTGCGGTGTGGTGCAGCTACATCCTGCCCGGCTAGCTTTGTTGGGTCTCTCTTCCCAACCCCAATTTGACCTCAGTTTGAAATCCCATGCTGGCGTTTTCTTATGTTCAGTTCTGGATGTCAAATTGTATTCCCCGGCAACATATATGGCTAAAGAAAACCAGGTGAACTTGAAGCCTAGGCTTAACCCTGACTTTGCCCGCACCAGGTTTTCCTCTCCGAAAGGTGCGGAAAAGGTTTCACAACGGTGAGGCCTTTGTGAAAGCTTATTTTCAGCTCCAGTTTGCAGTGGTGTGTTGATGGAATGTTCATGTTTTGTTCCAGGTGCTGGAGGCCTGTGTTCCACAGAGTTCCTGTTCAAAAGTCCTTTTATAAAAGCACCAATTATTTGTAATAACTTCTGCCTGTGGTCTAATGTGGATTTTTGTCATATGAGGGCTCCAGTAACTTGTAACTTATTAAGCTCTCACGCATAAGGTCAATCGATTTGGCATACGCCTGGACATGCTGGCGTTTTCACATATTCATTTCCGGTTGGAGGTTGGGTCCTCCAACTCTTTGATGCATGGCTCACTTTTTTTTCTTTTGAAAATTTGGAGGAGTTTGCCTTCGGTGACCGCCCCCTCAATCGACAGACAGAATGCGCGATACTGGCAGTCTCCCCAGTGGTCTCTGTGGCGCAATCGGATTAGCGCGTTCGGCTGTTAACCGAAAGGATGGTGGTTCGAGCCCACCCAGGGACGAAGGAAGCTTTTCGTTGCCAGTCTTTCTCTCTGGCATTAGGTCAGTGGATTTGAAAACCCATGGTGGTGTTTTGTTATGTTGAGTCCTCCAACTCTTTGCTCTGTAGATCACTTTTGCCTTTGGGATATTGAAGGCGTTGGCTGTCGGTAACCGCTCTCTCACTCGACAGACCGTAACCAAACTTTAACTCATGATTTGGATTGTGCATACCATTGGCCTGCTCTACTTGGGCGTATCTATGGCTCCCCGTCGAGGCCTGTGTTCCAGAGAGAACCTGCTCAAAAGTCCTTTTGAAACACCACTGAGCATTAGCAATAACTCGTGACTTTGATATGATGTGGATTATCATCATATTAGGAGGACACCAGTAACGTGTAACCTATCAATCTCTCTGGCACAAAGTCAACCGATTTGACCTGAGTTTGAAATCCCATGATGGCGTTGTTGTATGCTCAATTCCGGATGTCAAATTGTATCCTCGGCAACAGATATGGCTAAAGAAAACGAGGTGAACTTGAAGCCTAGGCTTAACCCTGACTTTACCGCAACAGATTTTCCTCTACGAAAGCTGAGGAAGCGGGCCTTTGCGAAAGCGTATTATCAGCTCTAGCTTGCTGTGGTGTGTGGATGGAATGTTCATGTTTTGTTCCAAGTGGTGGAGGCCTGTGTTCCAGAGAGTTCCAGCTCAAAATTCCTTTTATAAAAGCATCTAGCATTTGTAATAACTTCTGCCTGTAGTCTAATGTGGATTTTTGTCATATGAGGGCACCAGTAACTCTTAACTTATCAAGCTCTCACGCATAAGGTCAATTGGTTTGGCATACGCCTAGACGTGCTGACGTTTTCACATGTTCAGTTCCGGTTGGAGGTTGGGTCCTCCAACTCTTTGCTGCATGGCTCACTTTTTCCTTTGAAAATTTGGAGGAGTTTGCCTTCGGTGACCGCCCTCTCTTGGACGTATCTATGGTTCCCTGTGGAGTCCTGTCTTCCACAGAGGCCCTGCTTAAAAGTCCTTTTAAAGCAGGTTAATGAAACCTGAGACCAGCGCGCGGCGCGGCGCGGTGCGGTGCAGCTCCATCCTGCCCGGCTAGCTCAGTCGGTAGAGCATGAGACTCTTAATCTCAGGGTCGTGGGTTCGAGCCCCACGTTGGGCGTATTTGTTGGGTCTCTCTTCCCAACCCCAATTTGACCTCAGTTTGAAATCCCATGCTGGCGTTTTCTTATGTTCAGTTCTGGATGTCAAATTGTATCCCCGGCAACAGATATGGCTAAAGAAAACCAGGTGAACTTGAAGCCTAGGCTTAACCCTGACTTTGCCCGCACCAGGTTTTCCTCTCCGAAAGGTGCGGAAAAGGTTTCACAACGGTGAGGCCTTTGTGAAAGCTTATTTTCAGCTCCAGTTTGCGGTGGTGTGTTGATGGAATGTTCATGTTTTGTTCCAGGTGCTGGAGGCCTGTGTTCCACAGAGTTCCTGTTCAAAAGTCCTTTTATAAAAGCACCAATTATTTGTAATAACTTCTGCCTGTGGTCTAATGTGGATTTTTGTCATATGAGGGCTCCAGTAACTTGTAACTTATTAAGCTCTCACGCATAAGGTCAATCGATTTGGCATACGCCTGGACATGCTGGCGTTTTCACATATTCATTTCCGGTTGGAGGTTGGGTCCTCCAACTCTTTGATGCATGGCTCACTTTTTTTTCTTTTGAAAATTTGGAGGAGTTTGCCTTCGGTGACCGCCCCCTCAATCGATAGACAGAAAGCGCGATACTGGCAGTCTCCCCAGTGGTCTCTGTGGCGCAATCGGATTAGCGCGTTCGGCTGTTAACCGAAAGGATGGTGGTTCGAGCCCACCCAGGGACGAAGGAAGCTTTTTGTTGCCAGTCTTTCTCTCTGGCATTAGGTCAGTGGATTTGAAAACCCATGGTGGCGTTTAGTTATGTTGAGTCCTCCAACTCTTTGCTCTGTAGATCACTTTTGCATTTGGGATATTGAAGGCGTTGGCTGTCGGTAACCGCTCTCTCACTCGACAGACCGTAACCAAACTTTAACTCATGATTTGGATTGTGCATACCATTGGCCTGCTTTACTTGGGCGTATCTATGGCTCCCCGTCGAGGCCTGTGTTCCAGAGAGAACCTGCTCAAAAGTCCTTTTGAAACACCACTGAGCATTAGCAATAACTCGTGACTTTGATATGATGTGGATTATCATCATATTAGGAGGACACCAGTAACGTGTAACCTATCAATCTCTCTGGCACAAAGTCAACCGATTTGACCTGAGTTTGAAATCCCATGATGGCGTTGTTGTATGCTCAATTCCGGATGTCAAATTGTATCCTCGGCAACAGATATGGCTAAAGAAAACGAGGTGAACTTGAAGCCTAGGCTTAACCCTGACTTTACCGCAACAGATTTTCCTCTACGAAAGCTGAGGAAGCGGGCCTTTGCGAAAGCGTATTATCAGCTCTAGCTTGCTGTGGTGTGTGGATGGAATGTTCATATTTTGTTCCAAGTGGTGGAGGCCTGTGTTCCAGAGAGTTCCAGCTCAAAATTCCTTTTATAAAAGCATCTAGCATTTGTAATAACTTCTGCCTGTAGTCTAATGTGGATTTTTGTCATATGAGGGCACCAGTAACTCTTAACTTATCAAGCTCTCACGCATAAGGTCAATTGGTTTGGCATACGCCTAGACGTGCTGACGTTTTCACATGTTCAGTTCCGGTTGGAGGTTGGGTCCTCCAACTCTTTGCTGCATGGCTCACTTTTTCCTTTGAAAATTTGGAGGAGTTTGCCTTCGGTGACCGCCCTCTCTTGGACGTATCTATGGTTCCCTGTGGAGTCCTGTCTTCCACAGAGGCCCTGCTTAAAAGTCCTTTTAAAGCAGGTTAATGAAACCTGAGACCAGCACGCGGCGCGGTGCGGTGCAGCTCAATCCTGCCTGGCTAGCCCAGTCGGTAGAGCATGAGACTCTTAATCTCAGGGTCGTGGGTTAGAGCCCCACGTTGGGCGTATTTGTTGGGTCTCTCTTCCCAACCCCAATTTGACCTCAGTTTGAAATCCCATGCTGGCGTTTTCTTATGTTCAGTTCTGGATGTCAAATTGTATCCCCCGGCAACAGATATGGCTAAAGAAAACCAGGTGAACTTGAAGCCTAGGCTTAACCCTGACTTTGCCCGCAGCAGGTTTTCCTCTCCGAAAGGTGCGGAAAAGGTTTCACAACGGTGAGGCCTTTGCGAAAGCGTATTATCAGCTCCAGTTTGCTGTGGTGTGTGGATGGAATGTTCATGTTTTGTTCCAAGTGGTGGAGGCCTGTGTTCCAGAGAGTTCCAGCTCAAAATTCCTTTTATAAAAGCATCTAGCATTTGTAATAACTTCTGCCTGTAGTCTAATGTGGATTTTTGTCATATGAGGGCTCCAGTAACTTGTAAGTTATTAAGCTCTCACGCATAAGGTCAATTGGTTTGGCATACGCCTAGACGTGCTGACGTTTTCACATGTTCAGTTCCGGTTGGAGGTTGGGTCCTCCAACTCTTTGCTGCATGGCTCACTTTTTCCTTTGATAATTTGGAGGAGTTTGCCTTCGGTGACCGCCCCCTCAATCGACAGACAGAAAGCACGATACTGGCAGTCTCCCCAGTGGTCTCTGTGGCGCAATCGGATTAGCGCGTTCGGCTGTTAACCGAAAGGATGGTGGTTCGAGCCCACCCAGGGACGAAGGAAGCTTTTCGTTGCCAGTCTTTCTCTCTGGCATGAGGTCAGTCGATTTGAAAACCCATTGTGGCGTTTTGTTATGTTGAGTCCTCCAACTCTTTGCTCTGTAGATCACTTTTGCCTTTGGGATATTGAAGGCGTTGGCTGTCGGTAACCGCTCTCTCACTCGACAGACCGTAACCAAACTTTAACTCATGATTTGGATTGTGCATACCATTGGCCTGCTCTACTTGGGCGTATCTATGGCTCCCCGTTGAGGCCTGTGTTCCAGAGAGAACCTGCTCAAAAGTCCTTTTGAAACACCACTGAGCATTAGCAATAACTCGTGACTTTGATATGATGTGGATTATCATCATATTAGGAGGACACCAGTAACGTGTAACCTATCAATCTCTCTGGCACAAAGTCAACCGATTTGACCTGAGTTTGAATTCCCATGATGGCGTTGTTGTATGCTCAATTCCGGATGTCAAATTGTATCCTCGGCAACAGATATGGCTAAAGAAAACGAGGTGAACTTGAAGCCTAGGCTGAACCCTGACTTTACCGCAACAGATTTTCCTCTACGAAAGCTGAGGAAGCGGGCCTTTGCGAAAGCGTATTATCAGCTCCAGTTTGCTGTGGTGTGTGGATGGAATGTTCATGTTTTGTTCCAAGTGGTGGAGGCCTGTGTTCCAGAGAGTTCCAGCTCAAAATTCCTTTTATAAAAGCATCTAGCATTTGTAATAACTTCTGCCTGTAGTCTAATGTGGATTTTTGTCATATGAGGGCTCCAGTAACTTGTAAGTTATTAAGCTCTCACGCATAAGGTCAATCGATTTGGCATACGCCTGGACATGCTGGCGTTTTCACATATTCATTTCCGGTTGGAGGTTGGGTCCTCCAACTCTTTGCTGCATGGCTCACTTTTTCCTTTTTTAAAATTTGGAGGAGTTTGCCTTCGGTGACCGCCCTCTCTTGGACGTATCTATGGTTCCCTGTGGAGTCCTGTCTTCCACAGAGGCCCTGCTTAAAAGTCCTTTTAAAGCAGTTTAATGAAACCTGAGACCAGCGCGCGGCGCGGTGCGGTGTGGTGCAGCTACATCCTGCCCGGCTAGCTTTGTTGGGTCTCTCTTCCCAACCCCAATTTGACCTCAGTTTGAAATCCCATGCTGGCGTTTTCTTATGTTCAGTTCTGGATGTCAAATTGTATTCCCCGGCAACATATATGGCTAAAGAAAACCAGGTGAACTTGAAGCCTAGGCTTAACCCTGACTTTGCCCGCACCAGGTTTTCCTCTCCGAAAGGTGCGGAAAAGGTTTCACAACGGTGAGGCCTTTGTGAAAGCTTATTTTCAGCTCCAGTTTGCGGTGGTGTGTTGATGGAATGTTCATGTTTTGTTCCAGGTGCTGGAGGCCTGTGTTCCACAGAGTTCCTGTTCAAAAGTCCTTTTATAAAAGCATCTAGCATTTGTAATAACTTCTGCCTGTAGTCTAATGTGGATTTTTGTAATATGAGGGCACCAGTAACTCTTAACTTATCAAGCTCTCACGCATAAGGTCAATTGATTTGGCATACGCCTAGACGTGCTGACGTTTTCACATGTTCAGTTCCGGTTGGAGGTTGGGTCCTCCAACTCTTTGCTGCATGGCTCACTTTTTCCTTTGAAAATTTGGAGGAGTTTGCCTTCGGTGACCGCCCCCTCAATCGACTGACAGAAAGCGCGATACTGGCAGTCTCCCCAGTGGTCTCTGTGGCGCAATCGGATTAGCGCGTTCGGCTGTTAACCGAAAGGATGGTGGTTCGAGCCCACCCAGGGACGAAGGAAGCTTTTCGTTGCCAGTCTTTCTCTCTGGCATGAGGTCAGTCGATTTGAAAACCCATGGTGGCGTTTTGTTATGTTGAGTCCTCCAACTCTTTGCTCTGTAGATCACTTTTGCCTTTGGGATATTGAAGGCGTTGGCTGTCGGTAACCGCTCTCTCACTCGACAGACCGTAACCAAACTTTAACTCATGATTTGGATTGTGCATACCATTGGCCTGCTCTACTTGGGCGTATCTATGGCTCCCCGTTGAGGCCTGTGTTCCAGAGAGAACCTGCTCCAAAGTCCTTTTAAAACACCACTGAGCATTTGCAATAACTCGCGACTTTGATATGATGTGGATTATCATCATATTAGGAGGACACCAGTAACGTGTAACCTATCAATCTCTCTGGCACAAAGTCAACCGATTTGACCTGA
The DNA here is from genome assembly GCA_037194245.1 of Opsariichthys bidens. Lineage (NCBI taxonomy): Eukaryota > Metazoa > Chordata > Actinopteri > Cypriniformes > Xenocyprididae > Opsariichthys > Opsariichthys bidens. The sequence continues at coordinate 27,579,546 of CM074284.1, forward strand.
GTTTGAAATCCCATGATGGCGTTGTTGTATGCTCAATTCCGGATGTCAAATTGTATCCTCGGCAACAGATATGGCTAAAGAAAACGAGGTGAACTTGAAGCCTAGGCTTAACCCTGACTTTACTGCAACAGATTTTCCTCTACGAAAGCTGAGGAAGCGGGCCTTTGCTAAAGCGTATTATCAGCTCCAGTTTGCTGTGGTGTGTGGATGGAATGTTCTTGTTTTGTTCCAAGTGGTGGAGGCCTGTGTTCCAGAGAGTTCCAGATCAAAATTCCTTTTATAAAAGCATCTAGCATTTGTAATAACTTCTACCTGTAGTCTAATGTGGATTTTTGTCCTATGAGGGCACCAGTAACTCTTAACTTATCAAACTCTCACGCATAAGGTCAATTGATTTGGCATACGCCTAGACGTGCTGACGTTTTCACATGTTCAGTTCCGGTTGGAGGTTGGGTCCTCCAACTCTTTGCTGCATGGCTCACTTTTTCCTTTGAAAATTTGGAGGAGTTTGCCTTCGGTGACCGCCCTCTCTTGGACGTATCTATGGTTCCCTGTGGAGTCCTGTCTTCCACAGAGGCCCTGCTTAAAAGTCCTTTTAAAGCAGTTTAATGAAACCTGAGACCAGCGCGCGGCGCGGTGCGGTGTGGTGCAGCTACATCCTGCCCGGCTAGCTTTGTTGGGTCTCTCTTCCCAACCCCAATTTGACCTCAGTTTGAAATCCCATGCTGGCGTTTTCTTATGTTCAGTTCTGGTTGTCAAATTGTATTCCCCGGCAACATATATGGCTAAAGAAAACCAGGTGAACTTGAAGCCTAGGCTTAACCCTGACTTTGCCCGCACCAGGTTTTCCTCTCCGAAAGGTGCGGAAAAGGTTTCACAACGGTGAGGCCTTTGTGAAAGCTTATTTTCAGCTCCAGTTTGCGGTGGTGTGTTGATGGAATGTTCATGTTTTGTTCCAGGTGCTGGAGGCCTGTGTTCCACAGAGTTCCTGTTCAAAAGTCCTTTTATAAAAGCATCTAGCATTTGTAATAACTTCTGCCTGTAGTCTAATGTGGATTTTTGTCATATGAGGGCACCAGTAACTCTTAACTTATCAAGCTCTCACGCATAAGGTCAATTGATTTGGCATACGCCTAGACGTGCTGACGTTTTCACATGTTCAGTTCCGGTTGGAGGTTGGGTCCTCCAACTCTTTGCTGCATGGCTCACTTTTTCCTTTGAAAATTTGGAGGAGTTTGCCTTCGGTGACCGCCCCCTCAATCGACAGACAGAAAGCGCGATACTGGCAGTCTCCCCAGTGGTCTCTGTGGCGCAATCGGATTAGCGCGTTCGGCTGTTAACCGAAAGGATGGTGGTTCGAGCCCACCCAGGGACGAAGGAAGCTTTTCGTTGCCAGTCTTTCTCTCTGGCATGAGGTCAGTCGATTTGAAAACCCATGGTGGCGTTTTGTTATGTTGAGTCCTCCAACTCTTTGCTCTGTAGATCACTTTTGCCTTTGGGATATTGAAGGCGTTGGCTGTCGGTAACCGCTCTCTCACTCGACAGACCGTAACCAAACTTTAACTCATGATTTGGATTGTGCATACCATTGGCCTGCTCTACTTGGGCGTATCTATGGCTCCCCGTTGAGGCCTGTGTTCCAGAGAGAACCTGCTCCAAAGTCCTTTTAAAACACCAGTGAGCATTTGCAATAACTCGCGACTTTGATATGATGTGGATTATCATCATATTAGGAGGACACCAGTAACGTGTAACCTATCAATCTCTCTGGCACAAAGTCAACCGATTTGACCTGAGTTTGAAATCCCATGATGGCGTTGTTGTATGCTCAATTCCGGATGTCAAATTGTATCCTCGGCAACAGATATGGCTAAAGAAAACGAGGTGAACTTGAAGCCTAGGCTTAACCCTGACTTTACTGCAACAGATTTTCCTCTACGAAAGCTGAGGAAGCGGGCCTTTGCTAAAGCGTATTATCAGCTCCAGTTTGCTGTGGTGTGTGGATGGAATGTTCTTGTTTTGTTCCAAGTGGTGGAGGCCTGTGTTCCAGAGAGTTTCAGCTCAAAATTCCTTTTATAAAAGCATCTAGCATTTGTAATAACTTCTACCTGTAGTCTAATGTGGATTTTTGTCCTATGAGGGCACCAGTAACTCTTAACTTATCAAACTCTCACGCATAAGGTCAATTGATTTGGCATACGCCTAGACGTGCTGACGTTTTCACATGTTCAGTTCCGGTTGGAGGTTGGGTCCTCCAACTCTTTGCTGCATGGCTCACTTTTTCCTTTGATAATTTGGAGGAGTTTGCCTTCGGTGACCGCCCCTCAATTGACAGACAGAATGCACGATACTGGCAGTCTCGCCAGTGGTCTCTGTGGCGCAATCGGATTAGCGCGTTCGGCTGTTAACCGAAAGGATGGTGGTTCGAGCCCACCCAGGGACGAAGGAAGCTTTTCGTTGCCAGTCTTTCTCTCTGGCATGAGGTCAGTCGATTTGAAAACCCATTGTGGCGTTTTGTTATGTTGAGTCCTCCAACTCTTTGCTCTGTAGATCACTTTTGCCTTTGGGATATTGAAGGCGTTGGCTGTCGGTAACCGCTCTCTCACTCGACAGACCGTAACCAAACTTTAACTCATGATTTGGATTGTGCATACCATTGGCCTGCTCTACTTGGGCGTATCTATGGCTCCCCGTCGAGGCCTGTGTTCCAGAGAGGCCCTGCTCAAAAGTCCTTTTAAAACACCACTGAGCATTTGCAATAACTCGCGACTTTGATATGATGTGGATTATCATCATATTAGGAGGACACCAGTAACGTGTAACCTATCAATCTCTCTGGCACAAAGTCAACCGATTTGACCTGAGTTTGAAATCCCATGATGGCGTTGTTGCATGCTCAATTCCGGATGTCAAATTGTATCCTCGGCAACAGATATGGCTAAAGAAAACGAGGTGAACTTGAAGCCTAGGCTTAACCCTGACTTTACCGCAACAGATTTTCCTCTACGAAAGCTGAGGAAGCGGGCCTTTGCGAAAGCGTATTATCAGCTCCAGTTTGCTGTGGTGTGTGGATGGAATGTTCATGTTTTGTTCCAAGTGGTGGAGGCCTGTGTTCCAGAGAGTTCCAGCTCAAAATTCCTTTTATAAAAGCATCTAGCATTTGTAATAACTTCTGCCTGTAGTCTAATGTGGATTTTTGTCATATGATGGCACCAGTAACTCTTAACTTATCAAGCTCTCACGCATAAGGTCAATTGGTTTGGCATACGCCTAAACGTGCTGACGTTTTCACATGTTCAGTTCCGGTTGGAGGTTGGGTCCTCCAACTCTTTGCTGCATGGCTCACTTTTTCCTTTGAAAATTTGGAGGAGTTTGCCTTCGGTGACCGCCCTCTCTTGGACGTATCTATGGTTCCCTGTGGAGTCCTGTCTTCACAGAGGCCCTGCTTAAAAGTCCTTTTAAAGCAGGTTAATGAAACCTTAGACCAGTGCGCGGCGCGGTGCGGTGTGGTGCAGCTACATCCTGCCCGGCTAGCTCAGTCGGTAGAGCATGAGACTCTTAATCTCAGGGTCGTGGGTTCGAGCCCCACGTTGGGCGTATTTGTTGGGTCTCTCTTCCCAACCCCAATTTGACCTCAGTTTGAAATCCCATGCTGGCGTTTTCTTATGTTCAGTTCTGGATGTCAAATTGTATCCCCCGGCAACAGATATGGCTAAAGAAAACCAGGTGAACTTGAAGCCTAGGCTTAACCCTGACTCTGCCCGCAGCAGGTTTTCCTCTCCGAAAGGTGCGGAAAAGGTTTCACAACGGTGAGGCCTTTGTGAAAGCTTATTTTAGGCTCCAGTTTGCGGTGGTGTGTTGATGGAATGTTCATGTTTTGTTCCAGGTGGTGGAGGCCTGTGTTCCACAGAGTTCCTGTTCAAAAGTCCTGTTATAAAAGCACCAATTATTTGTAATAACTTCTGCCTGTAGTCTAATGTGGATTTTTGTCATATGAGGGCTCCAGTAACTTGTAACTGATTAAGCTCTCACGCATAAGGTCAATCGATTTGGCATACGCCTGGACATGCTGGCGTTTTCACATATTCAGTTCCGGTTGGAGGTTGGGTCCTCCAACTCTTTGCTGCATGGCTCACTTTTTCCTTTGAAAATTTGGAGGAGTTTGCCTTCGGTGACCGCCCCTCAATCGACAGACAGAAAGCGCGATACTGGCAGTCTCCCCAGTGGTCTCTGTGGCGCAATCGGATTAGCGCGTTCGGCTGTTAACCGAAAGGATGGTGGTTCGAGCCCACCCAGGGATGAAGGAAGCTTTTCATTGCCAGTCTTTCTCTCTGGCATGAGGTCAGTGGATTTGAAAACCCATGGTGGCGTTTTGTTATGTTGAGTCCTCCAACTCTTTGCTCTGTAGATCACTTTTGCCTTTGGGATATTGAAGGCGTTGGCTGTCGGTAACCGCTCTCTCACTCGACAGACCATAACCAAACTTTAACTCATGATTTGGATTGTGCATACCATTGGCCTGCTCTACTTGGGCGTATCTATGGCTCCCCGTCGAGGCCTGTGTTCCAGAGAGGCCCTGCTCAAAAGTCCTTTTAAAACACCACTGAGCATTTGCAATAACTCGCGACTTTGATATGATGTGGATTATCATCATATTAGGAGGACACCAGTAACGTGTAACCTATCAATCTCTCTGGCACAAAGTCAACCGATTTGACCTGAGTTTGAAATCCCATGATGGCGTTGTTGCATGCTCAATTCCGGATGTCAAATTGTATCCTCGGCAACAGATATGGCTAAAGAAAACGAGGTGAACTTGAAGCCTAGGCTTAACCCTGACTTTACCGCAACAGATTTTCCTCTACGAAAGCTGAGGAAGCGGGCCTTTGCGAAAGCGTATTATCAGCTCCAGTTTGCTGTGGTGTGTGGATGGAATGTTCATGTTTTGTTCCAAGTGGTGGAGGCCTGTGTTCCAGAGAGTTCCAGCTCAAAATTCCTTTTATAAAAGCATCTAGCATTTGTAATAACTTCTGCCTGTAGTCTAATGTGGATTTTTGTCATATGATGGCACCAGTAACTCTTAACTTATCAAGCTCTCACGCATAAGGTCAATTGATTTGGCATACGCCTAAACGTGCTGACGTTTTCACATGTTCAGTTCCGGTTGGAGGTTGGGTCCTCCAACTCTTTGCTGCATGGCTCACTTTTTCCTTTGAAAATTTGGAGGAGTTTGCCTTCGGTGACCGCCCTCTCTTGGACGTATCTATGGTTCCCTGTGGAGTCCTGTCTTCACAGAGGCCCTGCTTAAAAGTCCTTTTAAAGCAGGTTAATGAAACCTTAGAGCAGTGCGCGGCGCGGTGCGGTGCAGCTCCATCCTGCCCGGCTAGCTCAGTCGGTAGAGCATGAGACTCTTAATCTCAGGGTCGTGGGTTCGAGCCCCACGTTGGGCGTATTTGTTGGGTCTCTCTTCCCAACTAAAATTTGACCTCAGTTTGAAATCCCATGCTGGCGTTTACTTATGTTCAGTTCTGGATGTCAAAATGTATCCCCCGGCAACAGATATGGCTAAAGAAAACCAGGTGAACTTGAAGCCTAGGCTTAACCCTGACTTTGCCCGCAGCAGGTTTTGCTCTCCGAAAGGTGCGGAAAAGGTTTCACAACGCGGGCCTTTGCGAAAGCGTATTATCAGCTCCAGTTTGCTGTGGTGTGTGGATGGAATGTTCATGTTTTGTTCCAGTTGGTGGAGGCCTGTGTTCCAGAGAGTTCCAGCTCAAAATTCCTTTTATAAAAGCATCTAGCATTTGTAATAACTTCTGCCTGTAGTCTAATGTGGATTTTTGTCATATGAGGGCACCAGTAACTCTTAACTTATCAAGCTCTCACGCATTCGGTCAATTGATTTGGCATACGCCTAGACGTGCCGACGTTTTCACATGTTCTGTTCAGTTTGGAGGTTGGGTCCTCCAACTCTTTGCTGCATGGCTCACTTTTTCCTTTGAAAATTTGGAGGAGTTTGCCTTCGGTGACCGCCCTCTCTTGGACGTATCTATGGTTCCCTGTGGAGTCCTGTCTTCCACAGAGGCCCTGCTTAAAAGTCCTTTTAAAGCAGGTTAATGAAACCTGAGACCAGCCCGCGGCGCGGTGCGGTGGAGCTCCATCCTGCCCGGCTAGCTCAGTCGTTAGAGCATGAGACTCTTAATCTCAGGGTCGTGGGTTGGAGCCCCTCGTTGGGCGTTTTTGTTGGGTCTCTCTTCCCAACCCCAATTTGACCTCAGTTTGAAATCCCATGCTGGCGTTTTCTTATGTTCAGTTCTGGATGTCAAATTGTATCCCCCGGCAACAGATATGGCTAAAGAAAACCAGGTGAACTCGAAGCCTAGGCTTAACCCTGACTTTGCCCGCACCAGGTTTTCCTCTCCGAAAGGTGCGGAAAAGGTTTCACAACGGTGAGGCCTTTGTGAAAGCTTATTTTCAGCTCCAGTTTGCGGTGGTGTGTTGATGGAATGTTCATGTTTTGTTCCAGGTGCTGGAGGCCTGTGTTCCACAGAGTTCCTGTTCAAAAGTCCTGTTATAAAAGCACCAATTATTTGTAATAACTTCTGCCTGTAGTCTAATGTGGATTTTTGTCATATGAGGGCTCCAGTAAATTGTAACTTATTAAGCTCTCACGCATAAGGTCAATCGATTTGGCATACGCCTGGACATGCTGGCGTTTTCACATATTCAGTTCCGGTTGGAGGTTGGGTCCTCCAACTCTTTGCTGCATGGTGTTGGAAATCTTTTTCCTTGTCGAAATAAAGACCAGGAGATCTTGGGATATCTTTTAAGCAGAGGTTGCTCTTTATTGAGAGAACGTCCGTTGCGTTGCTGTGGTCATCCAAGTCTCTTCTAAGCAAGTGTACATTGCAGTTAAATACATTCAACAGTATAGGTGGAGACAAGGGGTGGAGACAAAATGTCTTTTCCAGCATTTCCAAGCCCTGATCTAATCAGCATAACAGTGTCATTCAAATGCAAGGGGTGCTAATCAGATCAGTATGACGGTATAGCCCATACCTTTACATTAACATAGAGCAGCTGTTAAACTTGTCATGCCAAATACACAGGAAGATACCCACAGACCAAAGGTTAATGTCTGCCTGAATTAATCCCCTTAGACTGCGACACAAAATGTAAGAAACCACCATGTACATAACTTTTTATAAATTTGTAATCCCACAATGGCTCACTTTTTCCTTTGAAAATTTGGAGGAGTTTGCCTTCGGTGACCGCCCTCTCTTGGACGTATCTATGGTTCCTTGTGGAGTCCTGTCTTCCACAAAGGCCCTGCTTAAAAGTCCTTTTAAAGCAGGTTAATGAAACCTGAGACCAGCCTGCGGCGCGGTGTGGTGCAGCTCCTTCCTGCCCGGCTAGCTCAGTCGGTAGAGCATGAGACTCTTAATTTCAGGGTCGTGGGTTCGAGCCCCACGTTGGGCGTATTTGTTGGGTCTCTCTTCCCAACCCCAATTTGACCTCAGTTTGAAATCCCATGCTGGCGTTTTCCTATGTTCAGTTCTGGATGTCAAATTGTATCCCCCGGCAACAGATATGGCTAAAGAAAACCAGGTGAACTTGAAGCCTAGGCTTAACCCTGACTTTGCCCGCACCAGGTTTTGCTCTCCGAAAGGTGCGGAAAAGGTTTCACAACGCGGGCCTTTGCGAAAACGTATTATCAGCTCCAGTTTGCTGTGGTGTGTGGATGGAATGTTCATGTTTTGTTCCAGTTGGTGGAGGCCTGTGTTCCAGAGAGTTCCAGCTCAAAATTCCTTTTGTAAAAGCATCTAGCATTTGTAATAACTTCTGCCTGTAGTCTAATGTGGATTTTTGTCATATGAGGGCACCAGTAACTCTTAATTTATCAAGCTCTCACGCATAAGGTCAATTGATTTGGCATACGCCTAAACGTGCTGACGTTTTCACATGTTCAGTTCCGGTTGGAGGTTGGGTCCTCCAACTCTTTGCTGCATGGCTCACTTTTTCCTTTGAAAATTTGGAGGAGTTTGCCTTCGGTGACCGCCCTCTCTTGGACGTATCTATGGTTCCCTGTGGAGTCCTGTCTTCACAGAGGCCCTGCTTAAAAGTCCTTTTAAAGCAGTTTAATGAAACCTTAGACCAGTCCGCGGCGCGGTGCGGTAGAGCTCCATCCTGCCTGGCTAGCTCAGTCGGTAGAGCATGAGACTCTTAATCTCAGGGATTGGGTTCGAGCCCCACGTTGGGTGTATTTGTTGGGTCTCTCTTCCCAACCCCAATTTGACCTCAGTTTGAAATCCCATGCTGGCGTTTTCCTATGTTCAGTTCTGGATGTCAAATTGTATCCCCCGGCAACAGATATGGCTAAAGAAAACCAGGTGATCTTGAAGCCTAGGCTTAACCCTGACTTTGCCCGCAGCAGGTTTTCCTCTCCGAAAGGTGCGGAAAAGGTTTCACAACGGTGAGGCCTTTGTGAAAGCTTATTTTAGGCTCCAGTTTGCGGTGGTGTGTTGATGGAATGTTCATGTTTTGTTCCAGGTGGTGGAGGCCTGTGTTCCACAGAGTTCCTGTTCAAAAGTCCTGTTATAAAAGCACCAATTATTTGTAATAACTTCTGCCTGTAGTCTAATGTGGATTTTTGTCATATGAGGGCTCCAGTAACTTGTAACTTATTAAGCTCTCACGCATAAGGTCAATCGATTTGGCATACGCCTGGACATGCTGGCGTTTTCACATATTCAGTTCCGGTTGGAGGTTGGGTCCTCCAACTCTTTGCTGCATGGCTCACTTTTTCTTTTGAAAATTTGGAGGAGTTTGCCTTCGGTGACCGCCCCTCAATCGACAGACAGAAAGTGCGATACTGGCAGTCTCCCCAGTGGTCTCTGTGGCGCAATCGGATTAGCGCGTTCGGCTGTTAACCGAAAGGATGGTGGTTCGAGCCCACCCAGGGACGAAGGAAGCTTTTCGTTGCCAGTCTTTCTCTCTGGCATGAGGTCAGTGGATTTGAAAACCCATGGTGGCGTTTTGTTATGTAGAGTCCTCCAACTCTTTGCTCTGTAGATCACTTTTGCCTTTGGGATATTGAAGGCGTTGGCTGTCGGTAACCGCTCTCTCACTCGACAGACCGTAACCAAACTTTAACTCATGATTTGGATTGTGCATACCATTGGCCTGCTCTACTTGGGCGTATCTATGGCTCCCCGTCGAGGCCTGTGTTCCAGAGAGGCCCTGCTCAAAAGTCCTTTTAAAACACCACTGAGCATTTGCAATAACTCGCGACTTTGATATGATGTGGATTATCATCATATTAGGAGGACACCAGTAATGTGTAACCTATCAATCTCTCTGGCACAAAGTCAACCGATTTGACCTGAGTTTGAAATCCCATGATGGCGTTGTTGTATGCTCAATTCCGGATGTCAAATTGTATCCTCGGCAACAGATATGGCTAAAGAAAACGAGGTGAACTTGAAGCCTAGGCTTAACCCTGACTTTACCGCAACAGATTTTCCTCTACGAAAGCTGAGGAAGCGGGCCTTTGCGAAAGCGTATTATCAGCTCCAGTTTGCTGTGGTGTGTGGATGGAATGTTCATGTTTTGTTCCAAGTGGTGGAGGCCTGTGTTCCAGAAAGTTCCAGCTCAAAATTCCTTTTATAAAAGCATCTAGCATTTGTAATAACTTCTGCCTGTAGTCTAATGTGGATTTTTGTCATATGAGGGCACCAGTAACTCTTAACTTATCAAGCTCTCACGCATAAGGTCAATTGATTTGGCATACGCCTAAACGTGCTGACGTTTTCACATGTTTAGTTCCGGTTGGAGGTTGGGTCCTCCAACTCTTTGCTGCATGGCTCACTTTTTCCTTTGAAAATTTGGAGGAGTTTGCCTTCGGTGACCGCCCTCTCTTGGACGTATCTATGGTTCCCTGTGGAGTCCTGTCTTCACAGAGGCCCTGCTTAAAAGTCCTTTTAAAGCAGGTTAATGAAACCTTAGACCACTCCGCGGCGCGGTGCGGTGCAGCTCCATCCTGCCCGGCTAGCTCAGTCGGTAGAGCATGAGACTCTTAATCTCAGGGTCGTGGGTTCGAGCCCCACGTTGGGCGTATTTGTTGGGTCTCTCTTCCCAACTAAAATTTGACCTCAGTTTGAAATCCCATGCTGGCGTTTACTTATGTTCAGTTCTGGATGTCAAAATGTATCCCCCGGCAACAGATATGGCTAAAGAAAACCAGGTGAACTTGAAGCGTAGGCTTAACCCTGACTTTGCCCGCACCAGGTTTTGCTCTCCGAAAGGTGCGGAAAAGGTTTCACAACGCGGGCCTTTGCGAAAGCGTATTATCAGCTCCAGTTTGCTGTGGTGTGTGAATGGAATGTTCATGTTTTGTTCCAGTTGGTGGAGGCCTGTGTTCCAGAGAGTTCCAGCTCAAAATTCCTTTTATAAAAGCATCTAGCATTTGTAGTAACTTCTGCCTGTAGTCTAATGTGGATTTTTGTCATATGAGGGCACCAGTAACTCTTAATTTATCAAGCTCTCACGCATAAGGTCAATTGATTTGGCATACGCCTAAACGTGCTGACGTTTTCACATGTTCAGTTCCGGTTGGAGGTTGGGTCCTCCAACTCTTTGCTGCATGGCTCACTTTTTCCTTTGAAAATTTGAAGGAGTTTGCCTTCGGTGACCGCCCTCTCTTGGACGTATCTATGGTTCCCTGTGGAGTCCTGTCTTCACAGAGGCCCTGCTTAAAAGTCCTTTTAAAGCAGTTTAATGAAACCTTAGACCAATCCGCGGCGCGGTGCTGTGCTAGCTCAGTCGGTAGAGCATGAGACTCTTAATCTCAGGGTCTTGGGTTCGAGCCCCACGTTGGGCGTATATGTTGGGTCTCTCTTCCCAACCCCAATTTGACCTCAGTTTGAAATCCCATGCTGGCGTTTTCCTATGTTCAGTTCTGGATGTCAAATTGTATCCCCCGCCAACAGATATGGCTAAAGAAAACCAGGTGATCTTGAAGCATAGGCTTAACCCTGACTTTGCCCGCAGCAGGTTTTCCTCTCCGAAAGGTGTGGAAAAGTTTTCACAACGGTGAGGCCTTTGTGAAAGCTTATTTTAGGCTCCAGTTTGCGGTGGTGTGTTGATGGAATGTTCATGTTTTGTTCCAGGTGGTGGAGGCCTGTGTTCCACAGAGTTCCTGTTCAAAAGTCCTGTTATAAAAGCACCAATTATTTGTAATAACTTCTGCCTGTAGTCTAATGTGGATTTTTGTCATATGAGGGCTCCAGTAACTTGTAACTTATTAAGCTCTCACGCATAAGGTCAATCGATTTGGCATACGCCTGGACATGCTGGCGTTTTCACATATTCAGTTCCGGTTCGAGGTTGGGTCCTCCAACTCTTTGCTGCATGGCTCACTTTTTCCTTTGAAAATTTGGAGGAGTTTGCCTTCGGTGACCGCCCCTCAATCGACAGACAGAAAGCGCGATACTGGCAGTCTCCCCAGTGGTCTCTGTGGCGCAATCGGATTAGCGCGTTCGGCTGTTAACCGAAAGGATGGTGGTTCGAGCCCACCCAGGGACGAAGGAAGCTTTTCGTTGCCAGTCTTTCTCTCTGGCATGAGGTCAGTGGATTTGAAAACCCATGGTGGCGTTTTGTTATGTAGAGTCCTCCAACTCTTTGCTCTGTAGATCACTTTTGCCTTTGGGATATTGAAGGCGTTGGCTGTCGGTAACCGCTCTCTCACTCGACAGACCGTAACCAAACTTTAACTCATGATTTGGATTGTGCATACCATTGGCCTGCTCTACTTGGGCGTATCTATGGCTCCCCGTCGAGGCCTGTGTTCCAGAGAGGCCCTGCTCAAAAGTCCTTTTAAAACACCACTGAGCATTTGCAATAACTCGCGACTTTGATATGATGTGGATTATCATCATATTAGGAGGACACCAGTAACGTGTAACCTATCAATCTCTCTGGCACAAAGTCAACCGATTTGACCTGAGTTTGAAATCCCATGATGGCGTTGTTGTATGCTCAATTCCGGATGTCAAATTGTATCCTCGGCAACAGATATGGCTAAAGAAAACGAGGTGAACTTGAAGCCTAGGCTTAACCCTGACTTTACTGCAACAGATTTTCCTCTACGAAAGCTGAGGAAGCGGGCCTTTGCGAAAGCGTATTATCAGCTCCAGTTTGCTGTGGTGTGTGGATGGAATGTTCATGTTTTGTTCCAAGTGGTGGAGGCCTGTGTTCCAGAGAGTTCCAGCTCAAAATTCCTTTTATAAAAGCATCTAGCATTTGTAATAACTTCTGCCTGTAGTCTAATGTGGATTTTTGTCATATGAGGGCACCAGTAACTCTTAACTTATCAAGCTCTCACGCATGAGGTCAATTGATTTGGCATACGCCTAAACGTGCTGACGTTTTCACATGTTCAGTTCCGGTTGGAGGTTGGGTCCTCCAACTCTTTGCCGCATGGCTCACTTTTTCCTTTGAAAATTTGGAGGAGTTTGACTTTGGTGACCGCCCTCTCTTGGACGTATCTATGGTTCCCTGTGGAGTCCTGTCTTCCACAGAGGCCCTGCTTAAAAGTCCTTTTAAAGCAGGTTAATGAAACCTTAGACCAGTCCGCGGCGCGGTGGGGTGCAGCTCCATCCTGCCCGGCTAGCTCAGTCGGTAGAGCATGAGACTCTTAATCTCAGGGTCGTGGTTCGAGCCCCACGTTGGGCGTATTTATTGGGTCTCTCTTCCCAACTCCAATTTGACCTCAGTTTGAAATCCCATGCTGGCGTTTTCTTATGTTCAGTTCTGGATGTCAAATTGTATCCCCCGGCAACAGATATGGCTAAAGAAAACCAGGTGAACTTGAAGCCTAGGCTTAACCCTGACTTTGCCCGCACCAGGTTTTCCTCTCCGAAAGGTGCGGAAAAGGTTTCACAACGGTGAGGCCTTTGTGAAAGCTTATTTTCAGCTCCAGTTTGCGGTGGTGTGTTGATGGAATGTTCATGTTTTGTTCCAGGTGGTGGAGGCCTGTGTTCCACAGAGTTCCTTGTCAAAAGTCCTGTCATAAAAGCACCAATTATTTGTAATAACTTCTGCCTGCAGTCTAATGTGGATTTTTGTCATATGAGGGCTCCAGTAACTTGTAACTTATTAAGCTTTCACGCATAAGGTCAATCGATTTGGCATACGCCTGGACATGCTGGCGTTTTCACATATTCATTTCTGGTTGGAGGTTGGGTCCTCCAACTCTTTGCTGCATGGCTCACTTTTTCCTTTGAAAATTTGGAGGAGTTTGCCTTCGGTGACCGCCCCCTCAATCGACAGACAGAAAGCGCGATACTTGCAGTCTCCCCAGTGTTCTCTGTGGCACAATCGGATTAGCGCGTGTAATGGAAATTTTTATCTTTCATTTTATTTTTGTTAAGCTTATGGGCATAAGGCATTAAGAAGTTATAAGTGTTCATATTATAGTGTCTCTCATGACATTTTCTCTGTAACTGCTCAAGGCAGAACAACAGGATGTGGCTGTCTGCTGAAAGGGTCATAGAGGGGCTGAGTTCTAAGAAACTAAGGTGACAAGATGAACTTCTCACTAACAAAGGGCAGTTAACAGAAACCACAAGCCATGCTAAGCGAATGATGTTTTGACAAAGGTGTGAACGTAAAGTGTGTGCAAAGCATTAAGATGTTAAGTATAAATAGAGAGTGAGAGAGACTAGCTCCTCACTCCTCTCATGCATGCTCTGCTGTATGTGTGAGACGAGTCCTTGCAGCAAGTAAAAATTAAATCTACCTTCTCTGATATTACTGACTCTGAGTATTTCATTGAATTTCCACAACACGCGTTCGGCTGTTAACCGAAAGGATGGTGGTTCGAGCCCACCCAGGGACGAAGGAAGCTTTTCGTTGCCAGTCTTTCTCTCTGGCATGAGGTCAGTCGATTTGAAAACCCATGTTGGCGTTTTGTTATGTGGAGTCCTTCAGCTCTTTGCTCTGTAGATCACTTTTGCCTTTGGGATATTGAAGGCATTGGCTGTCGGTAACCGCTCTCTCACTTGACAGACCGTAACCAAACTTTAACTCATGATTTGGATTGTGCATACCATTGGCCTGCTCTACTTGGGCGTATCTATGGCTCCCCGTCGAGGCCTGTGTTCCAGAGAGGCCCTGCTCAAAAGTCCTTTTAAAACACCACTGAGCATTTGCAATAACTTGCGACTTTGATATGATGTGGATTATCATCATATTAGGAGGACACCAGTAACGTGTAACCTATCAATCTCTCTGGCATAAAGTCAACCGATTTGACCTGAGTTTGAAATCCTATGATGGCGTTGTTGTATGCTCAATTCCGGATGTCAAATTGTATCCTCGGCAACAGATATGGCTAAAGAAAACGAGGTGAACTTGAAACCTAAGCTTAACCCTGACTTTACCGCAACAGATTTTCCTCTACGAAAGCTGAGGAAGCGGGCCTTTGCGAAAGCGTATTATCAGCTCCAGTTTGCTGTGATGTGTGGATGGAATGTTCATGTTTTGTTCCAAGTGGTGGAGGCCTGTGTTCCAGAGAGTTCCAGCTCAAATTCCTTTTATAAAAGCATCTAGCATTTGTAATAACTTCTGCCTGTAGTCTAATGTGGATTTTTGTCATATGAGGGCACCAGTAACTCTTAACTTATCAAGCTCTCACGCATAAGGTCAATTGATTTGGCATACGCCTAGACGTGCTGACGTTTTCACTTGTTCAGTTCCGGTTGGAGGTTGGGTCCTCCAACTCTTTGCTGCATGGCTCACTTTTTCCTTTGAAAATTTGGAGGAGTTTGCCTTCGGTGACCGCCCTCTCTTGGACGTATCTATGGTTCCCTGTGGAGTCCTGTCTTCCACAGAGGCCCTGCTTAAAAGTCCTTTTAAAGCAGGTTAATGAAACCTGAGACCAGACCGCGGCGTGGTGCGGCGCAGCTCCATCCTGCCCGGCTAGCTCAGTCGGTAGAGCATGAGACTCTTAATCTCAGGGTCGTGGGTTGGAGCCCCACGTTGGCCGTATTTGTTGGTTCTCTCTTCCCAACCCCAATTTGACCTCAGTTTGAAATCCCATGCTGGCGTTTTCTTATGTTCAGTTCTGAATGTCAAATTGTATCCCCCGGCAACAGATATGGCTAAAGAAAACCAGGTGAACTTGAAGCCTAGGCTTAACCCTGACTTTGCCCGCACCAGGTTTTCCTCTCCGAAAGGTGCGGAAAAGGTTTCACAACGGTGAGGCCTTTGTGAAAGCTTATTTTCAGCTCCAGTTTGCGGTGGTGTGTTGATGGAATGTTCATGTTTTGTTCCAGGTGCTGGAGGCCTTTGTTCCACAGAGTTCCTGTTCAAAAGTCCTGTTATAAAAGCACCAATTATTTGTAATAACTTCTGCCTGTAGTCTAATGTGGATTTTTGTCATATGAGGGCTCCAGTAACTTGTAACTTATTAAGCTCTCACGCATAAGGTCAATCGATTTGGCATACGCCTGGACATGCTGGCGTTTTCACATATTCAGTTCCGGTTGGAGATTGGGTCCTCCAACTCTTTGCTGCATGGCTCACTTTTTCCTTTGAAAATTTGGAGGAGTTTGCCTTCGGTGACCGCCCCCTCAATCGACAGACAGAAAGCGCGATACTGGCAGTCTCCCCAGTGGTCTCTGTGGCGCAATCGGATTAGCGCGTTCGGCTGTTAACCGAAAGGACGGTGGTTTGAGCCCACCCAGGGACGAAGGATGCTTTTCGTTGCCAGTCTTTCTCTCTGGCATGAGGTCAGTCGATTTGAAAACCCATGGTGGCGTTTTGTTATGTTGAGTCCTCCAACTCTTTGCTCTGTAGATCACTTTTGCCTTTGGGATACTGAAGGCTTTGGCTGTCGGTAACCGCTCTCTCACTCGACAGACCGTAACCAAACTTTAACTCATGATTTGGATTGTGCATACCATTGGCCTGCTCTACTTGGGCGTATCTATGGCTCCCTGTCGAGGCCTGTGTTCCAGAGAGGCCCTGCTCAAAAGTCCTTTTAAAACACCACTGAGCATTTGCAATAACTTGCGACTTTGATATGATGTGGATTATCATCATATTAGGAGGACACCAGTAACGTGTAACCTGTCAATCTCTCTGGCACAAAGTCAACCGATTTGACCTGAGTTTGAAATCCCATGATGGCGTTGTTGTATGCTCAATTCCGGATGTCAAATTGTATCCTCGGCAACAGATATGGCTAAAGAAAACGAGGTGAACTTGAAGCCTAGGCTCAACCCTGACTTTACCGCAACAGATTTTCCTCTACGAAAGTTGAGGAAGCGGGCCTTTGCGAAAGCGTATTATCAGCTCCAGTTTGCTGTGATGTGTGGATGGAATGTTCATGATTTGTTCCAAGTGGTGGAGGCCTGTGTTCCAGAGAGTTCCAGCTCAAAATTCCTTTTATAAAAGCATCTAGCATTTGTAATAACTTCTGCCTGTAGTCTAATGTGGATTTTTGTCATATGAGGGCACCAGTAACTCTTAACTTATCAAGCTCTCACGCATAAGGTCAATTGATTTGGCATACGCCTAGACGTGCTGACGTTTTCACATGTTCAGTTCCGGTTGGAGGTTGGGTCCTCCAACTCTTTGCTGCATGGCTCACTTTTTCCTTTGAAAATTTGGAGGAGTTTGCCTTCGGTGACCGCCCTCTCTTGGACGTATCTATGGTTCCCTGTGGAGTCCTGTCTTCCACAGAGGCCCTGCTTAAAAGTCCTTTTAAAGCAGGTTAATGAAACCTGAGACCAGCCAGCGGCGCGGTGCAGTGCAGCTCCATCCTGCCCGGCTAGCTCAGTCGGTAGAGCATGAGACTCTTAATCTCAGGGTCGTGGTTTCGAGCCCCACGTTGGGCGTATTTGTTGGATCTCTCTTCCCAATCCCAATTTGACCTCAGTTTGAAATCCCATGCTGGCGTTTTCTTATGTTCAGTTCTGGATGTCAAATTGTATCCCCCGGCAACAGATATGGCTAAAGAAAACCAGGTGAACTTGAAGCCTAGGCTTAACCCTGACTTTGCCCACACCAGGTTTTCCTCTCCGAAAGGTGCGGAAAAGGTTTCACAACGGTGAGGCCTTTGTGAAAGCTTATTTTCAGCTCCAGTTCGCGGTGGTGTGTTGATGGAATGTTCATGTTTTGTTCCAGGTGGTGGAGGCCTGTGTTCCAAAGAGTTCCTTTTCAAAAGTCATGTTATAAAAGCACCAATTATTTGTAATAACTTCTGCCTGTAGTCTAAAGTGGATTTTTGTCATATGAGGGCTCCAGTAACTTGTAACTTATTAAGCTCTCACGCATAAGGTCAATCGATTTGGCATACGCCTGGACATGCTGGCGTTTTCACATGTTCAGTTCCGGTTGGAGGTTGGGTCCTCCAACTCTTTGCTGCATGGCTCACTTTTTCCTTTGAAAATTTGGAGGAGTTTGCCTTCGGTGACCGCCCTCTCTTGGACGTATCTATGGTTCCCTGTGGAGTCCTGTCTTCCACAGAGGCCCTGCTTAAAAGCATCGCTTTTGCCTCAAACTGCCGTTAAAAAAGTCGTCCGGGCTCCCTGGCCATCTCCTTCTGTTACTCAATATATGCATTTCATAAGACCTGATCTGAACGAACCACAGATCGTTAATTTAACCCTGCTTTAATATTGCTCAGCTGGGGATATAAGACTTTATATCAATGCACCAGTTCAGCTTTAGAATCTGGAGGTACTTGCGCTCGTCGTTTGTCTTTAAATGCGGATTCCTTGTCGAGACCTTGGCTTGGAGAAAGGGGTTCCCCAGGTTCGCTGATGTGCTGAAGATCTTTTGGGTCCGGATTGATGTAGTAGAAAGCCAATGACGTTCTGGTGTGCTGGCAAACTAATGGAGTTTCCCTCCTGGCTGAAGTTTGAAGTTGAGGCGGCAAAGACTGCAGAGTCGCTTAAACTTTGCGGCAAAACGTAACTGCGAACACAAGACTCTCAACGGAAAGAAAAAAAAACTAAAGTAAAAGAAAGGAAAGTGAGTGAGACGAGTGAAAGTTTGATGGCTTGAATGAAACTGCTTGTCTGCTCTTATTCTTTTTTTAATTCTAAATTTATTCTGATTTGTTCATCTAGTATACTGACCATTTAAACTGAGGTGTTTGTCCAACCTCTTTTAGGAGTTCTGGCCAGTTAGGTGTGGTGTTTGTTCCAGAGGTGTCTTTTCTCCTCTCCTGGTCATAAATGACATGTTATCTGTGATCTCTTGACTTTCAGAGAGTACCGAGATCATAGTTTAGGCATGATTTCCCTAAAGGTAATATAATACATTTTGCACAGATTTCATTCAAGCCAAACTTTGAATTATGAATAGAGATTTACAATCAATACAAACGATGCTCACTTTCAATCAACCATTCAAAAGTGAGAACAATCACATGAATTGCGAGTGATCTGAGCATAACTGGCCACATGTATAATGTGTCTACATGACATAGAATTTTGCAGTCGAACGATGTTTGATTTCAAGTCCGTTTAGAGTTGTTTTTGGAACAACTTGATGCAGTTCATATATAAAAGAGTCTTTGTGGGGTTTCCTGTGGACTTGGATTCTGTGTCACTCATAGGTTACACAGAGGAAGGTGGCCTGTTTGATGTCTCTGTCGTGGGGGTCAAACACTCTGGTGTTATCTTCTTGCAGCTCAAGTTGCATTGTCTTTTTGACCACTCGGTCTTTTTGACCACTCGGTGTTTTAAAAATCGCTTAAGTTTGACACGCTTGCTAGGCCATAAAGTACTCAGCTGAGGGGGTCTGGTAGACTGAATGGAGCCGCCTGTTGATCCTACATCACGTGCTGATTTGGGATTTTCAGTGTTCGGATGAGATTTGTATGGAGTTATGTTTGAAAGAATCATCTGAGAGATTCCTCATCGATTCTACCGTATGGGTCGTCGGGTAGCAGCAAAGGACAACTTCTCCCCGTCGGGGAATCGAACCCCGGTCTTCCGCGTGACAGGCGGAGAACGAGGAGCTACGGAATAAAGGCAGTCGCTCCCGTTCAGAGCAGCTGCAGCTGGAGAGGGGCAGGCAACAAATTCGAAGGTGTAATAAAAGTAATACAAGTAATAAGAGTTGCGACCTCTACACTTAAAACAGAGTTGTCTGAAAAACCGAAAGTGCCCTATAGACAATTGGAACGCTGCGGTTGTTGACACAACAGAAAAAGAAAGAAAGCAAAGAGGAGCAGGAGGGGATGCATCAAGTACTGTGAAGCAGGGTTGATCACAGCCTCAAAAAGATGGAGCGCTTCACGGATTTGCGTGTCATCCTTTCGCAGGGGCCATGCTAATCTTCTCTGTATCGATCCAATTTTAGTATATATGCTGCCTTAGCAAGCACAAGTTTGCTGTCCCGCCCGAGGCCTATATACTCCTCGGGTTCCAGCCAGCTTTCACTAAGGTGGTAGGGCCCAGCGCGCTATCTCGCCACTGCAGAACCTTGCACTACAGAGTGCTATGGGCCGTCGGTGCTAAGACTTGACACACTGACTGCTGCAACAGCTCAATGTGTTTAGAGATAAGGTATCTTAGAGCTTTCGGGTTCACATATGGCCAAATCCAGCATGACGTACAAGAACATACACTGAAGGAAGGGGGCGGGCACACTTGTCAATGGTACCAGAGTAGAAGCACTGAAGGGGTTGTGGCCTCAACATTTTGGGAAAAAAAAGAGTTGGCCCAAAAACGAAGAGTGCTATTCTGATGGTGCCAAGGGTACCCGCCTACCCGCCTAATGCAATTGGACACCCTTTACCCTTATGATAGCTGCTTACAAATGAAAACTCAGTGTGTCAAACATATTGCCTTTAATTAAGGCGGTAGCAAAATCTGGTGAGAGTAGTTTAAATACACTGACTGTAGGATTGCCAAATGAGTAAAGAAACCTTATCAGCAAGTTGGTGTAAAAGCGTACATTTCTTGTCTACTATCACCCACGGCTGCTTACACCAACAGTGGAAATAAGCACAGTTAGAATAGCAGAATATAGGCCCGTTTTATCAATGCAGCAGAAAGCAGTGCGGTCATTGCATCCTGCAGCCAAAGCCTGGCTCCCAACTGAAGCTAAGAAAGAAAGGCAGTCGCTCCCGTTCAGAGCAACTGCAGCTGGTGAAGGGCAGGCAACAAATTCGAAGGTGTGGTTGATTCATTCAAATAAAAGTACAAAATTAGCCTGCACCACGTGCCTGTGTACTAAAGACTTTGGCTAGTAGCAAGAAGAGAGTTGGAAACTAGCCTTGGATTTGAGGCACTTTGTCCCTAATTTCCGATGGATCAAAAATCTGCATGATGACCAGCAAGTGAGCAGCTGATGAAAAGCATGCTGGCAGGAGTTTGCATCCTAGGTTACCCACGGTGAGCAGAGCGGTAGAGTAGAGGGAGCACGCAGGGCCAAGGGGGGGGGGGGGGTATACAGCTCGGGTTCCTCTTCATCATCGCATAAATCTTTCGCCTTTTACTAAAGATTTCCGTGGAGGGGAAAGCTTTCGAGTGTTTCGTATTTTTGGGGGCTCTGCTGACGGCAGAGCTTTGCAAGAGTCTTAAAAGCAGAACCAAATTGACCGTGGTCTTTGTCCGAAAGAGTCGCCGCTTGACCCAATAGCCGCCCGATGCCTGGCTGCGTGTTTGAGCTTGGCCACTCTGGTCGAGCCTTCTGCCAACGGAGAGCGAAAGGAAGCGCATCTTACCCGAGTGGAAGTGTGAAAGCAATTGCTTCGCCGTTTCAAGGCGCTGGTGGCGCCTGCTTTTCAAAACGCAGCAAATGCAATGAAAGCTCAGCCAAAGTATGCATACAAATACCTTTTACAAACCAACTCAAATGCAAATGTTTTTATTGCAAGTGTCATCTGTCAAATGCACTTGTCAAATCATCTAATAATATTAAATATGAAGTGTCTGATTAAAATGTGTTACGATGATATGCTAGAGCTTGTTTTCAACAGGGAGCATGGTAGATCAGGTCAATAAAGAGTTCCTGTGTTCTGTTCAGTGGCAGGTCCAAGCAAGGAGCGTTTAGGTTCTGCTGCCGACTACACGGGGCAGCATCCAGCCTGCTCCCTGCCGTCTGCGTTGGTGGTATAGTGGTGAGCCTAGCTGCCTTCCAAGCAGTTGACCCAGGTTCGATTCCCGGCCAACGCATCACTTTTGCCTCAAACTGCCGTTAAAAAAGTCGTCCGGGCTCCCTGGTCATCTCCTTCTGTAACTCAATATATGCATTTCATAAGACCTGATCTGAACGAACCACCGATCGTTATTTTAACCCTGCTGTAATGCTGCTCAGGCGGGGATATAAGACTTTATATCAATGCACCAGTTCAGCTTTAGAATCTGGAGGTACTTGCGCTCGTCGTTTGTCTTTAAATGGGGATTCCTTGTCGAGACCTTGGCTTGGAGAAAGGGGTTCCCCAGGTTCGCTGATGTGCTGAAGATCTTTTGGGTCCGGATTGATGTAGTAGAAAGCCAATGACGTTCTGGTGTGCTGGCAAACTAATGGAGTTTCCCTCCTGGCTGAAGTTTGAAGATGAGGCGGCAAAGACTGCAGAGTCGATTAAACTTTGCGGCAAAACTTAACTGCGAACACAAGACTCTCAACGGAAAGAAAGAAAAACTAAAGTAAAAGAAAGGAAAGTGAGTGAGACGAGTGAAAGTTTGATGGCTTGAATGAAACTGCTTGTCTGCTCTTCATCGTCTGCTCTTATTCTTTTTTTAATTCTAAATTTATTCTCATTTGTTCATCTAGTATACTGACCATTTAAACTGAGGTGTTTGTCCAACCTCTTTTAGGAGTTCTGGCCAGTTAGGTGTGGTCTTTGTTCCAGAGGTGTCTTTTCTCCTCTCCTGGTCATAAATGACATGTTATCTGTGATCTCTTGACTTTCAGAGTGTACCGAGACCATAGTTTAGGCATGATTTCCCTAAAGGTAATATAATACATTTTGCACAGATTTCATTCAAGCCAAACTTTGAATTATGAATAGAGATTTACAATCAATACAAACGATGCTCACTTTCAATCAACCATTCAAAAGTGAGAACAATCACATGAATTGCGAGTGACCTGAGCATAACTGGCCACATGTATAATGTGTCTACATGACATAGAATTTTGCAGTCGAACGATGTTTGATTTCATGTCCGTTTAGAGTTGTTTTTGGAACAACTTGATGCAGTTCATATATAAAAGAGTCTTTGTGGGGTTTCCTGTGGACTTGGATTCTGTGTCACTCAGAGGTTACACAGAGGAAGGTGGCCTGTTTGATGTCTCTGTCGTGGGGATCAAACACTCTGGTGTTATCTTCTTGCAGCTCAAGTTGCATTGTCTTTTTGACCACTCAGTCTTTTAAAAATCGCTTAAGTTTGACACGCTTGCTAGGCCATAAAGTACTCAGCTGAGGGGGTCTGGTAGACTGAATGGAGCCGCCTGTTGATCCTACATCACGTGCTGATTTGGGATTTTCAGTGTTCGGATGAGATTTGTATGGAGTTATGTTTGAAAGAATCATCTGAGAGATTCCTCATCGATTCTACCGTATGGGTCGTCGGGTAGCAGCAAAGGACAACTTCTCCCCGTCGGGGAATCGAACCCCGGTCTTCCGCGTGACAGGCGGAGAACGAGGAGCTACGGAATAAAGGCAGTCGCTCCCGTTCAGAGCAGCTGCAGCTGGAGAGGGGCAGGCAACAAATTCGAAGGTGTAATAAAAGTATTACAAGTAATAAGAGTTGCGACCTCTACACTTAAAACAGAGTTGTCTGAAAAACCGAAAGTGCCCTATAGACAATTGGAACGCTGCGGTTGTTGACACAACAGAAAAAGAAAGAAAGCAAAGAGGAGCAGGAGGGGATGCATCAAGTACTGTGAAGCAGGGTTGATCACAGCCTCAAAAAGATGGAGCGCTTCACGGATTTGCGTGTCATCCTTTCGCAGGGGCCATGCTAATCTTCTCTGTATCGATCCAATTTTAGTATATGTGCTGCCTTAGCAAGCACAAGTTTGCTGTCCCGCCCGAGGCCTATATACTCCTCGGGTTCCAGCCAGCTTTCACTAAGGTGGTAGGGCCCAGCGCGCTATCTCGCCACTGCAGAACCTTGCACTACAGAGGGCTATGGGCCGTCGGTGCTAAGACTTGACACACTGACTGATGCAACAGGTCAATGTGTTTAGAGATAAGGTATCTTAGAGCTTTCGGGTTCACATATGGCCAAATCCAGCATGACGTACAAGAACATACACTGAAGGAACGGGGCGGGCACACTTGTCAATGGTACCAGAGTAGAAGCACTGAAGGGGTTGTGGCCTCAACATTTTGGGAAAAAAAAGAGTTGGCCCAAAAACGAAGAGTGCTATTCTGTTGGTGCCAAGGGTACCCGCCTACCCGCCTAATGCAATTGGACACCCTTTACCCTTATGATAGCTGCTTACAAATGAAAACTCAGTGTGTCAAACATATTGCCTTTAATTAAGGCGGTAGCAAAATCTGGTGAGAGTAGTTTAAATACACTGACTGTAGGATTGCCAAATGAGTAAAGAAACCTTATCAGCAAGTTGGTGTAAAAGCGTACATTTCTTGTCTACTATCACCCACGGCTGCTTACACCAACAGTGGAAATAAGCACAGTTAGAATAGCAGAATATAGGCCCGTTTTATCAACGCAGCAGAAAGCAGTGCGGTCATTGCATCCTGCAGCCAAAGCCTGGCTCCCAACTGAAGCTAAGAAAGAAAGGCAGTCGCTCCCGTTCAGAGCAACTGCAGCTGGTGAAGGGCAGGCAACAAATTCGAAGGTGTGGTTGATTCATTCAAATAAAAGTACAAAATTAGCCTGCACCACGTGCCTGTGTACTAAAGACTTTGGCTAGTAGCAAGAAGAGAGTTGGAAACTAGCCTTGGATTTGAGGCACTTTGTCCCTAATTTCCGATGGATCAAAAATCTGCATAATGACCAGCAAGTGAGCAGCTGATGAAAAGCATGCTGGCAGGAGTTTGCATCCTAGGTTACCCACGGTGAGCAGAGCGGTAGAGTAGAGGGAGCACGCAGGGCCAAGAGGGGGGGTATACAGCTCGGTTTTCTCTTCATCATCGCATAAATCTTTCGCCTTTTACTAAAGATAACCGTGGAGGGGAAAGCTTTCGAGTGTTTCGTATTTTTGGGGGCTCTGCTGACGGCAGAGTTTTGCAAGAGTCTTAAAAGCTCGACCCAATAGCCGCCCGATGCCTGGCTGCGTGTTTGAGCTCGGCCACTCTGGTCGAGCCTTCTGCCAACGGAGAGCGAAAGGAAGCGCATCTTACCCGAGTGGAAGTGTGAAAGCAATTGCTTCGCCGTTTCAAGGCACTGGTGGCGCCTGCTTTTCAAAACGCAGCAAATGCAATGAAAGCTCAGCTAAAGTATGCATACAAATACCTTTTACAAACCAACTCAAATGCAAATGTTTTTATTGCAAGTGTCATCTGTCAAATGCACTTGTCAAATCATCTAATAATATTAGATATGAAGTGTCTGATTAAAATGTGTTACGATGATATGCTAGAGCTTGTTTTCAACAGGGAGCATGGTAGATCAGGTCAATAAAGAGTTCCTGTGTTCTTTTCAGTGGCAGGTCCAAGCAAGGAGCGTTAAGGTTCTGCTGCCGACAACACGGGGCAGCATCCAGCCTGCTCCCTGCCGTCTGCGTTGGTGGTATAGTGGTGAGCATAGCTGCCTTCCAAGCAGTTGACCCGGGTTTGATTCCCGGCCAACGCATCGCTTTTGCCTCAAACTGCCGTTAAAAAAGTCGTCCGGGCTCCCTGGCCATCTCCTTCTGTAACTCAATATATGCATTTGATAAGACCTGATCTGAACGAACCACCGATCGTTAATTTAACCCTGCTTTAATGCTGCTCAGGCGGGGATATAAGACTTTATATCAATGCACCAGTTCAGCTTTAGAATCTGGAGGTACTTGCGCTCGTCGTTTGTCTTTAAATGCGGATTCCTTGTCGAGACGTTGGCTTGGAGAAAGGGGTTCCCCAGGTTCGCTGATGTGCTGAAGATCATTTGGGTCCGGATTGATGTAGTAGAAAGCCAATGACGTTCTGGTGTGCTGGCAAACTAATGGAGTTTCCCTCCTGGCTGAAGTTTGAAGTTGAGGCGGCAAAGACTGCAGAGTCGATTAAACTTTGCGGCAAAACTTAACTGCGAACACAAGACTCTCAACGGAAAGAAAGAAAAACTAAAGTAAAAGAAAGGAAAGTGAGTGAGACGAGTGAAAGTTTGATGGCTTGAATGAAACTGCTTGTCTGCTCTTCATCGTCTGCTCTTATTCTTTTTTAAATTCTAAATTTATTCTGATTTGTTCATCTAGTATACAGACCATTTAAACTGAGGTGTTTGTCCAACCTCTTTTAGGAGTTCTGGCCAGTTAGGTGTGGTCTTTGTTCCAGAGGTGTCTTTTCTCCTCTCCTGGTCATAAATGACTTGTTATCTGTGATCTCTTGACTTTCAGAGAGTACCGAGACCATAGTTTAGGCATGATTTCCCTAAAGGTAATATAATACATTTTGCACAGATTTCATTCAAGCCAAACTTTGAATTATGAATAGAGATTTACAATCAATACAAACGATGCTCACTTTCAATCAACCATTCAAAAGTGAGAACAATCACATGAATTGCGAGTGATCTGAGCATAACTGGCCACATGTATAATGTGTCTACATGACATAGAATTTTGCAGTCGAACGATGTTTGATTTCAAGTCCGTTTAGAGTTGTTTTTGGAACAACTTGATGCAGTTCATATATAAAAGAGTCTTTGTGGGGTTTCCTGTGGACTTGGATTCTGTGTCACTCAGAGGTTACACAGAGGAAGGTGGCCTGTTTGATGTCTCTGTCGTGGGGATCAAACACTCTGGTGTTATCTTCTTGCAGCTCAAGTTGCATTGTCTTTTTGACCACTCGGTCTTTTAAAAATCGCTTAAGTTTGACACGCTTGCTAGGCCATAAAGTACTCAGCTGAGGGGGTCTGGTAGACTGAATGGAGCCGCCTGTTGATCCTACATCACGTGCTGATTTGGGATTTTCAGTGTTCGGATGAGATTTGTATGGAGTTATGTTTGAAAGAATCATCTGAGAGATTCCTCATCGATTCTACCGTATGGGTCGTCGGGTAGCAGCAAAGGACAACTTCTCCCCGTCGGGGAATCGAACCCCGGTCTTCCGCGTGACAGGCGGAGAACGAGGAGCTACGGAATAAAGGCAGTCGCTCCCGTTCAGAGCAGCTGCAGCTGGAGAGGGGCAGGCAACAAATTCGAAGGTGTAATAAAAGTAATACAAGTAATAAGAGTTGCGACCTCTACACTTAAAACAGAGTTGTCTGAAAAACCGAAAGTGCCCTATAGACAATTGGAATGCTGCGGTTGTTGACACAACAGAAAAAGAAAGAAAGCAAAGAGGAGCAGGAGGGGATTTATCAAGTACTGTGAAGCAGGGTTGATCACAGCCTCAAAAAGATGGAGCGCTTCACGGATTTGCGTGTCATCCTTTCGCAGGGGCCATGCTAATCTTCTCTGTATCGATCCAATTTTAGTATATGTGCTGCCTTAGCAAGCACAAGTTTGCTGTCCCGCCCGAGGCCTATATACTCCTCGGGTTCCAGCCAGCTTTCACTAAGGTGGTAGGGCCCAGCGCGCTATCTCGCCACTGCAGAACCTTGCACTACAGAGTGCTATGGGCCGTCGGTGCTAAGACTTGACACACTGACTGATGCAACAGGTCAATGTGTTTAGAGATAAGGTATCTTAGAGCTTTCGGGTTCACATATGGCCAAATCCAGCATGACGTACAAGAACATACACTGAAGGAACGGGGCGGGCACACTTGTCAATGGTACCAGAGTAGAAGCACTGAAGGGGTTGTTGCCTCAACATTTTGGGAAAAAAAAGAGTTGGCCCAAAAACGAAGAGTGCTATTCTGTTGGTGCCAAGGGTACCCGCCTACCCGCCTAATGCAATTGGACACCCTTTACCCTTATGATAGCTGCTTACAAATGAAAACTCAGTGTGTCAAACATATTGCCTTTAATTAAGGCGGTAGCAAAATCTGGTGAGAGTAGTTTAAATACACTGACTGTAGGATTGCCAAATGAGTAAAGAAACCTTATCAGCAAGTTGGTGTAAAAGCGTACATTTCTTGTCTACTATCACCCACGGCTGCTTACACCAACAGTGGAAATAAGCACAGTTAGAATAGCAGAATATAGGCCCGTTTTATCAACGCAGCAGAAAGCAGTGCGGTCATTGCATCCTGCAGCCAAAGCCTGGCTCCCAACTGAAGCTAAGAAAGAAAGGCAGTCGCTCCCGTTCAGAGCAACTGCAGCTGGTGAAGGGCAGGCAACAAATTCGAAGGTGTGGTTGATTCATTCAAATAAAAGTACAAAATTAGCCTGCAGCACGTGCCTGTGTACTAAAGACTTTGGCTAGTAGCAAGAAGAGAGTTGGAAACTAGCCTTGGATTTGAGGCACTTTGTCCCTAATTTCCGATGGATCAAAAATCTGCATGATGACCAGCAAGTGAGCAGCTGATGAAAAGCATGCTGGCAGGAGTTTGCATCCTAGGTTACCCACGGTGAGCAGAGCGGTAGAGTAGAGGGATCACGCAGGGCCAAGAGGGGGGGTATACAGCTCGGGTTCCTCTTCATCATCGCATAAATCTTTCGCCTTTTACTAAAGATTTCCGTGGAGGGGAACGCTTTCGAGTGTTTCGTATTTTTGGGGGCTCTGCTGACGGCAGAGCTTTGCAAGAGTCTTAAAAGCAGAACCAAATTGACCGTGGTCTTTGTCCGAAAGAGTCGCCGCTCGACCCAATAGCCGCCCGATGCCTGGCTGCGTGTTTGAGCTCGGCCACTCTGGTCGAGCCTTCTGCCAACGGAGAGCAAAAGGAAGCGCATCTTACCCGAGTGGAAGTGTGAAAGCAATTGCTTCGCCGTTTCAAGGCGCTGGTGGCGCCTGCTGTTCAAAACGCCGCAAATGCAATGAAAGCTCACCCAAAGTATGCATACAAATACCTTTTACGAACCAACTCAAATGCAAATGTTTTATTGCAAGTGTCATCTGTCAAATGCACTTGTCAAATCATCTAATAATATTAAATATGAAGTGTCTGAATAAAATGTGTTACGATGATATGCTAGAGCTTGTTTTCAACGGGGAGCTTGGTAGATCAGGTCAATAAAGAGTTCCTGTGTTCTGTTCAGTGGCAGGTCCAAGCAAGGAGCGTTTAGGTTCTGCTGCCGACTACACGGGGCAGCATCCAGCCTGCTCCCTGCCGTCTGCGTTGGTGGTATAGTGGTGAGCCTAGCTGCCTTCCAAGCAGTTGACCCAGGTTCGATTCCCGGCCAACGCATCGCTTTTGCCTCAAACTGCCGTTAAAAAAGTCGTCCGGGCTCCCTGGCCATCTCCTTCTGTAACTCAACATATGCATTTCATAAGACCTGATCTGAACGAACCACCGATCATTATTTTAACCCTGCTTTAATGCTGCTCAGGCGGGGATATAAGACTTTATATCAATGCACCAGCTTTAGAATCTGGAGGTACTTGCGCTCGTCGTTTGTCTTTAAATGGGGATTCCTTGTCGAGACCTTGGCTTGGAGAAAGGGGTACCCCAGGTTCGCTGATGTGTTGACTCTTCGCCCAAAAACGAAGAGTGCTATTCTGTTGGTGCCAAGGGTACCCGCCTACCCGCCTAATGCAATTGGACACCCTTTACCCTTATGATAGCTGCTTACAAATGAAAACTCAGTGTGTCAAACATATTGCCTTTAATTAAGGCGGTAGCAAAATCTTGTGAGAGTAGTTTAAATACACTGACTGTAGGATTGCCAAATGAGTAAAGAAACCTTATCAGCAAGTTGGTGTAAAAGCGTACATTTCTTGTCTACTATCACCCACGGCTGCTTACACCAACAGTGGAAATAAGCACAGTTAGAATAGCAGAATATAGGCCCGTTTTATCAACGCAGCAGAAAGCAGTGCGGTCATTGCATCCTGCAGCCAAAGCCTGGCTCCCAACTGAAGCTAAGAAAGAAAGGCAGTCGCTCCCGTTCAGAGCAACTGCAGCTGGTGAAGGGCAGGCAACAAATTCGAAGGTGTGGTTGATTCATTCAAATAAAAGTACAAAATTAGCCTGCACCACGTGCCTGTGTACTAAAGACTTTGGCTAGTAGCAAGAAGAGAGTTGGAAACTAGCCTTGGATTTGAGGCACTTTGTCCCTAATTTCCGATGGATCAAAAATCTGCATGATGACCAGCAAGTGAGCAGCTGATGAAAAGCATGCTGGCAGGAGTTTGCATCCTAGGTTACCCACGGTGAGCAGAGCGGTAGAGTAGAGGGAGCACGCAGGGCCAATAGGGGGGGTATACAGCTCGAGTTCCTCTTCATCATCGCATAAATCTTTCGCCTTTTACTAAAGATTTCCGTGGAGGGGAAAGCTTTCGAGTGTTTCGTATTTTTGGGGGCTCTGCTGACGGCAGAGCTTTGCAAGAGTCTTAAAAGCAGAAACAAATTGACTGTGGTCTTTGTCCGAAAGAGTCGCCGCTCGACCCAATAGCCGCCCGATGCCTGGCTGCGTGTTTGAGCTCGGCCACTCTGGTCGAGCCTTCTGCCAACGGAGAGCGAAAGGAAGCGCATCTTACCCGAGTGGAAGTGTGAAAGCAATTGCTTCGCCGTTTCAAGGCGCTGGTGGCGCCTGCTGTTCAAAACGCCGCAAATGCAATGAAAGCTCACCCAAAGTATGCATACAAATACCTTTTACGAACCAACTCAAATGCAAATGTTTTATTGCAAGTGTCATCTGTCAAATGCACTTGTCAAATCATCTAATAATATTAAATATGAAGTGTCTGATTAAAATGTGTTACGATGATATGCTAGAGCTTGTTTTCAACGGGGAGCTTGGTAGATCAGGTCAATAAAGAGTTCCTGTGTTCTTTTCAGTGGCAGGTCCAAGCAAGGAGCGTTTAGGTTCTGCTGCCGACAACACGGGGCAGCATCCAGCCTGCTCCCTGCCGTCTGCGTTGGTGGTATAGTGGTGAGCATAGCTGCCTTCCAAGCAGTTGACCCGGGTTCGATTCCCGGCCAACGCATCGCTTTTGCCTCAAACTGCCGTAAAAAAAGTCGTCCGGGCTCCCTGGCCATCTCCTTCTGTAACTCAATATATGCATTTCATAAGACCTGATCTGAACGAACCACCGATCGTCGTTAATTTAACCCTGCTTTAATGCTGCTCAGGCGGGGATATAAGACTTTATATCAATGCACCAGTTCAGCTTTAGAATCTGGAGGTACATGCGCTCGTCGTTTGTCTTTAAATGCGGATTCCTTGTCGAGACCTTGGCTTGGAGAAAGGGGTTCCCCAGGTTCGCTGATGTGCTGAAGATCTTTTGGGTCCGGATTGATGTAGTAGAAAGCCAATGACGTTCTGGTGTGCTGGCAAACTAATGGAGTTTCCCTCCTGGCTGAAGTTTGAAGTTGAGGCGGCAAAGACTGCAGAGTCGATTAAACTTTGCGGCAAAACTTAACTGTGAACACAAGACTCAACGGAAAGAAAGAAAAACTAAAGTAAAAGAAAGGAAAGTGAGTGAGACGAGTGAAAGTTTGATGGCTTGAATGAAACTGCTTGTCTGCTCTTCATCGTCTGGTCTTATTCTTTTTTTAATTCTAAATTTATTCTCATTTGTTCATCTAGTATACTGACCATTTAAACTGAGGTGTTTGTCCAACCTCTTTTAGGAGTTCTGGCCAGTTAGGTGTGGTCTTTGTTCCAGAGGTGTCTTTTCTCCTCTCCTGGTCATAAATGACATGTTATCTGTGATCTCTTGACTTTCAGAGAGTACCGAGACCATAGTTTAGGCATGATTTCCCTAAAGGTAATATAATACATTTTGCACAGATTTCATTCAAGCCAAACTTTGAATTATGAATAGAGATTTACAATCAATACAAACGATGCTCACTTTCAATCAACCATTCAAAAGTGAGAACAATCACATGAATTGCGAGTGATCTGAGCATAACTGGCCACATGTATAATGTGTCTACATGACATAGAATTTTGCAGTCGAACGATGTTTGATTTCAAGTCCGTTTAGAGTTGTTTTTGGAACAACTTGATGCAGTTCATATATAAAAGAGTCTTTGTGGGGTTTCCTGTGGACTTGGATTCTGTGTCACTCAGAGGTTACACAGAGGAAGGTGGCCTGTTTGATGTCTCTGTCGTGGGGATCAAACACTCTGGTGTTATCTTCTTGCAGCTCAAGTTGCATTGTCTTTTTGACCACTCGGTCTTTTAAAAATCGCTTAAGTTTGACACGCTTGCTAGGCCATAAAGTACTCAGCTGAGGGGGTCTGGTAGACTGAATGGAGCCGCCTGTTGATCCTACATCACGTGCTGATTTGGGATTTTCAGTGTTCGGATGAGATTTGTATGGAGTTATGTTTGAAAGAATCATCTGAGAGATTCCTCATCGATTCTACCGTATGGGTCGTCGGGTAGCAGCAAAGGACAACTTCTCCCCGCCGGGGAATCGAACCCCGGTCTTCCGCGTGTAATAGGCGGAGAACGAGGAGCTACGGAATAAAGGCAGTCGCTCCCGTTCAGAGCAGCTGCAGCTGGAGAGGGGCAGGCAACAAATTCGAAGGTGTAATAAAAGTAATACAAGTAATAAGAGTTGCGACCTCTACACTTAAAACAGAGTTGTCTGAAAAACCGAAAGTGCCCTATAGACAATTGGAATGCTGCGGTTGTTGACACAACAGAAAAAGAAAGAAAGCAAAGAGGAGCAGGAGGGGATTTATCAAGTACTGTGAAGCAGGGTTGATCACAGCCTCAAAAAGATGGAGCGCTTCACGGATTTGCGTGTCATCCTTTCGCAGGGGCCATGCTAATCTTCTCTGTATCGATCCAATTTTAGTATATGTGCTGCCTTAGCAAGCACAAGTTTGCTGTCCCGCCCGAGGCCTATATACTCCTCGGGTTCCAGCCAGCTTTCACTAAGGTGGTAGGGCCCAGCGCGCTATCTCGCCACTGCAGAACCTTGCACTACAGAGTGCTATGGGCCGTCGGTGCTAAGACTTGACACACTGACTGATGCAACAGGTCAATGTGTTTAGAGATAAGGTATCTTAGAGCTTTCGGGTTCACATATGGCCAAATCCAGCATGACGTACAAGAACATACACTGAAGGAACGGGGCGGGCACACTTGTCAATGGTACCAGAGTAGAAGCACTGAAGGGGTTGTTGCCTCAACATTTTGGGAAAAAAAAGAGTTGGCCCAAAAACGAAGAGTGCTATTCTGTTGGTGCCAAGGGTACCCGCCTACCCGCCTAATGCAATTGGACACCCTTTACCCTTATGATAGCTGCTTACAAATGAAAACTCAGTGTGTCAAACATATTGCCTTTAATTAAGGCGGTAGCAAAATCTGGTGAGAGTAGTTTAAATACACTGACTGTAGGATTGCCAAATGAGTAAAGAAACCTTATCAGCAAGTTGGTGTAAAAGCGTACATTTCTTGTCTACTATCACCCACGGCTGCTTACACCAACAGTGGAAATAAGCACAGTTAGAATAGCAGAATATAGGCCCGTTTTATCAACGCAGCAGAAAGCAGTGCGGTCATTGCATCCTGCAGCCAAAGCCTGGCTCCCAACTGAAGCTAAGAAAGAAAGGCAGTCGCTCCCGTTCAGAGCAACTGCAGCTGGTGAAGGGCAGGCAACAAATTCGAAGGTGTGGTTGATTCATTCAAATAAAAGTACAAAATTAGCCTGCAGCACGTGCCTGTGTACTAAAGACTTTGGCTAGTAGCAAGAAGAGAGTTGGAAACTAGCCTTGGATTTGAGGCACTTTGTCCCTAATTTCCGATGGATCAAAAATCTGCATGATGACCAGCAAGTGAGCAGCTGATGAAAAGCATGCTGGCAGGAGTTTGCATCCTAGGTTACCCACGGTGAGCAGAGCGGTAGAGTAGAGGGATCACGCAGGGCCAAGAGCGGGGGTATACAGCTCGGGTTCCTCTTCATCATCGCATAAATCTTTCGCCTTTTACTAAAGATTTCCGTGGAGGGGAAAGCTTTCGAGTGTTTCGTATTTTTGGGGGCTCTGCTGACGGCAGAGCTTTGCAAGAGTCTTAAAAGCAGAACCAAATTGACCGTGGTCTTTGTCCGAAAGAGTCGCCGCTCGACCCAATAGCCGCCCGATGCCTGGCTGCGTGTTTGAGCTCGGCCACTCTGGTCGAGCCTTCTGCCAACGGAGAGCAAAAGGAAGCGCATCTTACCCGAGTGGAAGTGTGAAAGCAATTGCTTCGCCGTTTCAAGGCGCTGGTGGCGCCTGCTGTTCAAAACGCCGCAAATGCAATGAAAGCTCACCCAAAGTATGCATACAAATACCTTTTACGAACCAACTCAAATGCAAATGTTTTATTGCAAGTGTCATCTGTCAAATGCACTTGTCAAATCATCTAATAATATTAAATATGAAGTGTCTGAATAAAATGTGTTACGATGATATGCTAGAGCTTGTTTTCAACGGGGAGCTTGGTAGATCAGGTCAATAAAGAGTTCCTGTGTTCTGTTCAGTGGCAGGTCCAAGCAAGGAGCGTTTAGGTTCTGCTGCCGACTACACGGGGCAGCATCCAGCCTGCTCCCTGCCGTCTGCGTTGGTGGTATAGTGGTGAGCCTAGCTGCCTTCCAAGCAGTTGACCCAGGTTCGATTCCCGGCCAACGCATCGCTTTTGCCTCAAACTGCCGTTAAAAAAGTCGTCCGGGCTCCCTGGCCATCTCCTTCTGTAACTCAACATATGCATTTCATAAGACCTGATCTGAACGAACCACCGATCGTCGTTAATTTAACCCTGCTTTAATGCTGCTCAGGCGGGGATATAAGACTTTATATCAATGCACCAGTTCAGCTTTAGAATCTGGAGGTACATGCGCTCGTCGTTTGTCTTTAAATGCGGATTCCTTGTCGAGACCTTGGCTTGGAGAAAGGGGTTCCCCAGGTTCGCTGATGTGCTGAAGATCTTTTGGGTCCGGATTGATGTAGTAGAAAGCCAATGACGTTCTGGTGTGCTGGCAAACTAATGGAGTTTCCCTCCTGGCTGAAGTTTGAAGTTGAGGCGGCAAAGACTGCAGAGTCAATTAAACTTTGCGGCAAAACTTAACTGCGAACACAAGACTCTCAACGGAAAGATAGAAAAACTAAAGTAAAAGAAAGGAAAGTGAGTGAGACGAGTGAAAGTTTGATGGCTTGAATGAAACTGCTTGTCTGCTCTTCATCGTCTGCTCTTATTCTTTTTTTAATTCTAAATTTATTCTGATTTGATCATCTAGTATACTGACCATTTAAACTGAGGTGTTTGTCCAACCTCTTTTAGGAGTTCTGGCCAGTTAGGTGTGGTCTTTGTTCCAGAGGTGTCTTTTCTCCTCTCCTGGTCAGAAATGACATGTTATCTGTGATCTCTTGACTTTCAGAGTGTACCGAGACCATAGTTTAGTCATGATTTCCCTAAAGGTAATATAATACATTTTACACAGATTTCATTCAAGCCAAACTTTGAATTATGAATAGAGATTTACAATCAATACAAACGATGCTCACTTTCAATCAACCATTCAAAAGTGAGAACAATCACATGAATTGCGAGTGATCTGAGCATAACTGGCCACATGTATAATGTGTCTACATGACATAGAATTTTGCAGTCGAACGATGTTTGATTTCAAGTCCGTTTAGAGTTGTTTTTGGAACAACTTGATGCAGTTCATATATAAAAGAGTCTTTGTGGGGTTTCCTGTGGACTTGGATTCTGTGTCACTCAGAGGTTACACAGAGGAAGGTGGCCTGTTTGATGTCTCTGTCGTGGGGATCAAACACTCTGGTGTTTTCTTCTTGCAGCTCAAGTTGCATTGTCTTTTTGACCACTCTGTCTTTTAAAAATCGCTTAAGTTTGACACGCTTGCTAGGCCATAAAGTACTCAGCTGAGGGGGTCTGGTAGACTGAATGGAGCCGCCTGTTGATCCTACATCACGTGCTGATTTGGGATTTTCAGTGTTCGGATGAGATTTGTATGGAGTTATGTTTGAAAGAATCATCTGAGAGATTCCTCATCGATTCTACCGTATGGGTCGTCGGGTAGCAGCAAAGGACAACTTCTCCCCGTCGGGGAATCGAACCCCGGTCTTCCGCGTGACAGGCGGAGAACGAGGAGCTACGGAATAAAGGCAGTCGCTCCCGTTCAGAGCAGCTGCAGCTGGAGAGGGGCAGGCAACAAATTCGAAGGTGTAATAAAAGTAATACAAGTAATAAGAGTTGCGACCTCCACACTTAAAACAGAGTTGTCTGAAAAACCGAAAGTGCCCTATAGACAATTGGAATGCTGCGGTTGTTGACACAACAGAAAAAGAAAGAAAGCAAAGAGGAGCAGGAGGGGATGCATCAAGTACTGTGAAGCAGGGTTGATCACAGCCTCAAAAAGATGGAGCGCTTCACGGATTTGCGTGTCATCCTTTCGCAGGGGCCATGCTAATCTTCTCTGTATCGATCCAATTTTAGTATATGTGCTGCCTTAGCAAGCACAAGTTTGCTGCCCCGCCCGAGGCCTATATACTCCTCGGGTTCCATCCAGCTTTCTCTAAGGTGGTAGGGCCCAGCGCGCTATATCGCCACTGCAGAACCTTCCACTACAGAGTGCTATGGGCCGTCGGTGCTAAGACTTGACACACTGACTGATGCAACAGCTCAATGTGTTTAGAGATAAGGTATCTTAGAGCTTTCGGGTTCACATATGGCCAAATCCAGCATGACGTACAAGAACATACACTGAAGGAAGGGGGCGGGCACACTTGTCAATGTCACCAGAGTAGAAGCACTGAAGGGGTTGTGGCCTCAACATTTTGGGAAAAAAAAGAGTTGGCCCAAAAACGAAGAGTGCTATTCTGTTGGTGCCAAGGGTACCCGCCTACCCGCCTAATGCAATTGGACACCCTTTACCCTTATGATAGCTACTTACAAATGAAAACTCAGTGTGTCAAACATATTGCCTTTAATTAAGGCGGTAGCAAAATCTGGTGAGAGTAGTTTAAATACACTGACTGTAGGATTGCCAAATGAGTAAAGAAACCTTATCAGCAAGTTGGTGTAAAAGCGTACATTTCTTGTCTACTATCACCCACGGCTGCTTACACCAACAGTGGAAATAAGCACAGTTAGAATAGCAGAATATAGGCCCGTTTTATCAACGCAGCAGAAAGCAGTGCGGTCATTGCATCCTGCAGCCAAAGCCTGGCTCCCAACTGAAGCTAAGAAAGAAAGGCAGTCGCTCCCGTTCAGAGCAACTGCAGCTGGTGAAGGGCAGGCAACAAATTCGAAGGTGTGGTTGATTCATTCAAATAAAAGTACAAAATTAGCCTGCAGCACGTGCCTGTGTACTAAAGACTTTGGCTAGTAGCAAGAAGAGAGTTGGAAACTAGCCTTGGATTTGAGGCACTTTGTCCCTAATTTCCGATGGATCAAAAATCTGCATAATGACCAGCAAGTGAGCAGCTGATGAAAAGCATGCTGGCAGGAGTTTGCATCCTAGGTTACCCACGGTGAGCAGAGCGGTAGAGTAGAGGGAGCACGCAGGGCCAAGAGGGGGGGTATACAGCTCGGGTTTCTCTTCATCATTGCATAAATCTTTCGCCTTTTACTAAAGATAACCGTGGAGGGGAAAGCTTTCGAGTGTTTCGTATTTTTGGGGGCTCTGCTGACGGCAGAGCTTTGCAAGAGTCTTAAAAGCTCGACCCAATAGCCGCCCGATGCCTGGCTGCGTGTTTGAGCTCGGCCACTCTGGTCGAGCCTTTTGCCAATGGAGAGCGAAAGGAAGCGCATCTTACCCGAGTGGAAGTGTGAAAGCAATTGCTTCGCCGTTTCAAGGCGCTGGTGGCGCCTGCTTTTCAAAACGCAGCAAATGCAATGAAAGCTCAGCCAAAGTATGCATACAAATACCTTTTACAAACCTACTCAAATGCAAATGTTTTTATTGCAAGTGTCATCTGTCAAATGCACTTGTCAAATCATCTAATAATATTAGATATGAAGTGTCTGATTAAAATGTGTTACGATGATATGCTAGAGCTTGTTTTCAATAGGGAGCATGGTAGATCAGGTCAATAAAGAGTTCCTGTGTTCTTTTCAGTGGCAGGTCCAAGCAAGGAGCGTTTAGGTTCTGCTGCCGACAACACGGGGCAGCATCCAGCCTGCTCCCTGCCGTCTGCGTTGGTGGTATAGTGGTGAGCATAGCTGCCTTCCAAGCAGTTGACCCGGGTTCGATTCCCGGCCAACGCATCGCTTTTGCCTCAAACTGCCGTTAAAAAAGTCGTCCGGGCTCCCTGGCCATCTCCTTCTGTAACTCAATATATGCATTTGATAAGACCTGATCTGAACGAACCACCGATCGTCGTTAATTTAACCCTGCTTTAATGCTGCTCAGGCGGGGATATAAGACTTTATTTCAATGCACCAGTTCAGCTTTAGAATCTGGAGGTACTTGCGCTCGTCGTTTGTCTTTAAATGCGGATTCCTTGTCGAGACGTTGGCTTGGAGAAAGGGGTTCCCCAGGTTCGCTGATGTGCTGAAGATCTTTTGGGTCCGGATTGATGTAGTAGAAAGCCAATGACGTTCTGGTGTGCTGGCAAACTAATGGAGTTTCCCTCCTGGCTGAAGTTTGAAGTTGAGGCGGCAAAGACTGCAGAGTCGATTAAACTTTGCGGCAAAACTTAACTGCGAACACAAGACTCTCAACGGAAAGATAGAAAAACTAAAGTAAAAGAAAGGAAAGTGAGTGAGACGAGTGAAAGTTTGATGGCTTGAATGAAACTGCTTGTCTGCTCTTCATCGTCTGCTCTTATTCTTTTTTTAATTCTAAATTTATTCTGATTTGATCATCTAGTATACTGACCATTTAAACTGAGGTGTTTGTCCAACCTCTTTTAGGAGTTCTGGCCAGTTAGGTGTGGTCTTTGTTCCAGAGGTGTCTTTTCTCCTCTCCTGGTCAGAAATGACATGTTATCTGTGATCTCTTGACTTTCAGAGTGTACCGAGACCATAGTTTAGTCATGATTTCCCTAAAGGTAATATAATACATTTTACACAGATTTCATTCAAGCCAAACTTTGAATTATGAATAGAGATTTACAATCAATACAAACGATGCTCACTTTCAATCAACCATTCAAAAGTGAGAACAATCACATGAATTGCGAGTGATCTGAGCATAACTGGCCACATGTATAATGTGTCTACATGACATAGAATTTTGCAGTCGAACGATG
Organism: Opsariichthys bidens; assembly: GCA_037194245.1. Classification (NCBI taxonomy): domain Eukaryota; kingdom Metazoa; phylum Chordata; class Actinopteri; order Cypriniformes; family Xenocyprididae; genus Opsariichthys; species Opsariichthys bidens. The sequence continues at coordinate 27,617,944 of CM074284.1, forward strand.
TTTGATTTCAAGTCCGTTTAGAGTTGTTTTTGGAACAACTTGATGCAGTTCATATATAAAAGAGTCTTTGTGGGGTTTCCTGTGGACTTGGATTCTGTGTCACTCAGAGGTTACACAGAGGAAGGTGGCCTGTTTGATGTCTCTGTCGTGGGGATCAAACACTCTGGTGTTTTCTTCTTGCAGCTCAAGTTGCATTGTCTTTTTGACCACTCTGTCTTTTAAAAATCGCTTAAGTTTGACACGCTTGCTAGGCCATAAAGTACTCAGCTGAGGGGGTCTGGTAGACTGAATGGAGCCGCCTGTTGATCCTACATCACGTGCTGATTTGGGATTTTCAGTGTTCGGATGAGATTTGTATGGAGTTATGTTTGAAAGAATCATCTGAGAGATTCCTCATCGATTCTACCGTATGGGTCGTCGGGTAGCAGCAAAGGACAACTTCTCCCCGTCGGGGAATCGAACCCCGGTCTTCCGCGTGACAGGCGGAGAACGAGGAGCTACGGAATAAAGGCAGTCGCTCCCGTTCAGAGCAGCTGCAGCTGGAGAGGGGCAGGCAACAAATTCGAAGGTGTAATAAAAGTAATACAAGTAATAAGAGTTGCGACCTCCACACTTAAAACAGAGTTGTCTGAAAAACCGAAAGTGCCCTATAGACAATTGGAATGCTGCGGTTGTTGACACAACAGAAAAAGAAAGAAAGCAAAGAGGAGCAGGAGGGGATGCATCAAGTACTGTGAAGCAGGGTTGATCACAGCCTCAAAAAGATGGAGCGCTTCACGGATTTGCGTGTCATCCTTTCGCAGGGGCCATGCTAATCTTCTCTGTATCGATCCAATTTTAGTATATGTGCTGCCTTAGCAAGCACAAGTTTGCTGCCCCGCCCGAGGCCTATATACTCCTCGGGTTCCATCCAGCTTTCTCTAAGGTGGTAGGGCCCAGCGCGCTATATCGCCACTGCAGAACCTTCCACTACAGAGTGCTATGGGCCGTCGGTGCTAAGACTTGACACACTGACTGATGCAACAGCTCAATGTGTTTAGAGATAAGGTATCTTAGAGCTTTCGGGTTCACATATGGCCAAATCCAGCATGACGTACAAGAACATACACTGAAGGAAGGGGGCGGGCACACTTGTCAATGTCACCAGAGTAGAAGCACTGAAGGGGTTGTGGCCTCAACATTTTGGGAAAAAAAAGAGTTGGCCCAAAAACGAAGAGTGCTATTCTGTTGGTGCCAAGGGTACCCGCCTACCCGCCTAATGCAATTGGACACCCTTTACCCTTATGATAGCTACTTACAAATGAAAACTCAGTGTGTCAAACATATTGCCTTTAATTAAGGCGGTAGCAAAATCTGGTGAGAGTAGTTTAAATACACTGACTGTAGGATTGCCAAATGAGTAAAGAAACCTTATCAGCAAGTTGGTGTAAAAGCGTACATTTCTTGTCTACTATCACCCACGGCTGCTTACACCAACAGTGGAAATAAGCACAGTTAGAATAGCAGAATATAGGCCCGTTTTATCAACGCAGCAGAAAGCAGTGCGGTCATTGCATCCTGCAGCCAAAGCCTGGCTCCCAACTGAAGCTAAGAAAGAAAGGCAGTCGCTCCCGTTCAGAGCAACTGCAGCTGGTGAAGGGCAGGCAACAAATTCGAAGGTGTGGTTGATTCATTCAAATAAAAGTACAAAATTAGCCTGCACCACGTGCCTGTGTACTAAAGACTTTGGCTAGTAGCAAGAAGAGAGTTGGAAACTAGCCTTGGATTTGAGGCACTTTGTCCCTAATTTCCGATGGATCAAAAATCTGCATAATGACCAGCAAGTGAGCAGCTGATGAAAAGCATGCTGGCAGGAGTTTGCATCCTAGGGTACCCACGGTGAGCAAAGCGGTAGAGTAGAGGGAGCACGCAGGGCCAAGAGGGGGGGTATACAGCTCGGGGATTCTCTTCATCATCGCATAAATCTTTCGCCTTTTACTAAAGATAACCGTGGAGGGGAAAGCTTTCGAGTGTTTCGTATTTTTGGGGGCTCTGCTGACGGCAGAGCTTTGCAAGAGTCTTAAAAGCTCGACCCAATAGCCGCCCGATGCCTGGCTGCGTGTTTGAGCTCGGCCACTCTGGTCGAGCCTTCTGCCAACGGAGAGCGAAAGGAAGCGCATCTTACCCGAGTGGAAGTGTGAAAGCAATTGCTTCGCCGTTTCAAGGCGCTGGTGGCGCCTGCTTTTCAAAACGCAGCAAATGCAATGAAAGCTCAGCCAAAGTATGCATACAAATACCTTTTACAAACCAACTCAAATGCAAATGTTTTTATTGCAAGTGTCATCTGTCAAATGCACTTGTCAAATCATCTAATAATATTAGATATGAAGTGTCTGATTAAAATGTGTTACGATGATATGCTAGAGCTTGTTTTCAACAGGGAGCATGGTAGATCAGGTCAATAAAGAGTTCCTGTGTTCTTTTCAGTGGCAGGTCCAAGCAAGGAGCGTTTAGGTTCTGCTGCCGACAACACGGGGCAGCATCCAGCCTGCTCCCTGCCGTCTGCGTTGGTGGTATAGTGGTGAGCATAGCTGCCTTCCAAGCAGTTGACCCGGGTTCGATTCCCGGCCAACGCATCGCTTTTGCCTCAAACTGCCGTTAAAAAAGTCGTCCGGGCTCCCTGGCCATCTCCTTCTGTAACTCAATATATGCATTTCATAAGACCTGATCTGAACGAACCACCGATCGTTAATTTAACCCTGCTTTAATGCTGCTCAGGCGGGGATATAAGACTTTATATCAATGCACCAGCTTTAGAATCTGGAGGTACTTGCGCTCGTCGTTTGTCTTTAAATGGGGATTCCTTGTCGAGACCTTGGCTTGGAGAAAGGGGTACCCCAGGTTCGCTGATGTGTTGACTCTTCGCCCAAAAACGAAGAGTGCTATTCTGTTGGTGCCAAGGGTACCCGCCTACCCGCCTAATGCAATTGGACACCCTTTACCCTTATGATAGCTGCTTACAAATGAAAACTCAGTGTGTCAAACATATTGCCTTTAATTAAGGCGGTAGCAAAATCTGGTGAGAGTAGTTTAAATACACTGACTGTAGGATTGCCAAATGAGTAAAGAAACCTTATCAGCAAGTTGGTGTAAAAGCGTACATTTCTTGTCTACTATCACCCACGGCTGCTTACACCAACAGTGGAAATAAGCACAGTTAGAATAGCAGAATATAGGCCCGTTTTATCAACGCAGCAGAAAGCAGTGCGGTCATTGCATCCTGCAGCCAAAGCCTGGCTCCCAACTGAAGCTAAGAAAGAAAGGCAGTCGCTCCCGTTCAGAGCAACTGCAGCTGGTGAAGGGCAGGCAACAAATTCGAAGGTGTGGTTGATTCATTCAAATAAAAGTACAAAATTAGCCTGCAGCACGTGCCTGTGTACTAAAGACTTTGGCTAGTAGCAAGAAGAGAGTTGGAAACTAGCCTTGGATTTGAGGCACTTTGTCCCTAATTTCCGATGGATCAAAAATCTGCATGATGACCAGCAAGTGAGCAGCTGATGAAAAGCATGCTGGCAGGAGTTTGCATCCTAGGTTACCCACGGTGAGCAGAGCGGTAGAGTAGAGGGAGCACGCAGGGCCAATAGGGGGGGTATACAGCTCGAGTTCCTCTTCATCATCGCATAAATCTTTCGCCTTTTACTAAAGATTTCCGTGGAGGGGAAAGCTTTCGAGTGTTTCGTATTTTTGGGGGCTCTGCTGACGGCAGAGCTTTGCAAGAGTCTTAAAAGCAGAAACAAATTGACTGTGGTCTTTGTCCGAAAGAGTCGCCGCTCGACCCAATAGCCGCCCGATGCCTGGCTGCGTGTTTGAGCTCGGCCACTCTGGTCGAGCCTTCTGCCAACGGAGAGCGAAAGGAAGCGCATCTTACCCGAGTGGAAGTGTGAAAGCAATTGCTTCGCCGTTTCAAGGCGCTGGTGGCGCCTGCTGTTCAAAACGCCGCAAATGCAATGAAAGCTCACCCAAAGTATGCATACAAATACCTTTTACGAACCAACTCAAATGCAAATGTTTTATTGCAAGTGTCATCTGTCAAATGCACTTGTCAAATCATCTAATAATATTAAATATGAAGTGTCTGATTAAAATGTGTTACGATGATATGCTAGAGCTTGTTTTCAACGGGGAGCTTGGTAGATCAGGTCAATAAAGAGTTCCTGTGTTCTTTTCAGTGGCAGGTCCAAGCAAGGAGCGTTTAGGTTCTGCTGCCGACAACACGGGGCAGCATCCAGCCTGCTCCCTGCCGTCTGCGTTGGTGGTATAGTGGTGAGCATAGCTGCCTTCCAAGCAGTTGACCCGGGTTCGATTCCCGGCCAACGCATCGCTTTTGCCTCAAACTGCCGTAAAAAAAGTCGTCCGGGCTCCCTGGCCATCTCCTTCTGTAACTCAATATATGCATTTCATAAGACCTGATCTGAACGAACCACCGATCGTCGTTAATTTAACCCTGCTTTAATGCTGCTCAGGCGGGGATATAAGACTTTATATCAATGCACCAGTTCAGCTTTAGAATCTGGAGGTACATGCGCTCGTCGTTTGTCTTTAAATGCGGATTCCTTGTCGAGACCTTGGCTTGGAGAAAGGGGTTCCCCAGGTTCGCTGATGTGCTGAAGATCTTTTGGGTCCGGATTGATGTAGTAGAAAGCCAATGACGTTCTGGTGTGCTGGCAAACTAATGGAGTTTCCCTCCTGGCTGAAGTTTGAAGTTGAGGCGGCAAAGACTGCAGAGTCGATTAAACTTTGCGGCAAAACTTAACTGTGAACACAAGACTCAACGGAAAGAAAGAAAAACTAAAGTAAAAGAAAGGAAAGTGAGTGAGACGAGTGAAAGTTTGATGGCTTGAATGAAACTGCTTGTCTGCTCTTCATCGTCTGGTCTTATTCTTTTTTTAATTCTAAATTTATTCTCATTTGTTCATCTAGTATACTGACCATTTAAACTGAGGTGTTTGTCCAACCTCTTTTAGGAGTTCTGGCCAGTTAGGTGTGGTCTTTGTTCCAGAGGTGTCTTTTCTCCTCTCCTGGTCATAAATGACATGTTATCTGTGATCTCTTGACTTTCAGAGAGTACCGAGACCATAGTTTAGGCATGATTTCCCTAAAGGTAATATAATACATTTTGCACAGATTTCATTCAAGCCAAACTTTGAATTATGAATAGAGATTTACAATCAATACAAACGATGCTCACTTTCAATCAACCATTCAAAAGTGAGAACAATCACATGAATTGCGAGTGATCTGAGCATAACTGGCCACATGTATAATGTGTCTACATGACATAGAATTTTGCAGTCGAACGATGTTTGATTTCAAGTCCGTTTAGAGTTGTTTTTGGAACAACTTGATGCAGTTCATATATAAAAGAGTCTTTGTGGGGTTTCCTGTGGACTTGGATTCTGTGTCACTCAGAGGTTACACAGAGGAAGGTGGCCTGTTTGATGTCTCTGTCGTGGGGATCAAACACTCTGGTGTTATCTTCTTGCAGCTCAAGTTGCATTGTCTTTTTGACCACTCGGTCTTTTAAAAATCGCTTAAGTTTGACACGCTTGCTAGGCCATAAAGTACTCAGCTGAGGGGGTCTGGTAGACTGAATGGAGCCGCCTGTTGATCCTACATCACGTGCTGATTTGGGATTTTCAGTGTTCGGATGAGATTTGTATGGAGTTATGTTTGAAAGAATCATCTGAGAGATTCCTCATCGATTCTACCGTATGGGTCGTCGGGTAGCAGCAAAGGACAACTTCTCCCCGTCGGGGAATCGAACCCCGGTCTTCCGCGTGTAATAGGCGGAGAACGAGGAGCTACGGAATAAAGGCAGTCGCTCCCGTTCAGAGCAGCTGCAGCTGGAGAGGGGCAGGCAACAAATTCGAAGGTGTAATAAAAGTAATACAAGTAATAAGAGTTGCGACCTCTACACTTAAAACAGAGTTGTCTGAAAAACCGAAAGTGCCCTATAGACAATTGGAATGCTGCGGTTGTTGACACAACAGAAAAAGAAAGAAAGCAAAGAGGAGCAGGAGGGGATTTATCAAGTACTGTGAAGCAGGGTTGATCACAGCCTCAAAAAGATGGAGCGCTTCACGGATTTGCGTGTCATCCTTTCGCAGGGGCCATGCTAATCTTCTCTGTATCGATCCAATTTTAGTATATGTGCTGCCTTAGCAAGCACAAGTTTGCTGTCCCGCCCGAGGCCTATATACTCCTCGGGTTCCAGCCAGCTTTCACTAAGGTGGTAGGGCCCAGCGCGCTATCTCGCCACTGCAGAACCTTGCACTACAGAGTGCTATGGGCCGTCGGTGCTAAGACTTGACACACTGACTGATGCAACAGGTCAATGTGTTTAGAGATAAGGTATCTTAGAGCTTTCGGGTTCACATATGGCCAAATCCAGCATGACGTACAAGAACATACACTGAAGGAACGGGGCGGGCACACTTGTCAATGGTACCAGAGTAGAAGCACTGAAGGGGTTGTTGCCTCAACATTTTGGGAAAAAAAAGAGTTGGCCCAAAAACGAAGAGTGCTATTCTGTTGGTGCCAAGGGTACCCGCCTACCCGCCTAATGCAATTGGACACCCTTTACCCTTATGATAGCTGCTTACAAATGAAAACTCAGTGTGTCAAACATATTGCCTTTAATTAAGGCGGTAGCAAAATCTGGTGAGAGTAGTTTAAATACACTGACTGTAGGATTGCCAAATGAGTAAAGAAACCTTATCAGCAAGTTGGTGTAAAAGCGTACATTTCTTGTCTACTATCACCCACGGCTGCTTACACCAACAGTGGAAATAAGCACAGTTAGAATAGCAGAATATAGGCCCGTTTTATCAACGCAGCAGAAAGCAGTGCGGTCATTGCATCCTGCAGCCAAAGCCTGGCTCCCAACTGAAGCTAAGAAAGAAAGGCAGTCGCTCCCGTTCAGAGCAACTGCAGCTGGTGAAGGGCAGGCAACAAATTCGAAGGTGTGGTTGATTCATTCAAATAAAAGTACAAAATTAGCCTGCAGCACGTGCCTGTGTACTAAAGACTTTGGCTAGTAGCAAGAAGAGAGTTGGAAACTAGCCTTGGATTTGAGGCACTTTGTCCCTAATTTCCGATGGATCAAAAATCTGCATGATGACCAGCAAGTGAGCAGCTGATGAAAAGCATGCTGGCAGGAGTTTGCATCCAAGGTTACCCACGGTGAGCAGAGCGGTAGAGTAGAGGGATCACGCAGGGCCAAGAGGGGGGTATACAGCTCGGGTTCCTCTTCATCATCGCATAAATCTTTCGCCTTTTACTAAAGATTTCCGTGGAGGGGAAAGCTCTCGAGTGTTTCGTATTTTTGGGGGCTCTGCTGACGGCAGAGCTTTGCAAGAGTCTTAAAAGCAGAACCAAATTGACCGTGGTCTTTGTCCGAAAGAGTCGCCGCTCGACCCAATAGCCGCCCGATGCCTGGCTGCGTGTTTGAGCTCGGCCACTCTGGTCGAGCCTTCTGCCAACGGAGAGCAAAAGGAAGCGCATCTTACCCGAGTGGAAGTGTGAAAGCAATTGCTTCGCCGTTTCAAGGCGCTGGTGGCGCCTGCTGTTCAAAACGCCGCAAATGCAATGAAAGCTCACCCAAAGTATGCATACAAATACCTTTTACGAACCAACTCAAATGCAAATGTTTTATTGCAAGTGTCATCTGTCAAATGCACTTGTCAAATCATCTAATAATATTAAATATGAAGTGTCTGAATAAAATGTGTTACGATGATATGCTAGAGCTTGTTTTCAACGGGGAGCTTGGTAGATCAGGTCAATAAAGAGTTCCTGTGTTCTGTTCAGTGGCAGGTCCAAGCAAGGAGCGTTTAGGTTCTGCTGCCGACTACACGGGGCAGCATCCAGCCTGCTCCCTGCCGTCTGCGTTGGTGGTATAGTGGTGAGCCTAGCTGCCTTCCAAGCAGTTGACCCAGGTTCGATTCCCGGCCAACGCATCGCTTTTGCCTCAAACTGCCGTTTAAAAAAAGTCGTCCGGGCTCCCTGGCCATCTCCTTCTGTAACTCAACATATGCATTTCATAAGACCTGATCTGAACGAACCACCGATCGTCGTTAATTTAACCCTGCTTTAATGCTGCTCAGGCGGGGATATAAGACTTTTATATCAATGCACCAGTTCAGCTTTAGAATCTGGAGGTACATGCGCTCGTCGTTTGTCTTTAAATGCGGATTCCTTGTTGAGACCTTGGCTTGGAGAAAGGGGTTCCCCAGGTTCGCTGATGTGCTGAAGATCTTTTGGGTCCGGATTGATGTAGTAGAAAGCCAATGACGTTCTGGTGTGCTGGCAAACTAATGGAGTTTCCCTCCTGGCTGAAGTTTGAAGTTGAGGCGGCAAAGACTGCAGAGTCGATTAAACTTTGCGGCAAAACTTAACTGCGAACACAAGACTCTCAACGGAAAGATAGAAAAACTAAAGTAAAAGAAAGGAAAGTGAGTGAGACGAGTGAAAGTTTGATGGCTTGAATGAAACTGCTTGTCTGCTCTTCATCGTCTGCTCTTATTCTTTTTTTAATTCTAAATTTATTCTGATTTGATCATCTAGTATACTGACCATTTAAACTGAGGTGTTTGTCCAACCTCTTTTAGGAGTTCTGGCCAGTTAGGTGTGGTCTTTGTTCCAGAGGTGTCTTTTCTCCTCTCCTGGTCAGAAATGACATGTTATCTGTGATCTCTTGACTTTCAGAGTGTACCGAGACCATAGTTTAGTCATGATTTCCCTAAAGGTAATATAATACATTTTACACAGATTTCATTCAAGCCAAACTTTGAATTATGAATAGAGATTTACAATCAATACAAACGATGCTCACTTTCAATCAACCATTCAAAAGTGAGAACAATCACATGAATTGCGAGTGATCTGAGCATAACTGGCCACATGTATAATGTGTCTACATGACATAGAATTTTGCAGTCGAACGATGTTTGATTTCAAGTCCGTTTAGAGTTGTTTTTGGAACAACTTGATGCAGTTCATATATAAAAGAGTCTTTGTGGGGTTTCCTGTGGACTTGGATTCTGTGTCACTCAGAGGTTACACAGAGGAAGGTGGCCTGTTTGATGTCTCTGTCGTGGGGATCAAACACTCTGGTGTTTTCTTCTTGCAGCTCAAGTTGCATTGTCTTTTTGACCACTCGGTCTTTTAAAAATCGCTTAAGTTTGACACGCTTGCTAGGCCATAAAGTACTCAGCTGAGGGGGTCTGGTAGACTGAATGGAGCCGCCTGTTGATCCTACATCACGTGCTGATTTGGGATTTTCAGTGTTCGGATGAGATTTGTATGGAGTTATGTTTGAAAGAATCATCTGAGAGATTCCTCATCGATTCTACCGTATGGGTCGTCGGGTAGCAGCAAAGGACAACTTCTCCCCGTCGGGGAATCGAACCCCGGTCTTCCGCGTGACAGGCGGAGAACGAGGAGCTACGGAATAAAGGCAGTCGCTCCCGTTCAGAGCAGCTGCAGCTGGAGAGGGGCAGGCAACAAATTCGAAGGTGTAATAAAAGTAATACAAGTAATAAGAGTTGCGACCTCCACACTTAAAACAGAGTTGTCTGAAAAACCGAAAGTGCCCTATAGACAATTGGAATGCTGCGGTTGTTGACACAACAGAAAAAGAAAGAAAGCAAAGAGGAGCAGGAGGGGATGCATCAAGTACTGTGAAGCAGGGTTGATCACAGCCTCAAAAAGATGGAGCGCTTCACGGATTTGCGTGTCATCCTTTCGCAGGGGCCATGCTAATCTTCTCTGTATCGATCCAATTTTAGTATATGTGCTGCCTTAGCAAGCACAAGTTTGCTGCCCCGCCCGAGGCCTATATACTCCTCGGGTTCCATCCAGCTTTCTCTAAGGTGGTAGGGCCCAGCGCGCTATATCGCCACTGCAGAACCTTCCACTACAGAGTGCTATGGGCTGTCGGTGCTAAGACTTGACACACTGACTGATGCAACAGCTCAATGTGTTTAGAGATAAGGTATCTTAGAGCTTTCGGGTTCACATATGGCCAAATCCAGCATGACGTACAAGAACATACACTGAAGGAAGGGGGCGGGCACACTTGTCAATGTCACCAGAGTAGAAGCACTGAAGGGGTTGTGGCCTCAACATTTTGGGAAAAAAAAGAGTTGGCCCAAAAACGAAGAGTGCTATTCTGTTGGTGCCAAGGGTACCCGCCTACCCGCCTAATGCAATTGGACACCCTTTACCCTTATGATAGCTACTTACAAATGAAAACTCAGTGTGTCAAACATATTGCCTTTAATTAAGGCGGTAGCAAAATCTGGTGAGAGTAGTTTAAATACACTGACTGTAGGATTGCCAAATGAGTAAAGAAACCTTATCAGCAAGTTGGTGTAAAAGCGTACATTTCTTGTCTACTATCACCCACGGCTGCTTACACCAACAGTGGAAATAAGCACAGTTAGAATAGCAGAATATAGGCCCGTTTTATCAACGCAGCAGAAAGCAGTGCGGTCATTGCATCCTGCAGCCAAAGCCTGGCTCCCAACTGAAGCTAAGAAAGAAAGGCAGTCGCTCCCGTTCAGAGCAACTGCAGCTGGTGAAGGGCAGGCAACAAATTCGAAGGTGTGGTTGATTCATTCAAATAAAAGTACAAAATTAGCCTGCAGCACGTGCCTGTGTACTAAAGACTTTGGCTAGTAGCAAGAAGAGAGTTGGAAACTAGCCTTGGATTTGAGGCACTTTGTCCCTAATTTCCGATGGATCAAAAATCTGCATAATGACCAGCAAGTGAGCAGCTGATGAAAAGCATGCTGGCAGGAGTTTGCATCCTAGGTTACCCACGGTGAGCAGAGCGGTAGAGTAGAGGGAGCACGCAGGGCCAAGAGGGGGGGTATACAGCTCGGGTTTCTCTTCATCATTGCATAAATCTTTCGCCTTTTACTAAAGATAACCGTGGAGGGGAAAGCTTTCGAGTGTTTCGTATTTTTGGGGGCTCTGCTGACGGCAGAGCTTTGCAAGAGTCTTAAAAGCTCGACCCAATAGCCGCCCGATGCCTGGCTGCGTGTTTGAGCTCGGCCACTCTGGTCGAGCCTTTTGCCAATGGAGAGCGAAAGGAAGCGCATCTTACCCGAGTGGAAGTGTGAAAGCAATTGCTTCGCCGTTTCAAGGCGCTGGTGGCGCCTGCTTTTCAAAACGCAGCAAATGCAATGAAAGCTCAGCCAAAGTATGCATACAAATACCTTTTACAAACCTACTCAAATGCAAATGTTTTTATTGCAAGTGTCATCTGTCAAATGCACTTGTCAAATCATCTAATAATATTAGATATGAAGTGTCTGATTAAAATGTGTTACGATGATATGCTAGAGCTTGTTTTCAATAGGGAGCATGGTAGATCAGGTCAATAAAGAGTTCCTGTGTTCTTTTCAGTGGCAGGTCCAAGCAAGGAGCGTTTAGGTTCTGCTGCCGACAACACGGGGCAGCATCCAGCCTGCTCCCTGCCGTCTGCGTTGGTGGTATAGTGGTGAGCATAGCTGCCTTCCAAGCAGTTGACCCGGGTTCGATTCCCGGCCAACGCATCGCTTTTGCCTCAAACTGCCGTTAAAAAAGTCGTCCGGGCTCCCTGGCCATCTCCTTCTGTAACTCAATATATGCATTTGATAAGACCTGATCTGAACGAACCACCGATCGTCGTTAATTTAACCCTGCTTTAATGCTGCTCAGGCGGGGATATAAGACTTTATTTCAATGCACCAGTTCAGCTTTAGAATCTGGAGGTACTTGCGCTCGTCGTTTGTCTTTAAATGCGGATTCCTTGTCGAGACGTTGGCTTGGAGAAAGGGGTTCCCCAGGTTCGCTGATGTGCTGAAGATCTTTTGGGTCCGGATTGATGTAGTAGAAAGCCAATGACGTTCTGGTGTGCTGGCAAACTAATGGAGTTTCCCTCCTGGCTGAAGTTTGAAGTTGAGGCGGCAAAGACTGCAGAGTCGATTAAACTTTGCGGCAAAACTTAACTGCGAACACAAGACTCTCAACGGAAAGATAGAAAAACTAAAGTAAAAGAAAGGAAAGTGAGTGAGACGAGTGAAAGTTTGATGGCTTGAATGAAACTGCTTGTCTGCTCTTCATCGTCTGCTCTTATTCTTTTTTTAATTCTAAATTTATTCTGATTTGATCATCTAGTATACTGACCATTTAAACTGAGGTGTTTGTCCAACCTCTTTTAGGAGTTCTGGCCAGTTAGGTGTGGTCTTTGTTCCAGAGGTGTCTTTTCTCCTCTCCTGGTCAGAAATGACATGTTATCTGTGATCTCTTGACTTTCAGAGTGTACCGAGACCATAGTTTAGTCATGATTTCCCTAAAGGTAATATAATACATTTTACACAGATTTCATTCAAGCCAAACTTTGAATTATGAATAGAGATTTACAATCAATACAAACGATGCTCACTTTCAATCAACCATTCAAAAGTGAGAACAATCACATGAATTGCGAGTGATCTGAGCATAACTGGCCACATGTATAATGTGTCTACATGACATAGAATTTTGCAGTCGAACGATGTTTGATTTCAAGTCCGTTTAGAGTTGTTTTTGGAACAACTTGATGCAGTTCATATATAAAAGAGTCTTTGTGGGGTTTCCTGTGGACTTGGATTCTGTGTCACTCAGAGGTTACACAGAGGAAGGTGGCCTGTTTGATGTCTCTGTCGTGGGGATCAAACACTCTGGTGTTTTCTTCTTGCAGCTCAAGTTGCATTGTCTTTTTGACCACTCGGTCTTTTAAAAATCGCTTAAGTTTGACACGCTTGCTAGGCCATAAAGTACTCAGCTGAGGGGGTCTGGTAGACTGAATGGAGCCGCCTGTTGATCCTACATCACGTGCTGATTTGGGATTTTCAGTGTTCGGATGAGATTTGTATGGAGTTATGTTTGAAAGAATCATCTGAGAGATTCCTCATCGATTCTACCGTATGGGTCGTCGGGTAGCAGCAAAGGACAACTTCTCCCCGTCGGGGAATCGAACCCCGGTCTTCCGCGTGACAGGCGGAGAACGAGGAGCTACGGAATAAAGGCAGTCGCTCCCGTTCAGAGCAGCTGCAGCTGGAGAGGGGCAGGCAACAAATTCGAAGGTGTAATAAAAGTAATACAAGTAATAAGAGTTGCGACCTCCACACTTAAAACAGAGTTGTCTGAAAAACCGAAAGTGCCCTATAGACAATTGGAATGCTGCGGTTGTTGACACAACAGAAAAAGAAAGAAAGCAAAGAGGAGCAGGAGGGGATGCATCAAGTACTGTGAAGCAGGGTTGATCACAGCCTCAAAAAGATGGAGCGCTTCACGGATTTGCGTGTCATCCTTTCGCAGGGGCCATGCTAATCTTCTCTGTATCGATCCAATTTTAGTATATGTGCTGCCTTAGCAAGCACAAGTTTGCTGCCCCGCCCGAGGCCTATATACTCCTCGGGTTCCATCCAGCTTTCTCTAAGGTGGTAGGGCCCAGCGCGCTATATCGCCACTGCAGAACCTTCCACTACAGAGTGCTATGGGCCGTCGGTGCTAAGACTTGACACACTGACTGATGCAACAGCTCAATGTGTTTAGAGATAAGGTATCTTAGAGCTTTCGGGTTCACATATGGCCAAATCCAGCATGACGTACAAGAACATACACTGAAGGAAGGGGGCGGGCACACTTGTCAATGTCACCAGAGTAGAAGCACTGAAGGGGTTGTGGCCTCAACATTTTGGGAAAAAAAAGAGTTGGCCCAAAAACGAAGAGTGCTATTCTGTTGGTGCCAAGGGTACCCGCCTACCCGCCTAATGCAATTGGACACCCTTTACCCTTATGATAGCTACTTACAAATGAAAACTCAGTGTGTCAAACATATTGCCTTTAATTAAGGCGGTAGCAAAATCTGGTGAGAGTAGTTTAAATACACTGACTGTAGGATTGCCAAATGAGTAAAGAAACCTTATCAGCAAGTTGGTGTAAAAGCGTACATTTCTTGTCTACTATCACCCACGGCTGCTTACACCAACAGTGGAAATAAGCACAGTTAGAATAGCAGAATATAGGCCCGTTTTATCAACGCAGCAGAAAGCAGTGCGGTCATTGCATCCTGCAGCCAAAGCCTGGCTCCCAACTGAAGCTAAGAAAGAAAGGCAGTCGCTCCCGTTCAGAGCAACTGCAGCTGGTGAAGGGCAGGCAACAAATTCGAAGGTGTGGTTGATTCATTCAAATAAAAGTACAAAATTAGCCTGCACCACGTGCCTGTGTACTAAAGACTTTGGCTAGTAGCAAGAAGAGAGTTGGAAACTAGCCTTGGATTTGAGGCACTTTGTCCCTAATTTCCGATGGATCAAAAATCTGCATAATGACCAGCAAGTGAGCAGCTGATGAAAAGCATGCTGGCAGGAGTTTGCATCCTAGGGTACCCACGGTGAGCAAAGCGGTAGAGTAGAGGGAGCACGCAGGGCCAAGAGGGGGGGTATACAGCTCGGGGATTCTCTTCATCATCGCATAAATCTTTCGCCTTTTACTAAAGATAACCGTGGAGGGGAAAGCTTTCGAGTGTTTCGTATTTTTGGGGGCTCTGCTGACGGCAGAGCTTTGCAAGAGTCTTAAAAGCTCGACCCAATAGCCGCCCGATGCCTGGCTGCGTGTTTGAGCTCGGCCACTCTGGTCGAGCCTTCTGCCAACGGAGAGCGAAAGGAAGCGCATCTTACCCGAGTGGAAGTGTGAAAGCAATTGCTTCGCCGTTTCAAGGCGCTGGTGGCGCCTGCTTTTCAAAACGCAGCAAATGCAATGAAAGCTCAGCCAAAGTATGCATACAAATACCTTTTACAAACCAACTCAAATGCAAATGTTTTTATTGCAAGTGTCACCTGTCAAATGCACTTGTCAAATCATCTAATAATATTAGATATGAAGTGTCTGATTAAAATGTGTTACGATGATATGCTAGAGCTTGTTTTCAACAGGGAGCATGGTAGATCAGGTCAATAAAGAGTTCCTGTGTTCTTTTCAGTGGCAGGTCCAAGCAAGGAGCGTTTAGGTTCTGCTGCCGACAACACGGGGCAGCATCCAGCCTGCTCCCTGCCGTCTGCGTTGGTGGTATAGTGGTGAGCATAGCTGCCTTCCAAGCAGTCGACCCGGGTTCGATTCCCGGCCAACGCATCGCTTTTGCCTCAAACTGCCGTTAAAAAAGTCGTCCGGGCTCCCTGGCCATCTCCTTCTGTAACTCAATATATGCATTTCATAAGACCTGATCTGAACGAACCACCGATCGTTAATTTAACCCTGCTTTAATGCTGCTCAGGCGGGGATATAAGACTTTATATCAATGCACCAGCTTTAGAATCTGGAGGTACTTGCGCTCGTCGTTTGTCTTTAAATGGGGATTCCTTGTCGAGACCTTGGCTTGGAGAAAGGGGTACCCCAGGTTCGCTGATGTGTTGACTCTTCGCCCAAAAACGAAGAGTGCTATTCTGTTGGTGCCAAGGGTACCCGCCTACCCGCCTAATGCAATTGGACACCCTTTACCCTTATGATAGCTGCTTACAAATGAAAACTCAGTGTGTCAAACATATTGCCTTTAATTAAGGCGGTAGCAAAATCTGGTGAGAGTAGTTTAAATACACTGACTGTAGGATTGCCAAATGAGTAAAGAAACCTTATCAGCAAGTTGGTGTAAAAGCGTACATTTCTTGTCTACTATCACCCACGGCTGCTTACACCAACAGTGGAAATAAGCACAGTTAGAATAGCAGAATATAGGCCCGTTTTATCAACGCAGCAGAAAGCAGTGCGGTCATTGCATCCTGCAGCCAAAGCCTGGCTCCCAACTGAAGCTAAGAAAGAAAGGCAGTCGCTCCCGTTCAGAGCAACTGCAGTTGGTGAAGGGCAGGCAACAAATTCGAAGGTGTGGTTGATTCATTCAAATAAAAGTACAAAATTAGCCTGCAGCACGTGCCTGTGTACTAAAGACTTTGGCTAGTAGCAAGAAGAGAGTTGGAAACTAGCCTTGGATTTGAGGCACTTTGTCCCTAATTTCCGATGGATCAAAAATCTGCATGATGACCAGCAAGTGAGCAGCTGATGAAAAGCATGCTGGCAGGAGTTTGCATCCTAGGTTACCCACGGTGAGCAGAGCGGTAGAGTAGAGGGAGCACGCAGGGCCAAGAGGGGGGGTATACAGCTCGAGTTCCTCTTCATCATCGCATAAATCTTTCGCCTTTTACTAAAGATTTCCGTGGAGGGGAAAGCTTTCGAGTGTTTCGTATTTTTGGGGGCTCTGCTGACGGCAGAGCTTTGCAAGAGTCTTAAAAGCAGAACCAAATTGACCGTGGTCTTTGTCCGAAAGAGTCGCCGCTCGACCCAATAGCCGCCCGATGCCTGGCTGCGTGTTTGAGCTCGGCCACTCTGGTCGAGCCTTCTGCCAACGGAGAGCGAAAGGAAGCGCATCTTACCCGAGTGGAAGTGTGAAAGCAATTGCTTCGCCGTTTCAAGGCGCTGGTGGCGCCTGCTGTTCAAAACGCCGCAAATGCAATGAAAGCTCACCCAAAGTATGCATACAAATACCTTTTACGAACCAACTCAAATGCAAATGTTTTATTGCAAGTGTCATCTGTCAAATGCACTTGTCAAATCATCTAATAATATTAAATATGAAGTGTCTGATTAAAATGTGTTACGATGATATGCTAGAGCTTGTTTTCAACGGGGAGCTTGGTAGATCAGGTCAATAAAGAGTTCCTGTGTTCTTTTCAGTGGCAGGTCCAAGCAAGGAGCGTTTAGGTTCTGCTGCCGACAACACGGGGCAGCATCCAGCCTGCTCCCTGCCGTCTGCGTTGGTGGTATAGTGGTGAGCATAGCTGCCTTCCAAGCAGTTGACCCGGGTTCGATTCCCGGCCAACGCATCGCTTTTGCCTCAAATTGCCGTTAAAAAAGTCGTCCGGGCTCCCTGGCCATCTCCTTCTGTAACTCAATATATGCATTTGATAAGACCTGATCTGAACGAACCACCGATCGTTGTTAATTTAACCCTGCTTTAATGCTGCTCAGGCGGGGATATAAGACTTTATATCAATGCACCAGTTCAGCTTTAGAATCTGGAGGTACATGCGCTCGTCGTTTGTCTTTAAATGCGGATTCCTTGTCGAGACGTTGGCTTGGAGAAAGGGGTTCCCCAGGTTCGCTGATGTGCTGAAGATCTTTTGGGTCCGGATTGATGTAGTAGAAAGCCAATGACGTTCTGGTGTGCTGGCAAACTAATGGAGTTTCCCTCCTGGCTGAAGTTTGAAGTTGAGGCGGCAAAGACTGCAGAGTCGATTAAACTTTGCGGCAAAACTTAACTGCGAACACAAGACTCTCAACGGAAAGATAGAAAAACTAAAGTAAAAGAAAGGAAAGTGAGTGAGACGAGTGAAAGTTTGATGGCTTGAATGAAACTGCTTGTCTGCTCTTCATCGTCTGCTCTTATTCTTTTTTTAATTCTAAATTTATTCTGATTTGTTCATCTAGTATACTGACCATTTAAACTGAGGTGTTTGTCCAACCTCTTTTAGGAGTTCTGGCCAGTTAGGTGTGGTCTTTGTTCCAGAGGTGTCTTTTCTCCTCTCCTGGTCATAAATGACATGTTATCTGTGATCTCTTGACTTTCAGAGTGTACCGAGACCATAGTTTAGGCATGATTTCCCTAAAGGTAATATAATACATTTTGCACAGATTTCATTCAAGCCAAACTTTGAATTATGAATAGAGATTTACAATCAATACAAACGATGCTCACTTTCAATCAACCATTCAAAAGTGAGAACAATCACATGAATTGCGAGTGATCTGAGCATAACTGGCCACTTGTATAATGTGTCTACGTGACATAGAATTTTGCAGTTGAACGATGTTTGATTTCAAGTCCGTTTAGAGTTGTTTTTGGAACAACTTGATGCAGTTCATATATAAAAGAGTCTTTGTGGGGTTTCCTGTGGACTTGGATTCTGTGTCACTCAGAGGTTACACAGAGGAAGGTGGCCTGTTTGATGTCTCTGTCGTGGGGATCAAACACTCTGGTGTTATCTTCTTGCAGCTCAAGTTGCATTGTCTTTTTGACCACTCGGTCTTTTAAAAATTGCTTAAGTTTGACACGCTTGCTAGGCCATAAAGTACTCAGCTGAGGGGGTCTGGTAGACTGAATGGAGCCGCCTGTTGATCCTACATCACGTGCTGATTTGGGATTTTCAGTGTTCGGATGAGATTTGTATGGAGTTATGTTTGAAAGAATCATCTGAGAGATTCCTCATCGATTCTACCGTATGGGTCATCGGGTAGCAGCAAAGGACAACTTCTCCCCGTCGGGGAATCGAACCCCGGTCTTCCGCGTGACAGGCGGAGAACGAGGAGCTACGGAATAAAGGCAGTCGCTCCCGTTCAGAGCAGCTGCAGCTGGAGAGGGGCAGGCAACAAATTCGAAGGTGTAATAAAAGTAATACAAGTAATAAGAGTTGCGACCTCCACACTTAAAACAGAGTTGTCTGAAAAACCGAAAGTGCCCTATAGACAATTGGAATGCTGCGGTTGTTGACACAACAGAAAAAGAAAGAAAGCAAAGAGGAGCAGGAGGGGATGCATCAAGTACTGTGAAGCAGGGTTGATCACAGCCTCAAAAAGATGGAGCGCTTCACGGATTTGCGTGTCATCCTTTCGCAGGGGCCATGCTAATCTTCTCTGTATCGATCCAATTTTAGTATATGTGCTGCCTTAGCAAGCACAAGGTTGCTGCCCCGCCCGAGGCCTATATACTCCTCGGGTTCCAGCCAGCTTTCACTAAGGTGGTAGGGCCCAGCGCGCTATCTCGCCACTGCAGAACCTTCCACTACAGAGTGCTATGGGCCGTCGGTGCTAAGACTTGACACACTGACTGATGCAACAGCTCAATGTGTTTAGAGATAAGGTATCTTAGAGCTTTCGGGTTCACATATGGCCAAATCCAGCATGACGTACAAGAACATACACTGTAGGAAGGGGGCGGGCACACTTGTCAATGGCACCAGAGTAGAAGCACTGAAGGGGTTGTGGCCTCAACATTTTGGGAAAAAAAAGAGTTGGCCCAAAAACGAAGAGTGCTATTCTGTTGGTGCCAAGGGTACCCGCCTACCCGCCTAATGCAATTGGACACCCTTTACCCTTATGATAGCTACTTACAAATGAAAACTCAGTGTGTCAAACATATTGCCTTTAATTAAGGCGGTAGCAAAATCTGGTGAGAGTAGTTTAAATACACTGACTGTAGGATTGCCAAATGAGTAAAGAAACCTTATCAGCAAGTTGGTGTAAAAGCGTACATTTCTTGTCTACTATCACCCACGGCTGCTTACACCAACAGTGGAAATAAGCACAGTTAGAATAGCAGAATATAGGCCCGTTTTATCAACGCAGCAGAAAGCAGTGCGGTCATTGCATCCTGCAGCGAAAGCCTGGCTCCCAACTGAAGCTAAGAAAGAAAGGCAGTCGCTCCCGTTTAGAGCAACTGCAGCTGGTGAAGGGCAGGCAACAAATTCGAAGGTGTGGTTGATTCATTCAAATAAAAGTATAAAATTAGCCTGCACCACGTGCCTGTGTACTAAAGACTTTGGCTAGTAGCAAGAAGAGAGTTGGAAACTAGCCTTGGATTTGAGGCACTTTGTCCCTAATTTCCGATGGATCAAAAATCTGCATGATGACCAGCAAGTGAGCAGCTGATGAAAAGCATGCTGGCAGGAGTTTGCATCCTAGGTTACCCACGGTGAGCAGAGCGGTAGAGTAGAGGGAGCACGCAGGGCCAAGAGGGGGGATATACAGCTCGAGTTCCTCTTCATCATCGCATAAATCTTTCGCCTTTTACTAAAGATTTCCGTGGAGGGGAAAGCTTTCGAGTGTTTCGTATTTTTGGGGGCTCTGCTGACGGCAGAGCTTTGCAAGAGTCTTAAAAGCACAACCAAATTGACCGTGGTCTTTGTCCGAAAGAGTCGCAGCTCGACCCAATAGCCGCCCGATGCCTGGCTGCGTTTTTGAGCTCGGCCACTCTGGTCGAGCCTTCTGCCAACGGAGAGCGAAAGGAAGCGCATCTTACCCGAGTGGAAGTATGAAAGCAATTGCTTCGCCGTTTCAAGGCGCTGGTGGCGCCTGCTGTTCAAAACGCCGCAAATGCAATGAAAGCTCACCCAAAGTATGCATACAAATACCTTTTACAAATCAACTCAAATGCAAATGTTTTATTGCAAGTGTCATCTGTCAAATGCACTTGTCAAATCATGTAATAATATTAAATATGAAGTGTCTGATTAAAATGTGTTACGATGATATGCTAGAGCTTGTTTTCAACGGGGAGCTTGGTAGATCAGGTCAATAAAGAGTTCCTGTGTTCTCTTCAGTGGCAGGTCCAAGCAAGGAGCGTTTAGGTTCTGCTGCCGACAACACGGGGCAGCATCCAGCCTGCTCCCAGCTGTCTGCGTTGGTGGTTTAGTGGTGAGCATAGCTGCCTTCCAAGCAGTTGACCCGGGTTCGATTCCCGGCCAACGCATCGCTTTTGCCTCAAACTGCCGTTAAAAAAGTCGTCCGGGCTCCCTGGCCATCTCCTTCTGTAACTCAATATATGCATTTGATAAGACCTGATCTGAACGAACCACCGATCGTTAATTTAACCCTGCTTTAATGCTGCTCAGGCGGGGATATAAGACTTCATATCAATGAACCAGTTCAGCTTTAGAATCTGGAGGTACTTGCGCTCGTCGTTTGTCTTTAAATGCGGATTCCTTGTCGAGACCTTGGCTTGGAGAAAGGGGTTCCCCAGGTTCGCTGATGTGCTGAAGATCTTTTGGGTCCGGATTGATGTAGTAGAAAGCCAATGACGTTCTGGTGTGCTTGCAAACTAATGGAGTTTCCCTCCTGGCTGAAGTTTGAAGTTGAGGCGGCAAAGACTGCAGAGTCGATTAAACTTTGCGGCAAAACTTAACTGCGAACACAAGACTCTCAACGGAAAGAAAGAAAAACTAAAGTAAAAGAAAGGAAAGTGAGTGAGACGAGTGAAAGTTTGATGGCTTGAATGAAACTGCTTGTCTGCTCTTCATCGTCTGCTCTTATTCTTTTTTTAATTCTAAATTTATTCTCATTTGTTCATCTAGTATACTGACCATTTAAACTGAGGTGTTTGTCCAACCTCTTTTAGGAGTTCTGGCCAGTTAGGTGTGGTCTTTGTTCCAGAGGTGTCTTTTCTCCTCTCCTGGTCATAAATGACATGTTATCTGTGATCTCTTGACTTTCAGAGAGTACCGAGACCATAGTTTAGGCATGATTTCCATAAAGGTAATATAATACATTTTGCAAAGATTTAATTCAAGCCAAACTTTGAATTATGAATAGAGATTTACAATCAATACAAACGATGCTCACTTTCAATCAACCATTCAAAAGTGAGAACAATCACATGAATTGCGAGTGATCTGAGCATAACTGGCCACATGTATAATGTGTCTACATGACATAGAATTTTGCAGTCGAACGATGTTTGATTTCAAGTCCGTTTAGAGTTGTTTTTGGAACAACTTGATGCAGTTCATATATAAAAGAGTCTTTGTGGGGTTTCCTGTGGACTTGGATTCTGTGTCACTCAGAGGTTACACAGAGGAAGGTGGCCTGTTTGATGTCTCTGTCGTGGGGATCAAACACTCTGGTGTTATCTTCTTGCAGCTCAAGTTGCATTGTCTTTTTGACCACTCGGTCTTTTAAAAATCGCTTAAGTTTGACACGCTTGCTAGGCCATAAAGTACTCAGCTGAGGGGGTCTGGTAGACTGAATGGAGCCGCCTGTTGATCCTACATCACGTGCTGATTTGGGATTTTCAGTGTTCGGATGAGATTTGTATGGAGTTATGTTTGAAAGAATCATCTGAGAGATTACTCATCGATTCTACCGTATGGGTCGTCGGGTAGCAGCAAAGGACAACTTCTCCCCGTCGGGGAATCGAACCCCGGTCTTCCGCGTGACAGGCGGAGAACGAGGAGCTACGGAATAAAGGCAGTCGCTCCCGTTCAGAGCAGCTGCAGCTGGAGAGGGGCAGGCAACAAATTCGAAGGTGTAATAAAAGTAATACAAGTAATAAGAGTTGCGACCTCCACACTTAAAACAGAGTTGTCTGAAAAACCGAAAGTGCCCTATAGACAATTGGAATGCTGCGGTTGTTGACACAACAGAAAAAGAAAGAAAGCAAAGAGGAGCAGGAGGGGATGCATCAAGTACTGTGAAGCAGGGTTGATCACAGCCTCAAAAAGATGGAGCGCTTCACGGATTTGCGTGTCATCCTTTCGCAGGGGCCATGCTAATCTTCTCTGTATCGATCCAATTTTAGTATATGTGCTGCCTTAGCAAGCACAAGTTTGCTGCCCCTGCCCGAGGCCTATATACTCCTCGGGTTCCAGCCAGCTTTCACTAAGGTGGTAGGGCCCAGCGCGCTATCTCGCCACTGCAGAACCTTCCACTACAGAGTGCTATGGGCCGTCGGTGCTAAGACTTGACACACTGACTGATGCAACAGCTCAATGTGTTTAGAGATAAGGTATTTTAGAGCTTTCGGGTTCACATATGGCCAAATCCAGCATGACGTACAAGAACATACACTGAAGGAAGGGGGCGGGCACACTTGTCAATGGTACCAGAGTAGAAGCACTGAAGGGGTTGTGGCCTCAACATTTTGGGAAAAAAAAGAGTTGGCCCAAAAACGAAGAGTGCTATTCTGTTGGTGCCAAGGGTACCCGCCTACCCGCCTAATGCAATTGGACACCCTTTACCCTTATGATAGCTGCTTACAAATGAAAACTCAGTGTGTCAAACATATTGCCTTTAATTAAGGCGGTAGCAAAATCTGGTGAGAGTAGTTTAAATACACTGACTGTAGGATTGCCAAATGAGTAAAGAAACCTTATCAGCAAGTTGGTGTAAAAGCGTACATTTCTTGTCTACTATCACCCACGGCTGCTTACACCAACAGTGGAAATAAGCACAGTTAGAATAGCAGAATATAGGCCCATTTTATCAATGCAGCAGAAAGCAGTGCGGTCATTGCATCCTGCAGCCAAAGCCTGGCTCCCAACTGAAGCTAAGAAAGAAAGGCAGTCGCTCCTGTTCAGAGCAACTGCAGCTGGTGAAGGGCAGGCAACAAATTCGAAGGTGTGGTTGATTCATTCAAATAAAAGTACAAAATTAGCCTGCACCACGTGCCTGTGTACTAAAGACTTTGGCTAGTAGCAAGAAGAGAGTTGGAAACTAGCCTTGGATTTGAGGCACTTTGTCCCTAATTTCCGATGGATCAAAAATCTGCATGATGACCAGCAAGTGAGCAGCTGATGAAAAGCATGCTGGCAGGAGTTTGCATCCTAGGTTACCCACGGTGAGCAGAGCGGTAGAGTAGAGGGAGCACGCAGGGCTAAGAGGGGGGGTATACAGCTCGAGTTCTTCTTCATCATCGCATAAATCTTTCGCCTTTTACTAAAGATTTCCGTGGAGGGGAAAGCTTTCGAGTGTTTCGTATTTTTGGGGGCTCTTCTGACGGCAGAGCTTTGCAAGAGTTTTTAAATCAGAACCAAATTGACCGTGGTCTTTGTCCGAAAGAGTCGCCGCTCGACCCAATAGCCGCCCGATGCCTGGCTGCGTGTTTGAGCTCGGCCACTCTGGTCGAGCCTTCTGCCAACGGAGAGCGAAAGGAAGCGCATCTTACCCGAGTGGAAGTGTGAAAGCAATTGTTTCAAGGCGCTGGTGGCGCCTGCTGTTCAAAACGCCGCAAATGCAATGAAAGCTCAGCCAAAGTATGCATAAAAATACCTTTTACAAACCAACTTAAATGCAAATGTTTTATTGCAAGTGTCATCTGTCAAATGCACTTGTCAAATCATGTAATAATATTAAATATGAAGTGTCTGATTAAAATGTGTTACGATGATATGCTAGAGCTTGTTTTCAACGAGGAGCTTGGTAGATCAGGTCAATAAAGAGTTCCTGTGTTCTGTTCAGTGGCAGGTCCAAGCAAGGAGAGTTTAGGTTCTGCTGCCGACAACACAGGGCAGCATCCAGCCTGCTCCCTGCTGTCTGCGTTGGTGGTATAGTGGTGAGCATAGCTGCCTTCCAAGCAGTTGACCCAGGTTCGATTCCCGGCCAACGCATTGCTTTTGCCTCAAACTGCCGTTAAAAAAGTCGTCCGGGCTCCCTGGCCATCTCCTTCTGTAACTCAATATATGCATTTCATAAGACCTGATCTGAACGAACCACCGATCGTTATTTTAACCCTGCTTTAATGCTGCTCAGGCGGGGATATAAGACTTTATATCAATGCACCAGCTTTAGAATCTGGAGGTACTTGCGCTCGTCGTTTGTCTTTAAATGGGGATTCCTTGTCGAGACCTTGGCTTGGAGAAAGGGGTTCCCCAGGTTCGCTGATGTGCTGAAGATCTTTTGGGTCCGGATTGATGTAGTAGAAAGCCAATGACGTTCTGGTGTGCTGGCAAACTAATGGAGTTTCCGTCGTGGCTGAAGTTTGAAGTTGAGGCGGCAAAGACTGCAGAGTCGATTAAACTTTGCGGCAAAACTTAACTGCGAACACAAGACTCTCAACGGAAAGAAAGAAAAACTAAAGTAAAAGAAAGGAAAGTGAGTGAGACGAGTGAAAGTTTGATGGCTTGAATGAAACTGCTTGTCTGCTCGTCATCGTCTGGTCTTATTCTTTTTTTAATTCTAAATTTATTCTGATTTGTTCATCTAGTGTACTGACCATTTAAACTGAGGTGTTTGTCCAACCTCTTTTAGGAGTTCTGACCAGTTAGGTGTGGTCTTTGTTCCAGAGGTGTCTTTTCTCCTCTCCTGGTCATAAATGACATGTTATCTGTGATCTCTTGACTTACAGAGAGTACCGAGACCATAGTTTAGGCATGATTTCCCTAAAGGTAATATAATACATTTTGCACAGATTTCATTCAAGCCAAACTTTGAATTATGAATAGAGATTTACAATCAATACAAACGATGCTCACTTTCAATCAACCATTCAAAAGTGAGAACAATCACATGAATTGCGAGTGATCTGAGCATAACTGGCCACATGTATAATGGGTCTACATGACATAGAATTTTGCAGTCGAACGATGTTTGATTTCAAGTCCGTTTAGAGTTGTTTTTGGAACAACTTGATGCAGTTCATATATAAAAGAGTCTTTGTGGGGTTTCCTTTGGACTTGGATTCTGTGTCACTCAGAGGTTACACAGAGGAAGGTGGCCTGTTTGATGTCTCTGTCGTGGGGATCAAACACTCTAGTGTTATCCTCTTGCAGCTCAAGTTGCATTGTCTTTTTGACCACTCAGTCTTTTAAAAATCGCTTAAGTTTGACACGCTTGCTAGGCCATAAAGTACTCAGCTGAGGGGGTCTGGTAGACTGAATGGAGCCGCCTGTTGATCCTACATCACGTGCTGATTTGGGATTTTCAGTGTTCGGATGAAATTTGTATGGAGTTATGTTTGAAAGAATCATCTGAGAGATTCCTCATCGATTCTACCGTATGGGTCGTCGGGTAGCAGCAAAGGACAACTTCTCCCCGTTGGGGAATCGAACCCAACGGTCTACTGCGCAGGAGCCGAAAATAGTTAAGCTTAACTTCCCTTAACTTTTCCCATTCATTCTCTATGGTAGTGCTTAACTGATGCAATATAGTTTTGACCACAGGTAGATTTCATGGCACTGTTTCGCTTTTTCCGTAGCGGGACATTTACAGTTTTTTACAATCACTTTGGTACTATTTTTAGAACCTTGATGTCATTTTTCACAACTCTAGACACAAAACTCACAACCAATGATCAAAATGCACATTTTTCAAAACTCTAACCCTTTTCTCAATTGCTTGGATACAATACATATAAAACTTAGATCATTTGTTCATTGAACAAAAATCACCTGTTCAATATGACACAACTTAACATCAAAGTACTACTGTTTCAAAAGGCAATTCACACATTACATTTCAAATGAGTGTCTATTCATTTCTTTACAGTGATCTAACTTTCAATTGATACAACTGCTCAAAATGATAAGTAATTGTTACATTACTCTTAATGCATAGTTGTATGGAAACAGACAAACAATCTTCCATGTTTACTGTAAATCATGAAAGTTTCAAGATAACGAGATTTATTGTCACCAAATAGCGTGGAGCATGAACCAATTAGATTACAATATCCAAGGATGACATAACAGCAGACCAGTGTCAGGCATGGATTCGCCCAAGGTTTTTTGGAAAACATCCATTGTGATGTAGATGAGAACCTGTGGCCAAATCCACAACACAGAGTTGATGACAATGTAGAAGTACAGTAATCACTCCTGTTTTGTTTCTTACAGTACAAGCAAGCAAGTTGAGTATTGATGTTTTACAGTACTGTCTTTATTTTTATATTTCATAGCTAATTATTTTTTGCTTTGATTGAAATAAACCTATGTTGTGATTGTACTGTAGTGTTTTGCATCAATATATTGCAAACTTTGTTCAATGATTCCACTGTCTGTAGTATTCTCTCTACTACTGCAGTACTTTTACAGAGATGTGTTTATTGTACATGTAGTACCATAATGAAACATGTATCTCCTATTTTGTTCTACAATATTTAATGATTGTACGAACAATGACACAGTGAAACTATCGGTTGCTTGTGTGCGGGTGATCTATAGTTATGTTTCAATGGTATTTCACAGTAAATTTATGTTTTGAACTAATGATTGTGCAAGTGCAAGATTTCTTTAAAGATGTGAACGCACAATGCACTGTTTTGAACATTAGACAGCCTGTGTTACAAGTGAGAACCGTTTTGAGTTTTGTGTCTAGAGTTTTGAAAAATGACATCAAGGTTCTGAAAATAGAAGCAAAGTGATTGTAAAAAACTGTAAATAGCGAGGTGTCATTTGTCAATCATTCGCTGCAGCGGAAGAGAGGAGATGCGCTTTACGATCGTAAGTTGTTTAGCAAAAAGATTGCATTGTTTTGTTCTGTACGCGGCTTTATAAACCAAAATATGCGGCTTTATTAACCAAATCACTATATAACTGGGCTATAGTTTTTCTCAAAAGTATTCAGATTTTACCTCAGAGATCAGCGCGATAAACTGACATACTATTTTTGGGAAATAATTTGATGTTGTTGTTATCATCATATAATAGTGTAGTTTGTTGTTTTGCACGGTTTGTGATGTTTAGTTAGCAAGTGCTATTCTGTTAGCAAAATTAAATTAATAAAAAATTACAGTAAGCCAAACTTGATTGAAACATTAGGTATAACTAAATGCTTGTTCATTGAGCTTATAAAATGTGTGTGTATATAATTTACATACACACTTATTTATATTTAGCACACTTATTTATATGTGTCTATTAGCACTTAATTATACACAAACATTTCTTTTCATTTATAATAATATTTCACAATAATTGAAGCCTTGGTTAGCAGAAGAGACTTCTTTGTGAGTCTGCCCAGAGATATGCCCAGAGATATGCACAGGATTGTTTGTTTTTGTTTTGTTTTTTACATTTGTTCATTCAATCCAATTTGCTGTTGTTCACATTATTGGCCACTTAACATGTACATAGTTTTGTGGTAGAATGTCTTTTAAAATTAAATGAGCATACATTTCATTTTATTTCATTTAATTATTATATATTCTGGTCGTATAGTACTTTATTTATTACCATTTTTAGTTTTATATAATATGTAAATTATTGGACTATATAAATAAAATGAGAAACTTAATATTTTTGGTGTTTATTGGTTATTTTCATACATAGACTTTTTATATATTTTCTGTACATAGTTATACAAATATAATGTGAATCTCTAAAACAAAAGGTCTAAAACATGATCAAAGTGTTCTTTTCAATTATTCACATTCAAATAGTTTAGATATAGTATAGATAACTGTAGCCTATTATAATGTAAATGTTTATTAAGATCATTGCACAATTTATACATCCTACACAAGAACAATTCTTACCAGTTTTATTGTATCTTTGTTCGCAAAGTTCGTTTATTATATGTTAATTGCACTTCAATTGTATCTAGATTAAAAAACGATAACAAATTAATTTTGTGGTCGAGGCGGGATTCGTACCTATAATTTTGTGTATTTTTTTTTGTCCCGCCTCCATTGAATTTCCTCCGTTCCTATTGGCTAGCAGCGCTTTACACCTATGCGCGGCTGGCCACTGCTTGGAAGGCAGCTATGCAGTCGGCTGGGTGCTATTTTGTGCTGTCAGCACAAGAACTGAAACTTTCTTCGTTCAGTACATCTAAATTTTTTTCTCAACTAATGCTGTGCAAGGTTGAATTTCCAGCTCTCTACTCCCTCTCCTATCCCTCTGTCTCAAGTCACTGAAAGTTAACTAAGATATGCAACTTGTGAATTCACTATTTTCCCCTCTTGTGTTTGGTATCATTTTAAATGTCTCAGTGTGATTGGTAACATGGTCTCAGATTCACAGCAATAGATCATGTCGAATATATTTAAAACTTAAGAAAATTGTTGTCCTGTTTTGTCCTTAAGATCGCTGATAAACACTGGTCCTCACCCCCTATACCTGGTACAATCCGAAAAAGCCCAACAAAATTCCAAATGTATTATACCAAATATTTACAGCTCTTTTGTTGTGGTCTGGGTGTTTAACCCTCTGGGGTTGATGGACACGCCGGCAAGTTCACTTTCCAGCTGGGCAAAATACCATCACTTGCAGGCAACGCGCACAACAAGCGCATATGGCAAGCAGTATTAGCATTTAAACTTTGTTCTGACTGTCTATAAATATATTTAAAGATAGTAACAATTGTATTCTGACGGTGTGATAATTATAATTCGACTAGTCAGAATGACAATTAGAGATATCTGCAGTTATAATTGCACTAGTAAGAAATCTGATTTGTAATATATATTTGACTAGTCAAAACTCCATTTAAGATATCTGTAATGATGTCATAGATATCTTTAAAAGACGCGTCATTTATCCGCAAAGGTACTTAGAGATTCCAGTGACCTATTCCAGTGTTTATAAAGTACAGAGTGACTTTTACAGTAATTTTATTACCTGAAAACCAGGTTAGGCTGTTGAGATTTTTTGGCACGCAGACAATATGGTTAGAAAAGGCGGGGCTTAGCAAAGGGGAGGTTTGAGTACACAATTAAGATATCTATAAAATAATTTCGACTAGTCAGAATGTTCATTCAAGATATCTACTCTGAAATTCTTCCTACTCACAAAGCTGAATGCTGATATCTCCAAAGAAAGATCCTCCTGGTCAAAAAACAGACTGAGATATCTATAATTAAATTGAAGATATCTTTTAATGAGTTTTGACTAGGACAAATTCCAATTCAAGATATCTCTAATTAAGGGTTGCCTAGTCAAAAATCCTGTTCAAGATCTCTACAACTGTAATTTGACTAGAAATAAATTACTTAAAGATATCTCCTATTTTATTATGACCGGACAAAACCCAGTTAGAGATATCTCAAATTATAATTTGCGCTAGAGGCAATTAAATTTGAGATATCTCTAACTAGGTTTTGTCTAGTCATAATCAAACTGGAGATATCTTTAATTACAATTTCTACTAGTCAAAACTCATTTGTAGATATCTGAAAATATTTTCCAATTGAAGTCAATAGAAGAATATGACTGGTTATAAAAGCAGTATAGATATCTGTAATGTATATTACGACTAGTCAAATTAACATTGTAGATATCTTCAATGCATATTATGACTAGTCACAATCACATTGTAGATATCTAAATTGCAATTACGATGATTCAAAATTGTAGAAGAGATATCTGGAACTGGAATTATAACTGACTAGTACGAGGAGTATTTAATGTTAAATCGGCTTGCCATAAGCACATTTATCTCAGCACACGCATTGTTTTGCATGTTCGGTAAATTCCGTCTCAAAACAGGCAAAATGTCATAAAATCAGGTTGTGAACGAATCGCAATCCCTGTAGGTTTAGTATTTTTTAGTTTGGTGATAAAATTGGCAAACTGAACTACTTTGTTAGTCAAACTATTTCTAATAAATCTGAAATTCGCTAAATTAAATTACACCATATTTACCACTTTCTTCACATGTTTTTTTAAAAGAAAGCTGAGAATCCAATAATAATCCTAGATATTTAAATCTGTCTAGGTATAAAATTCCTAGACATTTTGTTCCTGGACAAATATATCTGCCTTCACATCATAATATGGCCTTTTAGTAAAAAACATTTTCTAACATTAAGATGTAGACGTGAATTGATAAGCCATTGTGCAACGTGATTCATGGTGTCAGTTAATTTCTGTGACTTCTTGCATGTACATACATAAGAACATCATCCGCATACATCTGACAATTTATGGACATACATTTGGGAAGTCATTTATGTAACCCCTCCACCCAGGTCCTACTCAACCCACAACGAGCAGGCCTCGAACCCGAGGCTTCTGGAATGGGAGTCGGACGCTCTAACAAGGAGGCTAAAGGCTGCAACCTCTAGCGTCTGTTGCTAAAGCGTCTCTTGAGGTCAGAGGAGTGAGGTTTACCCACACAGCAACTACTAGCTGGCCTCCGTTACACTTACATACATACCAAACAATAATGGTCCTAACTCCAATATATAATCCAAGTAATCTGAAGTCGCATTTATAACCCGTACACATTGTTTTCTATTCTCTAAATAAGATTTAAAACACATAACAGCCTCAGTTGAAAAATTGATATTCAGCAGTGTTTTAGTGATAACTCTATTGCGATTTTATTTTTTAAAATTAGTAAACGATTAGTGATCTTTTAGTTTCATTACAAAAGTATGGCGGGACAAATTAAACCATGGCGTGTTTGTAATTAAATCAGAAATAGACACAGAGTGCTGCACTGCACTGCATGATAATTAATGCAAAAAGTCTTCTTAAGCTTGCACTCTAAGAGACTTAGTGAATAAATAGTACTTTCAAGTAGTACTTGGTGCTCTGATATGATCAAAGGTAATACTTTGAAATTTGAGGACCACTGCACTATAGCATTAATGCAAGACTGCTTTTCAGTTTTACGGTGGTAATTTTGACAACATAGGCTCGTAAAAAGATTTATCTATCCTAAAGTAGCTTTGATCAATTTGTACTCAATTTGTACTTGTCTCATTTTACCAGAATATGGACAAGTATCTATGTTGCTCAGCGCGGCGATGCAATAAGATCATAGAATCGAGGCATGTTGCCAAAGCTGCTGAGTTCAGGACTGGGGTCGATGCCTTCTGGACCCTTTGGACTACTGAAGCTGAACTTCTGAAGCAGAGACACGATGAACAGAAAGAGCTCCATACGAGCCAGAGACTCCCCCACACAAGACCGTTTACCTGCAGAGATGTAAGAGCAAAAAAACACCATGTTACTTATGATAGAAATTATAGTACTACAATTTGGAGCTTCAAATTTGAATCTATTCTCTAATTATATGGGTCTGCTTAAAATGTATTAGATCCATGCTTGATTTAAGAGGTGGAAAATCAAATGATGCAAGGTGTGTGAGTGTGTGGCTCTAGTAAACCCGATGTTTTGAGGACTTTTTGGTCCCATGAGGAAAACAGCTTTTAATCAATAATACAGAAGGATTTTTTGAAAATGCAGAAGGTTTTCTGTGAGGGTTTAGGGATAGAATATACAGTTTTTACAGTATATCAAATCATTATGTGTCCCCATTAAACATGAGAACCCTACTCATTTTCAAAGCTAGAGAGATAACATTGATTAACTCTGGGATGACAGGAGAGACTTTAGAATTTACCTGCAGAAAAAGGGAAAAAGGCTGGATTCTTTTTAAAGTTGCCATTGGCATCCAGGAAGTGCTCTGGGTTAAATGTCCAAGGAGTTTCCCACTGTCCCTCATCCCTTAGGACAGAGTGCAGCATGGGAAGAATTACTGTGTCCTG
This sequence comes from Opsariichthys bidens, assembly GCA_037194245.1. Lineage (NCBI taxonomy): Eukaryota > Metazoa > Chordata > Actinopteri > Cypriniformes > Xenocyprididae > Opsariichthys > Opsariichthys bidens. The sequence continues at coordinate 27,649,982 of CM074284.1, forward strand.
GGGAAATATAATCCATCCAAAATTACACAACATATCCAGATTCAACACAACACACCAAATAGAGATTATTGGCAAATATTTTATACATTTTCAAAAATCTAGTAATTTCCGAGATTAAAAGGAGCTGACCATTGCATGCGTTCATTGATACCTTTGGTATAACGTAACCTCTGAACGAGATGTCATGCGTGGCATAATGGGGAACATTTAGTGGGACAATGTCCATATAACGTTGTACTTCATGAATCACGGCGTCAGTGAATGGGAGGGACTTCCTGTCATCCATGGTAGGGATTCTGTTCTGTCCAATAACTTGATCAATCTCCCTCTGCATTTGCTCTAGATCAAATACATCACAAAATCATTCATTAAAATTCTTACATATGTTCAACAATTGTAAAAATATATAAATAAATAAAAAGACAAAAAGCAAATAAATATTTTCTAAGTATACCAGTCACAGAGTTACACCCGGTCTGCACCCAACGAGCACAGCTCGACAAAAAACAAATAGAACACATTATAATCAGTGATGCTGTCTACACTGGATGTGTATGTGACATACATGTGGTATGTCTATTTTAGACTCCCTAGGTTCAGTTCTTCCCTCCACTCCTTTGGCTGTCGTCATTATTGGTTCATTCATTTGAACTGTGTGTAATCAATTCTTGTATGCTCCCCTGTTTACATTGTATATAAGGCCTTTTCAGTCCTTGTCTTGCGTTAAAATTGGTTAAAGTGCTTTGAGCCATTCCTTCGTGAGCCATTCCTTTGAGCCATGTGCTCCTTTTAACCAGCAGTCGTGGCCTAGTGGTGAGGGAGTCGGGCTTGTAACCTGAAGGTTGCCGGTTCGATTCCCATGCTGGCAGGAATTGAAGGTGGGGATTGCGAATGAACAGCACTCTCTCCACCTTCAATACCATAACTAAAGTGCCCTTGAGCAAGACACCTAACCCCTAATTGCACCACTTGTAAGTTGCTTTGGATAAAATTGTCTGCTAAATGATGAAAAATGAAATGAAAATGAAAGCCCACTACAGGATGCAGTGCAGTGCAACATATCATGACAAATTCTAGCTTTTAGCTCTTGAGACGTGACAATGGTTGGGTCTAGTGTGCACACTATGTTAGGCTAAAAATGTATTTAGTAACACTTTAGTATGGGGAACACATATTCACTATCAATGTATGCTGTAGTGTTTAAATCCAGGCATTGGGTAGGATGAAGGGATGTAGAGTATGGACATGCAAAATAAGGCATCAATATGTGATTTATAAGCACAAATAAACAGCCAATATGTAGGCAAATAAGCAACTAGTTCAAAGTGATAATTGTTCCCCATACTGAAGTGTTACCATACATTTCTTGTTTTAGACCTGACCCAGATGTCAATAGTTTGTGCTGAGCTTAAGAACATATCACCTCTTAGGAACATACCCTGTATGTGGGGGTGCTTGATCAACAGCATCAGGGCATATCTGATAGTTGTGCTGGTGGTCTCTGTACCAGCTACAAACAGATTTATAACAGTCCCCAACATGTTATCCTTGTGGAATTCTGTGTCAGGATTTTGTTGTTCCTGCCATAGTACACAAAGAAACAAAACAGGAATTGTATACTTTTTCTAAATAAATGATGAAAAATATGTAGATAAAAGAGATACGAGAAGAAGAAAAACCTGCTTTCTGTACCTCTTTGAGTCTGATAAGGAAACAATCAATAAAGTCCTTTGGGTCGTTGAAGTCCAAATTCTGCTCGTGCTCCTTGATTTTTGTCCTAATGAAGGCTTTGATGTCCTCTACCTCTCTAAGCATGGCTTGATGTCTACCAGGCAAAAACTCCATTAGTTTAGGGTAGATGTTGTACATCTGTTGGGGATACAAAGACAGTTAAGAAGACAGGAAACAGTCTTTGCATATAAAGACAAAGCTGAAACAGAATGCAGTGGTTTTGAAACATCTGCTCACCTGACCCCAAGGGCTGCTGATAAAGCGCAGGAGTCTGGAGATAATCTGGAGCAAGTGCAGGAAGTTTTTGTCTTCATAATCAAAGCGCTGCCCAAACACCAGGGAACAGATCACGTTGGACACAGCCCGGCTCATGAAGAAGGCTGGGTCGACTGGTGTTGCTAAAGGAGAAAAACTGTTTATCATACAACTCTCACAGCTGTATTTATATTGAATAAATTCTCTCTTCCCTCACATTTTGTTTCTTCAAAACTGTTCAGCAAATGCCTGCTCTCTTCTTGAATCCACTGTTCCATTCGTTTGCGTCCCATTCCAAAATCCCTCAGTGTGGTGAGAGTGAATCTCCTCAGCTGACGCCAACGATCTCCATTACTGATGGCCAAACCTACGGACAATTCAGAGAGATCGACATCTAGACTCAAATACATTACACTGACCAGGCAGAGACCTTTGGAGGGGCAGGTGCTCAAAGTATAAAAGGGGCACATGGAACAAGGCTTTAAAAAGGGTTGTGAAGCATTCCTTGCCAACAAGTGTAGTTTCTGCTGTAGGAAAAAATATTGTTGCCATATGTAAAATATAATTATATTCTAATCCCTTTCTTCATTTTGACGGAGGCCAATGCAACCAGCAATACTGTCTTCAGGGACAGATTTTTTAATTGCAAAGACTCGAAGGGTGGTCCTCAGAGAGCTGTAAGTCCTAAGAGGGTATAGAGAGCTGGTGAGGCAGATTCAGTCTCTTCGCCCCCCTCAGGAACCTAACGATCAGGTTATGCCTTCCCAACAACTTGCAACATACACTTTTAGGGTGGAGAGAGACAGCTTTTGCTCCAGCCCCTCTTGCTGGAAGCAAGATCGGGGGTTCTCCTGGTGAGAAGAACACCACTCAATGAACAGGTTACACTTCAACTTATAGAGGTGCCATGTAGGAGCTATAGCAGAAGTGAAAGTTTATACCACCAACTGGGGTATGTCACTTAGGACTTCTGCGTCCCATTCAGGGATCAGACATGGAGATTCCAGAGGTCCAGATTCGAGTGCCAGATGGTACCCCGTCTCTGAGTCAGAAGATCCTTCCTAAGTGGAATGGGCTAAGGAGGTGTTGTTCCGAGGAGCATGAGTTATGAAAACCATGTTCGGTTGGGCGAACATGGCACAACTAGCAGGACCTGCTCCTCACCTCCCTGACTTTGCGCTATATCTGTGCAAGAAGGCTCACTGGGGGAAACGCAGCTGTGTGCCAGTGCGTTCATGCCGAAAATAAACAACTGGCTATAGGTTGAGTCCGGCGCAGCAAACAGATCTAGCTGTGTGGTCCCGAAGTGACTCCATATCAGCTGGACCGCCTCGAGATGGAGTCTCCATTCTCCCGGAGGCTGCAATGAGAGCTTGTTGGCTGCACAGTTGAGCACGCCTGGGATCTGAATGGCACGAAGCAACCTCAGATGCTTCTGACTCCATTAGAGGAGATGACGGGTGAGTTGTGACATGCGACATGCAATGGGAGACCACCCTGGTGGTTTATTTACGCAACGGTCATAGTGTTGTCCATATGGACCAGCACATGCTTGCCTAGTAACAGCCTCTTGAGATGGCCTAGTACAAGACGTACTGCTAACAACTCGACACAATTGATATGCCACTGCAGTTGAGGCCCCATCCACAGACCCGATACTGCATGCCCATTGTACGTGGCTCCCCACTCGGTGGTAGAAGAATCTGTCGAGACCACAGCATGCCTGGACATTTGTTCAAGGGGAACTCCAGCCCGCAGGAATGAAAGGTCCGACCACTGTGTGAGGGTACGACGGCAGCTTGGTGTGATGGCCACATGGAACATGCCGAGTTGCCACACTCATCTCTGTACTCGGCCATGAAGCCAGTGTTGAAGCGGCCTCATATGAAGCAATCTGAGTGGCGTGACTGCATCTGCAGATGCCATATGCCCCAGGAGCCTCTGAAACAATTTCAGTGAGGCTGCCATCCTGCTCTTGAGCGTACTCAGGCAGTTCAACACTGACTGGACGCGCTCCTCTGTGAGGCATGCAGTCTGGTTGATCGAGTCCAGGTCCATACCGAGATAAGAGATCCTCTGCCCGGGTGTAAGTTTGCTCTTGTTCCAGTTGACCCGAAGACCCAACCAGCTGAGGTGAGCTAACTCCAGGTCCCTGTGTTCCCATAGCTGTTCTCACAAGTGAGGTAGGATTAGCCAGTCATCGAGATAGCTGAGAATGTCAATGTCCTGTTCCTTGACATGATGCGGGGCAACAGGGCCAGCCCAAAGGTCCCACACCTTGTACCGATATGCCGAAAATGTACTGAAAATGCATTTCTGTGTTAACATCTTGCCTGTGAAGTACAATGAAGTAGGGTCTGTAGAACCCTGATTTCATATTGGCAAGAGAGACCGGCTCAATACATCAGCCTGTGAAATACAATGAAGTAGGGACTGTAGAACCCTGATTTCATATTGGCAGGAGGGACCGGCTCTATTGCGTCCTTCGCCAGCAGGACAGCAATCTCCGCCCAAAGCACAAATGCAGACACAAGAGTGAAATGAATGCCCCTGAACACTGGGGGAAAACTGAATCGCAAAGCCGAGTCTGATCATGCGGATGACTCAGCAGGCCGGGCTGGGAAACGTTAACCAAGCTTCCACACCAATGGCATAACAGATGTACCCATGGTGGGGCAGTGAGGCAGAGTGGGGGGACCCGACTAGGACGGCAGCGCGGCCCAAAGTAGAGTCTGGCTCCATGAGGTGGCAGTGTGCGTGGGAGATGGCACAATAGGGCAGCCTTGACATGCACACTGCCATCTGCTGGTGAGATGAGAGGGGCTGAAGGTAGTCAGGCATAGCGTGACACACCACCGTCCCTCTTGAGACCTGGAGGATGAGGAAACTGCTCATTTCTTGAAAATGTGGGTAGAGAAAAATTTTTTCACCTGGCCCTCCTCCGGGGAGGGAGCGGTGCCTTCACTGTCTCCCGTAGAGCAGTCCTGACTTCCTCCAGGTCGCCGGACTTGGGACCACTTCCTTGTTCTCTTGCCACCTGGCTTGGCTGCAGGCTGGGCACCATGTCCGCGACCAGCTCCTTGCGGTCTGCTAGGTGGAGGCTGCTGCTTGGTAGACTTCGCAGAGGTGGAGGACAATGCAGGCGGGCGCCTTTGGTGACGAGCAGACGAAGGGGCAGCCACCAACGTCTGGGTGGAAGTAGCAGCGGCCCGCCAGGGCAAGACATGTTTCAATGCCTTCATCTGCTTCTGTGCAGCTGAGAACTCTTGGGCAAAGCTCTCAACTAAGTCGCTGAACAGCCCAACCTGGGAAATGGGGGGGAAATTTAGTTACTGTTGTCCAGGAACCGATACTTATCGATCTCCCTTATAACCGTGAGGTTGAGGTTCTTACACTGGGGGGATCTCCGCGTAACCCTTGGCTGCTCTGCCGTCCAGGGTGGTGAAGGAGGAGGAGGGACCAGACGCAAAGCAAAAGCTCTCACGCCAATGTGCACTGGCTCGTTTCGTTTACGCTAGAAGGTGATAGGGCTCTCATACATTATCCAAATTTGACGGTTCACTTCTGACGTACATCGAACGTGACTGACTGAAAGGAAACAGGATTGATAAGCATAATATACTCATTTTTACTCATTTTGAATGAGTAAATCAGTATAAACCTTTACCAGTGTCGTGATAATTATTTTTAAGGCACTCTCTACGTTTTTTTAAATAAATACTGTATTAATAATAATAATAATAATGATAATAGTTCAACGTATGAATAGTTTTTAGTCAAATAACATAAAAAGACCAGACCCCTCGAACAGCAAACTAACGTTACTTCTACAGGCTGCACACAGCAATATAAACAACAGCTCTGCATCATCTCTTCACGTCCTTCTTGTAAAATAATCATAATAAGTAAACATACATCAAAATCACTTCGCTGAGAATGAAACACCACCTACAAGCAGCCACGGTTTTGAAGATATCGTGCGAAATAAAAATATGCGTGAGGAATCGTCCAGGATGAGATCGTCAGGTGAAAGGTCATCATGTAGATCATTTTACTTACTACAAAATTATTTTTCATTAATGTTGCTAATAGTTTGGATTGGGCAGGCATTCACAAAAGGGCTTAAAAATTTTTTGGAAATTTTGCCTTGTTAAAAGAGCACTTTGGGCATCTGCACCGCCTCTGCACGTGCCTGGACAACATCTGTGACAAACACAAACAATAATCTCACCGTAGCCTCGCAGAACTCTGTAAAGAAAGGGAATGGGTGCTCTGCCTTTGAAGTCGTCTGCCTGGTCCACTAGAGCCTCTTTCACTGTTTCATAACCGACCAGAACCACTGCTCTTTGGGGTCCCATGTACACCGTCATCACAGGCCCATAGGTTTTACTCCACTGTTGGGAGAATTGAATTTACTGTCACACACCAGTGCGAACTCATCAGTCGGTTCTGAGCCTTGTAAATTACTAAACTAAAACCAATGTTTGATAAACAACAATGAAACCTCATATGACACAGTTGTATTCACTGCACTGTGATGCATTAGTAAACATCTAAATATAACAACCATTCACAAATCCACAAATTTGTGGATTAAATACTTCCATTGGAAGTATAACATTCAGAAATTCATAATCCTTCTTACCTTCATAAAGCTTTTAAAGGGTGCAGTCTTGTCCATTGTTGGCAAATTTCCAACCAGTGGCAGTGCCAGTGGCCCTGGGGGCAAAGAAAGTCCACTCGCCTTCCTCTTCCATCTGACCAACATCAACACAGCTAAGACTAAAACCAACACCAATGAGCTAGAGAGTTCCATCTCTCTTCTCTTAAATGTTCATAACAGCCCAGTTTATATCTTTCTATGCCCCTCTCTCAGTTTCATGACTGTTTGTTGTACAGCATGTCAAGCAGGGCAGAGCAATAAGGGGGCGGCGTGAGTGGGACAGAGGTGAGTCATGTGATCAAATACCTGATTTTGCACTTTAACCAGACTGCCCCCTAATCTATGTGAAGAAAACTGAATGTATTTCTCACTATTAACTGTGACTTTTGCCTCAATAAACTCCCAATTACTGCTTATTAATAGTTAGTAAGGTAGTCCAGGATTTTGGGATGTACAATATGGTCATACAGAATAAGGCATTATATTTATACGTGCTCACTAATAAACATCCAATATCCTAGTAATATGCATGATAATAAGCACCTAGTTAATAGTGAAAATAGGATCCTAAACTTAACTGTTACTAAAAATATATAATTTCTGTAGACACGACTGTTAAGGAGCATTAAGAAGGGAAAAAAAGCAGGAGTGCTGAATCGGTAGAAAAGGGTCAACAGACAGTCTAAAAAGGTAAAAAAAAAAAAGAAAATGACCAATGAGAAAGCGCTTCTTTTTGTCTTGTTCATGCAAGTAAGAACACGCTGACATTCCCTGCTAAGAGCTCTCCTGAATAAACCTGAATGACATAAAGCCTTAGACTTCCGTACGGGGAACACATATTCACCACTAATTATGACTTTTCCTAATTTACTGCTTTTTAATAGTTAGTAAGGTAGTTAAGTTCAGATATTGGGTATGATTAAGAATGTAGAGTATGGTCGTGCAGAATAAGGCATCAATATGTACTTAATAAGTACTAATAAACAGAGAACATGCAGGCAAGTGAGGAACTGGTTAAAATACCCTAAAATAGCGTGTTACCGTATCTTCTACTAAGCTCCAGTGGCCTTTTGGAAAAAAGTTAAGAGAGTTCTTTGAGGAAAATTAACATAAGATATTTTAAAAATCAGTTTGCCTAGTTTTATTATTATTGTTATTTTAAATGTTGGGAAGCTAAGTCATTATGCAAGTGTTGGTCAGAAACATCTTGGTTTCTTGCTTCATCCTAAAGTGTTAACGCTAATCATTCATGAACAACTATTCATTTGACACACATGTTTCTCTTTGATATTATGTTAGACATTATATTGTCCTGCGAACTTACAAATGCTGAAAAAAGTCCAGTTTACACCTAATTTTTTTTTTTTTCAGTTTGGCTAATAACTCGCCAATGAACTATGATGCATCTTTGGAGAAATTAACTAGCTAGTCACAACTTTCTGGGGTTTCCCCAAACCATAGTAACATGGTTGCACTTCCATTGAACTATGTTGGTCATGATGGAGCTTGCATAGTTGTGTAATGATGCTTTCACCTCTGGCTAGCTTTCCTGAAAGCAGAAATTATTATGGGTTTAGGGTTATGTTTTGCGTGTGCATGTGTTTTATAATTCTTGCATATTTTCAAAAGACATCACAATAAACATGTATGATTTTTGATGACATATCTGAAACAATTCAGCATTCCCAGATTATTTGCACAGGGCTTTATGGAAAGATTAAAAATGTTGCAATTAAAGCTGCAATATGTAAGATTTTTACAGTATAAATTTTGTTTAGTTGAGTACTTACTATATCCCAAATGTTTCAGACTTTTTGGAAATTGTGAGAAAATTGCTGTTTTAACCAAGGATCCGGGACGTGTGAGGGAGTCGCCTGTAAATGGCATCATATCCCTTGGTTTCCGGTTTTAATTTGTAGAAACCATGGAAACATCAAAGACGCTTTAATATATTACATGTTTTATTAGACAAGGGAACGTCTGTTTTGACAATATCAATAGAATCAAAATAAAATGAGCGAGATGCTACGTCTCGTTGCCATGCCTCAGGCTCGCCTGCACGTCTCCTTCAGAGTTTTTATACTCGCGGGATCTCCACGCGTGATGCCATGGACTGCCATCTGCCACTGAATATGTGCGGGTGTTTACAAGTGCCTCAGGCTTCCCTTCTCAGGGAACCGTGTTACATATGTAACCTAAGGTGATGCTGAAGTTATGTGAAATTATGGTTCTGTTACTTAATTGATTGACATAGAACCGGTGTATGATTATAAATAAAAAACAGATTTTTTTTTTTTTTCTCAGATTATGGTCTTAATGAATTTAAGCATGAAGCATAACCATTTTAAACAGTTAAAGGATACATATAACGCCCGTTTCACAAGATGTAATATCAGTCTCTGGTGTCCCCAGAATGTGTCTGAAGTTTCAGCTCAAAATCCCCCACAGATCATTTATTATAACTTATATTTTGACCTTATGTGGGTGTGAGCAAAAACACGCTGTTTTTGAGTGTGTCCCTTTAAATGCTGCTGCTCCCGCCTCCTTTCCAGAAGAGGGCGGAGCTTTAACAGCTCATACAACAACAAAGCTGGAGAATCTCACACAGACAAAATGAGGAAAGTGTTCAAACTGATGGAGAGACTCAGGAAGAAGTTCCAACTTTTAGACATTTCTGAACGGTTAGTGGATAAATTGATGTAGATAAATTTCTTTATGCTGTGGAGTTGATTTAACTCATTGACTAGTATGTGCCGTCATATTAATCTTTTGTGTAAATCCAGCATTGAATTGATCCTTCCCAAAGCCCCGCCCCTTTTAGTTACTGTTGCTATGTCCGCTCTCACGCCACACATCATGTTCTCACGCAGTGAAAAATACATCGCGGACCAAAGAGGACACTGACAACGTATGAAACGGTTTCATATTTAAAATATAGCAATGTTTTAAAGAAGTTTAATCAATAAATAGCGTCTAGTGTGTGTTTAATGTGTCGTGACAGATCCTCGATCATCTCTTCATACTAGTTATGAAGCTTCATACTAGCTTATGGTACTGAGCAATGTATGAAACTTGTATTGTGAGCACTTCCTGTGTTATTTGCCAATTCATGAAGAATCACTTGTTTGTTTTCCTCACTTGTAAGTCGCTTTGGATAAAAGCGTCTGCTAAATGACTAAATATAAATGTAGTTCATTTATAGCATCAAATAAACATGAATGATCATCAGGAATGTTGTTTCAAGATGTGATTCAAGTTCACCAACGTTAATCTACCAACTCCCCTGACCGCTTTGTCGGACAAAATGGCGGATTCGGGGTTATGATCGCCTGTCAAACTGTTTGCGAAGGGGCGATTGACCCTCGTTTGTGGCGTAAAATGACGGCATCAACAACACTCGACTACAACAACTCTTCCTCTTCTCTTAAGCAGCCCAGCATGGCCCCGCCCCCTTGGTTGTATGTTCTCGGGGGCGGGGTTTATGTAAATGTTAGGGTTTGTGATGTCACCCCTCCCAGCCGTTTGTTTTAGTCCTTAAACAGCGAATTTTTAAAAAGAAAATATCTCTCTTTGCATTGAACTTTGAGTGTCGTAACTTTGCAGGTGTTGTTGATGCTCAAACAGCAACATTACACACGAACTAAAGTAAAAAAAAAAGTGAAATCAAGTAAGCAAGTCGCTTAATTTGAAACATTTTCTCAGAAAGCAAGACATTGTTTGTTTGTTTGTTTGCAGTGTGACACTTGCATGTGAGCTAGTTCACTTCTAAATGCCGTCTGCAGGAAATCTGCTTTATCATCTTGTTTAACACTTGGCCCATTCATTTACTACACCGTAAACATGTTCCTACTCGTTTAGCTGAAGGACAGACACTCACTGTGACACAACATTATATTTCCATTTAATAAACACTCACCTATGGTCTCACTTTCACAAACTCTCCATCACACAAACTGAGAAAGAATGTGAGCAAAAGGGCACATAAGAAAGAGGGAAAGGTGAATATAACAAATTTTATATACATTTTACATTAAAATGAAGAATTACACATAGTTTGCAGAAATCACAGAAAAAAGCACTGGAGACGTAAAATAATCTTGTCACAATAAAGTCCTTCTTTACAGCGAGGAGAGATAATGACAGTTTTGTGTATCCACAAATGAAAAGTTTTCAGTAAACTTTATACAAGATAAAACTTCTGACCTCTTATATTTGAACTGGATAAATAAGAAATAAAAAGGGTTATGTGTTCTAAGGAACAACAACATTTTTTGTTATCATTATTATTTCATAAGGGAAGATAATGTATGTTTCTTGGTCATATTTCATACCAAAAATGAAAAAAAAAAAAAGTATATATATATATATATATATATATATATATATATATAAGAAATAGTATTTTGTATAAAAGGACTGTATGGGCATGTCAAGGGGCTAAATCGGCATGAAAATAATTTCATAATGCAAAAAACAGAATAAACATAATGGTCTCTATTTCACATACTGTAATGTCTTCTACTGAAAAAAGATGACCAAACAAACTGTACACAGCATTTCCACATATCACGGTTTTGTATGGCTTTTCCAGTTGCCCTTAATTACTGAATAATTATTTAAAAACTCTCAAAAGAGCAATATATTATTAAGTAACATAAATATTTCAAAGTTAGTTAGGAATTCCCATTACTTTTTAAAGGTTTGGAAATAACAGTTTTAAAATTCCCTATCATTTCCACGTTTTCCATGAAATATTATTCCATAATATTAAAATGCAAACCCTCCACAGTCGAAAGCATCAAAATCAGAGTCTCCCTCAAAGTCGAAGCTGTTAAAATGCGGCGACTCTATGGCTTGGCTACAGGCGTGGTAAGAACTGCCTCCTCCCATCTCCGAGAAGGCCGTCGAGTGGGTCATTTCGGGGGCATGGGCAGCCAGGTTAGAGGAGGCGGGTGGACAGGAGCTCAGGTAGCCCAGCGCTGAGGACGCGGCCGCTCCGCCCATCAGCAGACAGACGGCTCTCACAGCCCGTGCATCGCTGCTGTTTCCGTGACGCAGACAGTCTGCGGAGCGAAGGGGCGGAGCCACTGTGGGGCTGCAGGGAGGCCGTTGGTTTATGCTGCCTAAAGTTCACAGCAGAAACAGTTGTAGATAAGTGAGCTGAACATGTTGACATTCTATGCATATGCAATAGGGTTGGGGAGTAACGAAATACAAGTAACTTAGTTACGTATTTAAATTACATAATTTTAAATTACAGTTACATTTTAAATGGGTGGTAATCAGATTACAGTGTGTTTTAGATTACCAAAGTGATTACTTTGAGTTTTAATGTCATTTAAACAGCGATTGGTGATTCCCTGACTCTGACCGTCTGAAAAAGACGAGTTCAGTTTCATCAACGTTTTAATACTTTTAAGAGGATCATAAAAATGTTGTTATTTTTATTTAGTTCTGTCCTGAACAAGACAAAATGACTGAATTTATATAAAAAAAATTGCCCAACTGTCAACTGAACTGTCCTGTCATGACCTGATGATCCACGACTGTTTTCATGTTTTGTGAGTCATTTTATAATTCACTCGTCACTGTGACTTTTTCTCACAATTTGTTTTTTCCCTCACAATTGTGAGTTTGTGTTTCACAATTCTGACTTCTTTTTCTCAGAATTGTGAGACGTAAACTCACAATTGCAAGTTATAAAGTCAGAATTGGGAGATATAAACTTGCAATACTGATTTTTTTTGTAAGTTTATATCTCATAATTCTGACTTTTCTCAATATTGTCAGTTTATATCTCATAATTCTAACTTTTCTCAATATTGTCAGTTTATATCTCATAATTCTGACTTTTCTCAATATTGTCAGTTTATATCTCATAATTCTGACTTTTCTCAATATTGTGAGTTTATATCTCATAATTCTGACTTTTCTCAATATTGTCAGTTTATATCTCATAATTCTGACTTTTCTCAATATTGCGAGTTTATATCTCATAATTCTGACTTTTCTCAATATTGTCAGTTTATATCTCATAATTCTGACTTTTCTCAATATTGTCAGTTTATATCTCATAATTCTGACTTTTCTCAATATTGTGAGTTTATATCTCATAATTCTGACTTTTCTCAATATTGTCAGTTTATATCTCATAATTCTGACTTTTCTCAATATTGTCAGTTTATATCTCATAATTCTGACTTTTCTCAATATTGCGAGTTTATATCTCATAATTCTGACTTTTCTCAATATTGCGAGTTTATATCTCATAATTCTGACTTTTCTCAATATTGCGAGTTTATATCTCATAATTCTGACTTTTCTCAATATTGTCAGTTTATATCTCATAATTCTGACTTTTCTCAATATTGTCAGTTTATATCTCATAATTCTGACTTTTCTCAATATTGTCAGTTTATATCTCATAATTCTGACTTTTCTCAATATTGTCAGTTTATATCTCATAATTCTGACTTTTCTCAATATTGCGAGTTTATATCTCATAATTCTGACTTTTCTCAATATTGTGAGTTTATATCTCATAATTCTGACTTTTCTCAATATTGTGAGTTTATATCTCATAATTCTGACTTTTCTCAATATTGTGAGTTTATATCTCATAATTCTGACTTTTCTCAATATTGTGAGTTTATATCTCATAATTCTGACTTTTCTCAATATTGTGAGTTTATTCTCATAATTCTGACTTTTCTCAATATTGTGAGTTTATATCTCATAATTCTGACTTTTCTCAATATTGTGAGTTTATATCTCATAATTCTGACTTTTCTCAATATTGTCAGTTTATATCTCATAATTCTGACTTTTCTCAATATTGTGAGTTTATATCTCATAATTCTGACTTTTCTCAATATTGTGAGTTTATATCTCATAATTCTGACTTTTCTCAATTTTGTCAGTTTTTATCTCATAATTCTGACTTTTCTCAATATTGCGAGTTTATATCTCATAATTCTGACTTTTCTCAATTTTGTCAGTTTTTATCTCATAATTCTGACTTTTCTCAATATTGTGAGTTTATATCTCATAATTCTGACTTTTCTCAATATTGTCAGTTTATATCTCATAATTCTGACTTTTCTCAATATTGCGAGTTTATATCTCATAATTCTGACTTTTCTCAATATTGTGAGTTTATATCTCATAATTCTGACTTTTCTCAATATTGTCAGTTTATATCTCATAATTCTGACTTTTCTCAATATTGTGAGTTTATATCTCATAATTCTGACTTTTCTCAATATTGTCAGTTTATATCTCATAATTCTGACTTTTCTCAATATTGTGAGTTTATATCTCATAATTCTGACTTTTCTCAATATTGTGAGTTTATATCTCATAATTCTGACTTTTCTCAATATTGTGAGTTTATATCTCATAATTCTGACTTTTCTCAATATTGTCAGTTTATATCTCATAATTCTGACTTTTCTCAATATTGTGAGTTTATATCTCATAATTCTGACTTTTCTCAATATTGTGAGTTTATATCTCATAATTCTGACTTTTCTCAATATTGTGAGTTTATATCTCATAATTCTGACTTTTCTCAATATTGCGAGTTTATATCTCATAATTCTGACTTTTCTCAATATTGTGAGTTTATATCTCATAATTCTGACTTTTCTCAATATTGTGAGTTTATATCTCATAATTCTGACTTTTCTCAATATTGTGAGTTTATGTCTCATAATTCTGACTTTGACCATGGTGGAATGAGAAACGTAAACTGGAAATAACAGAATGGAAAAAACACTTGAGGCAGTTTTGGAAGGAAAAGAGCTGTTTTAAGGAAAGTAATTAACGACGCAAAAAATGAAAACATGAAATTTTTGTAGAGCTATTAGAAAAAGACAGGAATGGATGGAAAAGTGCTAGTTGTTAATCTTCTAGTCTGTTATTTAGTTCAGTTCCTCTCGTTCTCTGTTCCCTGTTCGTTTCTATGGTTACTAATTGATTAGGTTCTTCAGTTCAGGTGTGTCTGGTTAGTTTCTCTCTTTGTCTTCTGTGGATGGATTCCTGCTTCCTGTGAGTGTTTGAACTATATAGTGTGACACTAGTAATGAAAGAATATTTAGTTCCAGTATTCTTCGCTATAGAACAGACACTTTATGGAGAGAAGGACTTTTAATTAAATGACAGAAGATGAGGTTGAATGATAAATTTTATAACTGCGTACTAGAATTTCTATTTAATTGTACCTTTCAGGCCTTACAAAAAAGTAAGAATACTTAAAGTTTATTTTATTAGGCACACTTTAAAGTTAGGGTTAGGGCATATGTATATAAGTATACTAATATCAACGTACTAATAGTAAGTGTACTAATTGGGAGTCAATTGGCCAACTTTTTAGTGTATAAAAGTATACTTTTAAAAATGCCTTTTTGTTTAATTATGTTTTTTTTTTTATTTGTACCTCAACTGTACAAAAAGTGAACTTGTATTGATAGTTTACCAGTCATACTTGTAGCAGATTTCTTTAGTTTATGAAAGTATACTTTGAATTATACTCCTAGTAAACTAGTTCAGTACTTTTATACTTCAGGTATACTTGTAAGTTTTCCTACATGATGTTTGCATATGAGTAAATATAAGGCTTGAGTTAATTAATTGTACTTGTCTCTAATTTGGATTATGTGTGAAAAAACAAACAGGTGAACTGTGCATATAGTTTTGAGAAATGTGTTGTTGTATTGAGAACTGAGTGAATGATTTGGGAAATTGGGCCAAATGAATGAGCATCTACATCATCATAACGTCTAAATGAGTTTTATTCAAGTCAAAAATATGATTCACTATTGCCAAATCAACCTAAATGCATTAATTTATAAAAAAAAAAAAAAAGTTTATGTGAAAAAAAAAAGTCTTTTAATGGGTATAACTCTTTAAGGAAATTTAGGAAAGGAACGCTTTAACTCTTAAAAAATGCAAGAGAGACCTAAATACAGAATCCTGAACATAGCAGAAAGAATAAGCATGAAAAAAAGTGTTAAACATGCTTAATAGATTATAACAGAGAGAGAGAGAGAGACAGAGACAGAGACTTACCAAAGAACAACTCCACTGACATCGCAGGAGATTTTTCTCTTTTAATCAGCAACATGTAAGGATTATTAATTCTGTTTGTGCAAGTGTACTCTTAACCATGGACAGTGATGGACAGATTTATGATATTAATACTATGATCATCATCAAGAACAGGCAGTTGCTGCATGACTTCACCTGTGTCAAGCTCTACTCCACATACTGAGTGAAACTATGGGATTCTCCCAATATTCACATTTGAAATCACTTGAGAGAGGACGCAAGACTGTCCCAGGGCCATATTTTATGGCCTTCCCTTGCTAACTTCCCTCTGTCTCGTTCACTTGGATGTAGGTTATGTTGCATCAGTGCCCACTACTGACAGAACCCTTGCAGTGCGTTTAAATGGACGCCCTTCACTAGCTGATTAATTATTTAGTTTTTTCCTTATAATTCTGTTTTACGCACCATTCTGTAGGCCTGTATGGACGCATTTAACGTGGTTTCACGAAGTAGAACATGTTCTGGATCAACGTCCTTGTTGATCCTGGAACAACATTCCAATCGACCAATCGGATTTGAGGGATAGTTTTTCAGTTAATGTCATGTTTAGGCTTGCAACATTGGTTAGGGGCTTCTACATCATACTTGTTCTCATATCATTTCCAATTTTGGGGATTTGGGTAGGGTTAGGTTTAGGGGTATAGGGATAGGGTTAGGACTATGTTTTTGGACAGGAATGTTGTTCCAGGATCAACAATAAATGTTGATCCAGGAACATGTCTTACTTGGCAAAATCTCAGCGACCGTATGTATGCCTGGGCTGTTGAAGAAAGTATAAAAAAAATTACACAAAAGAAAATAATACGTTAAACTCTGACTGTGTAAAAACAGTCAGCTTAAAGTTGCTACAAGTATAATGCGGGGTAAATTAAGCGCACTCTTCTGTGACATCACAATCAGGGTGCGTTGTGGTCTAAAGTGCACATTTCGAGTACATATATGTCAAATTCGAGGGGTCGACGGTCTATCCAAATAAACTTCCCTTGCCCACTTGACGAAGTCGAACACACTTCAAATTGGCGGCGGACCCGGTTTTGTTACATGTCTACACTCAAAAAAATATTTCAGTCTAAACATAATTAATTACATAGCAATTTTCCATCCATTTGGATTACATAATTTTAACATAAACAAACTAATAAACTCAATGTGATTCATATTTGTCAGTCATACGTAAATGAAATAGGTCAGATTTATGTAATGAATAGTGAGAGATGAAATGTCTTTTATCTTCAGTTGTAGTTCTTGTGTTTCTCGGTCCTTCAGTGATTCTGCTTGTTAACAGCAGGCGTTCATCATTAATCATCACTTAATGATCTCATTAACTCTGACTCTGCTTCAACGCTACTTTAACTCAGTAGTGCGCACACACATGACCACTAAACAGTGTTCATTGACCTGGGCATTTTTCATTTACGTATGACTGACAAATATGAATCACATTAAGTTTATTAGTTTGTTTATGTTAAAACTATGTCATCCAAATGGATGGAAAATTGCTATGTAATTAAATTGCATAAAACTTATGTTTCGACTGAAATATTTGGAAAACTTTCCAGTGTAAGTTAAAGGAATTAGTTGTTACATATATTAGTGCAGACTAAAGAGATTATATGTATTTTTTAAAATCACTAAAAATGTGTCATTTCTTAAATCAAGTTTTAAAATGCTCTTCACGCCCACTTGAACATTTTGACAAGTGGTCAAGTGCAAAGACCACGAGTTTGGTTATTGGGACAGGCTCTTTTATACAAATTCAGTTGCCATGTGGTTTGATTTTCTCACCACAAAGCCACTGATGTTCCTTCTGAGGTAAAATGAAGTCTGATGCCTGATTCTCCTTCCAGTTATTTTGTTGACTTGGTTGTCATGTGTCATTCAAAATGAATGTATTCTTTCTAACTAAATAATGCTTTTGAGTTTTGAGGTGCCTTCAGGCAGTCTTCACTTTCACGTCCAGTGTGTCAAATGACATTTGCGGCTCAGATGTTTTGCTCCAAAAGAATTGCATCCAGATCTTAGTTTCCATGAACAAATATGGCAGAATTCACATCATAGTTCCAGAGGGAGCAACTGCCTTTTACTTGAATGGGAATGCGTTCTCCTGGTTTAGAACCACTGCTCCAGAAGGAACATTTATATGAATGTCTTAAAAATACAAAAAAACCCCCAAAAACATGATAATCCATGATGATATCAAATATAAGCATGATGTAAGTTGTAACAGTTTTCTGTTACTAATACGTGTACCAATAGTTTCTCCAGTAAATTTACTGATATTAATCACCTGAGCATTACAGGGCGCTCTATTTGAGGTAGGAGTTTGCCTAGTGAAGGAAGCCAAGAAGGAGAAAGGGCAGGAAGTGATTCTCGAACTGTACAGAGAGGCTTGCCTCATGATGGTTGTGGTCTTTTTTTTTTTCCTCTTTGAGGAACCTTAAGAGTTCCAAGCTCAACTAGGGTTTTTGTGTTTGGAATGTCTGTGGAGTACTTGGGGCGAACATCTGAGAAGATTAGAACCAGGAGTTGAATTTCCATGAACTAAGTCAACGTTTTACTGCAATCATGGGCAAGGCTCTCTGAGGATTGAACTTTTCTGTTATTCATCTTGTCATTTAAGTATTGTTTTCTATAGACATTCGCAACAAAGACTGATGGGCTTAATTGATGAAGTATCAGGAACTGTGCTTTATGTAATGGACTATCTGGAAGTGTTGAAGAAAGAAATTGTTGTTAAGTGGAATAATGCATGCTTGGTGTAACTATGTTAAATACATTTGACTCATAAGCAAGATTGGTCTGGTTGGTCCCTTATTTTATGTAGCACACGAGCAAAAAGTAGCGGGATAGATGTTACAAAGTAAAAATGATAAAAGTGAGCCGCACCTCTGTGTCTGAAGGAGTTCTCTCTGGAGCGGACGCGTGGGGAGCTCAAGCCCTTGTCGCTGAGGTGCGGGGAAGTGGGCTCTTTGTCACCGGAGATGTCTGGGAGCGGCTCCCGGTCTGTGATGCAGGGCGTGATGCTCGGCTGTCTCTTCAGGGCCAGTGGTGAAGTCACACCCTGAGCAAAAAGAGGATGCCATTGATGTGCGAATATACCGAATGCAGAGTAGTCATGAAAACGTCTTTCTAATCCAAAGATTAAAGTTGGCAAAGTATTCGGTAGCCCCTCGTGAGAGATTACAACACTTATCATTGATATAGGATCTGGAGAAGGCACTGCCACGTGACACATTATGTAACATTCATCGAGAATAATCCTGCTGTTCGGTCCTGTATAAAAAGGATTTTAACTGCATTTATGATATATAGGGAATGTAAATAGACTAGTCATGTAGAGTCTTAGTAAATGACGGCAAAGTGGAATAAGCAAATGCCAAATACAAAAAGTATCATATATGTACTTAAACATTAAGAAATAAGATCCATTTCGTTTTTCAAATACCAAATAAAAATGTTAGAAACTGTGTTTTCTTTATCTTCTGATGATACCAATAAAAATATTTTATTTTACGGTACTATTTTTTAATGTTTTTGATCAAAATTCAGCAAAAACATATTGTGAAATATCGTTACTGTATATCATTTAAAATAGTAAGGATATATTAAATTGCTCAAAAATGACAGGTAAATACATTCATAAAAGTATATCGGTTTTCACAAAAATAGGAATATAAAGCTCGAATATAATTTCTTGAGCATCAAATCAACATGATTTCTTGAGATTAAAGCCATTATAATGCAAGATTGAACTGAAAAAAAAGTTGAAATTACATTTTGAGAATGAAGTCGTGTTTCGCGCAAAAACGAGAAAAAAGCCGAAATAAAATGTCGAGAATAAAACCATTCGATCGGTGTTCATTGCTGATAGAGGACATGACTCGAGTTCAGTTCGGCAGTGCAAAACAGTGAATCTAATCCCCATACGGGCTAAAAGTTCAACTATGAAAAAAGTGGCATCGATGTGTTTTACTGTAAATGTGAAAACGGTACCAGAAGCGACCATCTACATCTCTACATAAGCTCAGAGTTTATTAAAGAAGATAAATATACACACTCGTCCAGCCTAGGGTGAAGTCATACGGTTTATTAATAAGGTGTGTACAGAATTTAATCTTTTAATAATAAGTTTTTCACATTAAGAGTTTTAGAATTGTGCAAACTGTACTGTTTTTTTTTTTTTCTTGTAAAAAGACCCTGCCGGTTGCAGATTCTCTTTAAATATGACTTTTTTCGCATTTTAATTTCAACTATTTCTCAAGTTTTTTCTCGGAACACGACGACTTTATTCTCTAAATTTAATGATTTTATTCTCAACATTGTATTTCGAGTTTAATCTCGAGATGTTTTTTTTATTTTTATTATTATTATTGCTCGGCCCTAATCCTCTTCCGTACTGAAGACTGGCTGAAAATTCATCACCGGAATAAATTGCGTTTAAAATGAAATTAGTATTAATCGATCTTACCTCAAACCTTTGAACGGCAGTGTGTTTACTGCTTAACCCTCGTGTTCTGTTCCGGGTCAATTTGACCCGTTTAGATTTTCAAGTTGTTGGAAATACTGTTTTTTTTCTTGATTTTTTGTGACTTTTTCTCATTTATCATCATGCAAACTTTCAACATGCTGGTGTTTTTTTGACACATACAAACAAAATGACTGTTACGTTCGTGACGCTCGCCGGGTCAACTGTACGGACCCAAAATAATAGCATTTCTTGGTTGTGCTATTTTATTTTTTTACTACCGTATGAAGCTAAAAAATGAGGTTTTCCGCACTTATTTCAACACAGAAAAATGTGTGTGAAGTTCATATCCAGAAAACACACACTTGCTCATCATGTCAGAAGAAACTTCTTGACTTTATGAAATGAGTTTACTTCGGAAAAGTACATATTTTCATTATTCAGCTACATTTAATTGTTCAGTTATGATGTTCTAAGAAGAAAAATGTATTTATTGTATTTAAAAATGTACTGTTTATTTTCAAATTTTGTCAAAACAAAACAGTTTTTAAAAAAAAAAATTCATTAAATCATATCTTCAGATGTGTATTTTTTGGAATATTTGACAAATGTTGATATTAAAAGTTTATTAAAAGTCTTTGTTGTTTTTCATCGTGTGATTTTTTTTTGAGGAATTGTATTGAATCCAATTAGGGTCAATTTGTCCCGCTCCATAACGAGCGTCCACAGAAATCCAACAGTGCATAAGGGTTAAACGGGGTCCAAAATAATGAGCTCACTCGTGAAAATGCTGCATACTTTGTATATAATTTATATTACGATATCAGCACAACAATTTGAGTAAACGGTCTAATTCCCCGAAAAAACTACATGAACGTTAGTATTTATTTTCAAAATCTAAAGCCGGTTTATTTCCAATGTATACAAGAATGTCAGAATTTCACAGTATATTTGGTGTGAATGAAATGTAATAACTCACCTCCTTCACCTTCCTGAGTAACTTCAGCCATTGACTGTTGGAGACAAAAACTTTAGTATCACACAGAACAGAACCTTCACTTCCATATCCATCAGTTAAGGTAATGCACAACATATACCTATATATATATATATACAAAGGATAATCATTGAAGAAGCTTTACATGACCAAGGCTGTGAGCCCACCTGCACTCTTCAGGGCTATCAGAGAGCAGGAGGAGGAACTTGTCTTGTGGCAGGATGAGGGCAAAGCAGCTGTCCCTGCGTCCTCCAGGCGGTAAACGTGGCAAGTCCAAGATTTCTTTACCCTCCACTATGGACTCACAGTTACTCTGCAGCGCCACCACCTGGTCAGGTGGTGAGTCTGCGTCTCGACACACCATCAGATTTCCTTCCACTGTCAACACCAGATACTTTTCCTTCCATTGCTTAAACATGAAGCCCCCTTAGAGGAAAAACAGAGGGTAAATCTAAAACTGCGTGAAAATTACTTTTTGAAAAGGTTACAGAAATTATTCTTCAGGCTGAGAGTAGCAGGTTCATAGAGCTTCTTAAATTGCTGTAAATATACATATGCTATAACTTTAATCATCATCACGTTTAGTTTCTAGTCATTGTGTGTATTTGCCTGTGTTCTTCATTAGTTGTCATGGTTTCTCATTAGTTGCGCACCTGTTCCCCGTTACGTTAATCATCTAGGCCTTTGTATTTAAAGGGATAGTTCACCCGAAAATGAATTTCTCAGATTTACTCACCTTCAAGCCATCTTAGGTATGACTATTTTCTTTGAGACAAACAATATTATAATAAATATAGCGTGGCTCTTCCAAGCTTTATAAATGGTACCATTTTTCTTGAAGCCTAAAAAGTGCATCAAAAGTCCATCATAATCATACCAGAGTACAGAGTACATTCTGGTCAACCAGTTAACTGTGCCTTGCAATAAATCACACATAAGTAGAAATAAACAAACAAAACTGAAATAATCCGTGATATTCATCATTCAACGTGTTTTGCCTTTTAATGTTACAGGAATGAAGTTACAAATGTCTGTTTATAGACTTATACACCAAATATAACTGGACCAGACTTTTACAGTCAATATTTGTGTACTCATACATGTATGTTTACCTTTTTCAAATACCCTACCAGTGGCAGTGGATAACATATGATGCTACAAACACGCCACAATTTATAAAAGGAGGAAATATTTCAGGGAAGTGCACACCTTAGTCTTTTTTCTTGATAATAGATAGCATGAAATCTCATCTCAACACATTTGGTGAATGACTAAACTCTTAATTTAGTTGGTTACTTGATCTAATTTTGTGTTTCTGGAAAGTAATGGTCTATGACATTGCTTTTTGTTGAATATACCGAGCTCTTTGTGCGTATTTGTTAATGCGGGATTTGTGGACAGATTCATGTCGTTCGGTTTGTGGAGTATAAATGATAAAATTAGACCCTTGGGGTAAGATGTGCCACCAGAATTGGCACAAAAGGACCAGACTAGCTGTTAGTAGTTGTTGTTGTTACTTGTTTGCCCAGTAGCGGAGAAAGATGGCCTCTTTGAATAACCAGCTGGTCCAAATTGCAGCAGCTAGAGTTCTTACTTGAAGCTCTTGAAGTTCTGTCAACGCATTGCATACATTTAAAAAAATCTTGCTAATTACAAAGCACTAAATGGTTTAGTACCTGAGCGAGCTCTGAACACATTTTAGTTCTATTGTGATCTCAAAATTCTGGCCTGGTGATAATACCAAAATCAATCTAGATCCTTTTCCCATTTAGCACCTAAACTCTTGAACGGTCTTCCTCGCATTGTTCAGGAAGCAGACACACTCTGTCAGTTTACATCTAGACTAAAAACGCATCTTTTTAACCTGCCATACACATAACACATTATCACATTTCTGTAAATTCAAATCCATTAAAGGATTGTTAGGCTGCATAAAGTAGGTCATCCGGAATCGGGACACCCATAACATCTGAAATGCTTGTAGAATGGCGTCTACATTTCTACATTAATATTTGTATGTCTGTCTCATCCTTATCCCGAGGTTAATGTAGTCCATATCCACATCAGATGGTGGACCTGCACCATCACAACAGCCCTGAATATCAGCAGAGAATGTGTCTACTAGACAATCTCCTGTGAAGGCCTCGTCAACATGCCAGCCATTGGCACAGATCCTCAGCAAAGACCACAAGAACCATACAAGTCCTCTGCACAGACCCCGACAGCCAGCTTCGTGATGGCGTGATGAGTCCGATCTTCAAGCAGAAGGAACTAGATGAATGATACCAATCCACAATCTGACTTGTGATGCAGCCTGAATCATAATCACATCATGTTCGTTTGTTTGCCAGAGGAGAATTGTCCCACCTTGCTTAGTTGGGGACTCTTTGTATTCAACAACATTATTGATCTGACTGACAATATTTGATGAGACTTGAACTGAGCTGGACAATGACATCTCTGTTTTTTACAGAACTGAATTCACTCAAAAAATGTTTTATGTAATACAATTACATAGAAATTTTCCATCCATTTGGATCCATTACAAATTAACACTGTTTAGTGGTCATGTGTGTGCGCACTACTGAGTTAAAGTAGCGTTGAAGCAGAGTCAGAGTTAATGAGATCATTAAGTGATGATTGAGCATTAATGATGAACGCCTGCTGTTAACAAGAATCACTGAAGGACAGAGAAACACAAGAACTTCAACTGAAGATAAATGACATTTAATCTCTCACTATTCATTACATAAATCGTACCTATTTCATTTCCATATGACTGACAAATATGAACCACATTAAGTTTATTAGCTTGTTTATGTTAAAACTATGTAATCCAAATGGATGGAAAATTGCTATGTAATTAAATGACATAAAACTTATGTTTAGAGTGAAATATTTTTTTGAGTGTTGAATTCATTCCATAAGTGATGATCTTTACAATAGAACTGAATCAACACTGAACTGAGTTCAGCTGAACAATGACATTGCTTTACCGCAGAATTGAACTCTGTTTGCATCATTGAATCATTATTTTCCTGTTTGTCACTGATAAACCAGATAAAAAATAACGGTGACTTGACTTTTGCTTTTTGTGCTCACAACCAATTTAGCAAATGTTTCTAATTATTTCCCTTAACAACACATTATTAACACACACTGATACATCATTATCTGCACATGCTAAACTTACATCTAAATATGTTACAATTTATGAGTAAATGCATATGGTTTTTAGAGATGGCATCTTCCCCCGTTTCATATTCCATATAGCCCTTAATAATGTCGTGATGATGAATGTTATCATGTACTAATATTGAAAAATTTAGCCCTTTAGATGTCAGTGTTTGAGTTTAATGACAATGTAAACTTGTTGATTTTTGTGTGGAAAAAAGTAAAATATTTCAATGTAGTCAGGACAGAATAAATGTATAATCTTTTTCTTTTTTGTAGATTAAGTTGTTATGAATTTTCTCATTGTCATTTCATGATCATCATTTGACCTAAATACAGACATAGACGGGTGGAAACAAGGTGGACAGGTGGAGCTGACACACTTTATGCTGTGAAAGCCTGAAAGCAATAAATGAAGAGCACATACAAATAGCTCACTGTCAGATTATAGATTATTTAAACATCAGGTGGATTAACGTCACAGTATATTGACCGGTAACAGAAATTTTACATCTATTTGGTTATTCTACACTGTATTTTATTAAAGCTGTGAAGTATGTCATAGGTAAAGATTTTATGTTAAATGTAGTATTACATTCTGGACTGAATATTAGCTGTGTAAATCTCTTTTCATCTCCAATCCTTTATCTTTGCATTAACTGCAAGTCACAAGCTATTCAAGAAACTTTAAAAAAGGAGTTATAAGTAGTCTACCATGGCTGAAACTAAAATAAAAGTACCGGACAAATGTCTGTGCAAATAAAATAAAAAATGCAGGTAAGACTTATGTATTATACATTATAAAGGTATCCATAATGTACACTATAATATTTTCATAAATAACTGTAACCAAAGTTAAAATGCATTATAATATTCGCAGGTTCTGAAATTGTTTATTCCTAAAGGTGCGTTCAATGAATAGATAAGTTTCATAATGTATCATAACTGTACGATGCATTACAAGGCATAATTACTTCATTAAAAATGCTTTTATAATTATTATACATAAGGGCTTTATGGAAAGTGTTACTAAAAAATTACTATGTAGACAAAAACAAATCGATGGCATTATTCAAATAGTATTCACTATATTAAAATGGATTGATATAAGAATAATGAGTAGCACACAAAGTGACTAAAACATTAGTGAACAAAATAATAATAATAACAATAATAATAAACTCAGCCGGCACAAGTGGAATGCAGGCATTCAAAAAAAGTGTGAAATCAAAAAATGTGAACTTTACCATATTTCCTGAGGAATCCTCTGTGCACCACTGCTGCGCTCATTCCTGTGCCCAGCCAAGCAGCAGAGATGCAAAGCGTTCAAGCTGCAGCTTTACTCGCAATTTGAGAGAGAGACACACACATAATCCGCACTCATTTAGAACATTCCAGCCGGCAGCGTCCAATCTCAGCATGCAGAGCAGGGCATTATGGGATTGTAGCGACTGAATCTGAAAGGGAAGACACACCAGTGCTTATAAACATCACATGCACCCATAAGCTGCCAATCATGATCAGAACTAAGAGAAAATCCCATCGAGGTGGAGGTTTGCAAATGACATGTCAACAAAGTCTATCTCTTAATGTACGCTATGCGGGAAAAAGGCATGCGATTTAGTTGGACTTCTGCATGTACTGATCCAAACATTTCATAACAGTACAGAATTGCAGAATGCTTATACAAACAACACGCAAACAATAATGTTTCCACATGCTGTGCACATATGTATGATTCCCAGAAAACAAAGGTTTGTTATTAGCATTGATGGTTCTTTGAAGAACATGTATTATGAAGCCTTTTAATTATACAAAAGGTTCTTATAGAGTTTTTTTTAGATAAAAATGACGCTATGAGGAACTTCCTCAGCGTGACTGGTGCCTGAAGCACGTGTGACAAACACCAATTAATTGACACTCTATGACGTCACAAGCGGTGCACCCGTAAGTATAAAATGGTGCCTGTAATACACTTCATCAGCTTTTTTTTGTCAGGAGCCGCTTCTTTGTATGCACATTGTTACAGCCGGCTCTTAAGCTGCAACAAAATAGGAGACCAGACGCGCCAATTCATTGCAAAACAAACATTTAATTTAACAAAACAGACATAAATAACATAGACAAATAAATGCTTTAAAGCCGGGCAGGACGTGCAGCATAACGCAGGCCACCAAACGCAATATTCCGGACGGTCTCTCCAAACAGCGCGCACACACGAATGATCTCAACTGCATTTAAAGGTACATCCGACAAGGGTGAGGTGTGCTGGCCACGCCCCCTCCTGACGGCACCTGAAATCACACACAACCAACCAGACGCACAGTGTACTGGGACGTCACAACATGTACGAAAAAAGCTGGGTATGCTCGTTGTGTTGCATTCGCAGTAAGCTCTGTTCTTGCTTTATTCTCTCCCAAGAAACGAGAATCTAGCATTTGCACACAGCACATTTGGCTTTCAATGGAATAGAAGGCACCCATGGAAATTTATTCACAGTAGGAAGCTCTTTCATGGCTTGATTCTCTCTCGACATAAGAATCGAGCAATGCAATCATGCAATGCATTCACTTTGATGCATTCACGGTGAGAAGCTCCGCCATTGCTTGACTCCCTCTCTGGAATGATGAGAGTCTAGCATTTGCCCCTCGCAGTTAGGATCCCGGTGGGTGCTGAGGTGGCAGGACAGGATTGATCATGGGGATTGTAGGAGGCACTCTGGGAGTTTGTTTTCACTTTTGGACTGCTCCTCCCAGCTCCGTTGCATTTATGTTGGTTCAGTAAGCCACTCATGGCCGTTTCAAACCTGTTTTTTAATGTGTTATGTATAATTCTGAGGAATTAGATGCAAAAAAAGTTGAGGCAGGTGTTATTAAAAGAATAATCTGCTTCCTCCACTGCCCTGCGTATACATTTGTGAGCCTTATTCTCGGCAGGTTTGATCGTGTGCTCGTAGGGGGACAGAGTATAGCCACATATTATCAACTAAGTCCACCTCCTCTGCTTATTACCCTGCATAGGCAAGACAGGTCTGGGAGGCCTTGCACACCATGAAAATGCAGCAGTTTGCAACTTTGTTTGAAGTAGGGATGTACGTACCTAACCCCCAATAACTCCCCGGGTGCTGCAGCAAAAATGACTGCCCACTGTTCGGGGGCTGTATTCAATATTTACTTGGTGTGTGCCCTTGGATGGGTGAAATGCAGAGCACAGATTCCGAGTATGGGACACCATAGTAGAGCGCCAGACATAGTGGGTCCTGGAGAAGTGCCAAGTTCAAGTGAGGGTAGAGCTGCTCTCTCCCAGTGTTCTAGGTTGTTTGAGTAGAGCATAAGCTCCCCTGTGCCCTCCTTGGGGTTAGATTATAGTGGATGAGAGCAATTGGCAAACTCTCAGCCTGGATTTCTCTTGTCTGGGACATATCTGGATGGCCCTACGGGTTTATGCAAGAGGAGTGGTGTTATGTGTGGCCGAATAGATTCCCTCTACTTTGTTTACCTTCCTCCCCAACTACTGCTGGGTCTTATTGAAGATGAAGTGCTAGCCTTTTACTCATTCCAGGGTTGAGTGGCCTTCCCCCAGTTTTTAGGGGTCTTTAAGTAAGGTTGAAACTCCCCTATGGGTCCCTTGGGTTTAGAGTGTGGGTGCACTTACTACCTCTCCAGGGTGTATTTTCTGACAGTCACAAGCATTTGGATCCCGATTTTTTAATTTATTTTTCGTCACAGTTGTGACGATCCCTGCACTTTTGTTTTGGGAACGTGGTGATTGATTGCCCCACCTACAATTCAACTTGATGGGTGGTTCATTGGCTCCACGTGTTTACTGTGGCTGGAGCGCTTCTTTTAAAAGAGATTGTTAGATGTGATAGTTTAGGAACTTGGGTTTGAGATTTTACTTGAGTTCACCTTTGCTTTTGGTTTGTTTTGATTTGCTATGGATTTTGGTCTGTTTCTGGTTTGTCTTTGGTCTTGTTTTGATTCTCCATGATGTTTTTGCTTTGGGTTTTGTTTTAACCTTTTCAACACCGCATTACAGCCCATTACACATTCCCTCAGACACTTTGCCTTACACCTTGACAAAACTGATGCTTACAGAAACATTGTTTTCATTTTATTATTTCCTTGCTTTTGGAATACATTTTTGATTAATAAACGTTTTCCTCTTTTGAGCTCAGTTGTGGTTATGTGTGTCCCTCTTTGTTGTTTCCCTTTGAGCCAGGGATTGTAATGAATTGGGATCCCGGATGAGCCCCCAATTTGTTACAACCCAGAAACAGGTGCAGCTAATGAACTGCCCATCAAGTTTGAAAGTGCTGGGATCACAGTGGAGGAGTGAGTTTTGCTCCGCTCACGTAGTCATTTTCATCATAATACATATTTTTAAATCATATTGTGTACCTGCTTTTCTTTTCTTTACCCTTTTGTTCTTAACAGCTCCCATCAGCTATGGTGGAGTGGTGATGAAATATTGTTCTGGTATTGGAAATACTTTCCAGCATTTCAGTAATAAAAGTGTACATGCAAGCAAATCACAGCGAAGTACAAGAGTTATTGTACGGTGCTCAGCAGTGGACCAAAAGGGATTAAACAGTGAATCCAAATTGATCTCTTCTTGTAAACTCAGATGTGGATTCAGGTGGCAATTAAATTACCACACGACCTTGGTGTAATTTGGCTGTGGATTCTTAAGCAGGTGGGAGGAAAACACTGCCATTCTGGATTCAGACAACAATAAAATCACATCTGTATATATTGAATATATATAATAAATTGTCCCATAAGAAACAATTACCGTCCGAATAGGGCTATAGACAGAAACATAGCCATATAGAACATGTATTATGAAGCCTTTTAATTATACAAAAGGTTCTTATAGAGTTTTTTTAGATGAAAATGACACTATGAGGAACTCCCTCAGCGTGACTGGTGTCTGAAGCATATAGAAAAGTACCCCATCCCCACTATGAAGTATGGTGGTGGATCTTTAGTGCTGTGGGGCTAAATTTCTTCAAAAGACCCGGGACAACTTGTTAGGTACCAGTAGATGTTAAATCAACACCTGACTGACCCTGTCAGAAGGCTTAAACCGCGCCATGGGTGGATCTTGCACATCTCAAAATAAGAGTTCACTGACGACAGAATGAAGGTTTTGCTTTGGACTTAGCAATTCCCAACTCCTTAAAAAACCTGTGGGATGAGAGTCCACAAGCATGGACCACTGAATCTGAAGGATCTGGAGAGATTCTGTATGGAGAAATGGTCTCTTTTGCCACATGTGCATCATCTTTATTACACATTATAGGCAGTGCTCAACATGGGCAGGTACGCACCAGTACGCAGTACCAGCACCTCTACAGTTTTTCAGTCTAAACAGAAGTTTTATGTGATACAATTACATAGCAATTTTCCATCCATTTGGATTACATAGTTTTAACATAAGCAAACTAATAAACTTCATGTGATTCATATTTGTCAGTCATATGTAAATGAAAATGCCCAGGTTAATGAACACTGTTTAGTGGTCATGTGTGTGCGCACTACTAAGTTAAAGTAGCGTTGAAGCAGAGTCAGGGTTAATGAGATCATTAAGTGATGATTGAGCATTAATGATGAACACCTGCTGTTAACAATCAGAATTACTGAAGGACAGAGAAACACAAGAACTACAACTGATGAAATCAACTGAAGATAAAAGACATTTAATCTCTCACTATTCATATACTCAACTACTACATAAATCTTGCCTATTTCATTTATGTATGACTGACTGAGTGAATACTTTAATCTGTAGCATAGCCTCACTTTTTTTTGTGCACCGGCTCTTCTCACATGTTGCCAGCACTCTCGGTCAACCCCCAGAACACAGGTGTGTCAGGTTGCAATCTTTTTCTCAGACTAAAATTTGCTCCAGAACAGGATAGCCATTCAGCAGAAGTTACCATGTGAATGAACACAGCTAAAAACCAATCTTCTCGAACACACTCAAACGGAATAGACAAGTGTCCTGTTTCATGAAGCTTCAGTGGCTACTGCTACCCAGGTAAGTTAGAGTTTAGTTTGAGTTTAGTTTAGTTCCTTGAGCCCTATTGTAACCATATTTACAAGTAAAAAGATAAAAATGATTCAATCACCACAGCAGTTGTACAGTCTCTGTGTGAGGTCATCGCTGTGGATTCATTATTTCTCTCTGATATTGGTGGTAAGCCGTGAGCTGACTGGATTATCAGGCGTGGGATTGTTGTTCTCCCGCAGCTGTCCGGCGCTCCAGCGCTCGCTGCTAATCTCAGGGAGAGCGGGCACACTTTCTCAGCCCCTGCCCTCAATAATATAGATTGTTTTACGTGCAAAAGAGAGAAAAAAGAAAAAGTAGAATCATTGTCCTAACAGCATCCTGTTACGTAACACATATACAAGAGTAATAAAAGGTTGTCATCTTAAGCTCATCATGACCTTCTGGGCACTTCCTATAGAATATAGATCAAAATTATAAGCAGATCCTTTTGACTCTAAGCCTGATCCTAAACCTTGACATTAGATAGTGTGTTTGAAAACTACTGCAATCATGCTCCATGCCATCTTTCTTTTTATTCATGCTGTGTGCTAAGTTTGTATATTTTTTAATATTATTTATATTATGAGGAATTTTAGTTTTGCACGCATGGTTTTCGATCACTATTACACTTTTTTATATGGTAAAGTCGAGTCTTTTACTGCATGGCTTACAGCATCTGGAACCCAAAAAACTTCTGGGACTTGATCTTATCCATCAGAAATCATTAGCTGGTGAAGAGTGGGTCCAAATGGAGTCCCCGCCCCTCCAGAAACAATTTCATGAGTAGGTCGTAGCCTAATGGTGAGGGAGTTTTTTTTTTTTTTTTTACCTGAAGGATGTTGGTTCGATTCCCACGCTGGCAGGAATTGAAAGTGGGGATTGTGAATGAGCAGCACTCTCTCCAAATAGTCATACCATGACTAAGGTTCCCTTGAGCAAGGAAAGAACCCTAATTCCCTCACTTGTAAGTCGCTTTGGATAAAGAGTTCACTCTTCAGAACCTCTCCACTTACTCTAAAGGTAATACTTCCTTCTCAAATCTATTTTTATTTGCTATGATTTGAGTGACATTTATTTACACTGAGTGCAAACAGCGAACCTCAGCCCATCATTGCTCAGATATTTTACAACTTTCAGATATTTTACAACTTTTAATTTAGAGCAAAAATATGAAATACTTTTAACTCAAATGTATATTTCATGTAAACGTATTTATTCGCCAATGAATAATGTTTGACCAGCTTACAATGCATAATTCTTACAGTAAGGTAACAAAGACATCATTTCTATGAAATGACATGTATTTGGGGCTGTGCACATGGGATGTAACTGCAGGTAAACATTAGAACTGTAAACAAAATATCCATCTCAATTCTTATGCTTTTTGCACAGGGGGCTTAACGCTGAAGATGGCAGGAGGATTTCCTATATCCACTAAGTTCTTTAAAAGTTCTTGTAGTTTTGTTAGCAGCCAGAGGGTGGTGCACAAGTCGCCTTTAGGAACACGTTACACATATAATCTCAGCACTGCGATCTCTTCCTTGAGTCTCTTTCTAAAGTGAGTTTTAGTGTTCGAGTTTAACCACATCTATGAGTTGACAGAGATCATGAGATAAGGGGCTGGCCAGCTACAAATGGATTGAGGCTGTTGTCTTTGATAACACTCCATGTGTGCATACAAGTCTCAGATCCAGTAAATTTAGGTAGATCATATTCTGGGTTGTAACGCAACTAGCGTTAAATTATGAGAAACGTTTTGAAAGCTTCATATTCTAATCGCTGACCACATGCAGATACGCTTTTGGCAGCGGTCTAGTGTCCTTGCATTGTTCGGCCTGAGGGTGGCGCTCTAATGTTGACAGGCTTTAAAAAAAAATGCTATCTACAGCCACAAAATGTAAGATTTTTATGTTAAAATGTCCCAAAACTACTTACACAGTGTTAAATATTTTGTTCAGCTGTGTACTTACATTATCCTAAATGTTTATTATAAATAGCATAGTTATAAAATATTTATATTTGTATATTTATAACCTTTATTATAAAATATATATTATTTATAAAATTAAAATTTTTACTAGTAGCAATTCAATTGTTGATATCAACAATAGACATTTGCACTGGTAACAGTGTAATTGTTGATATCAGAAATTTGCATTTTTCCTAGTAAGAATGTAATTTGTTGATATCACAAGTCCAAATCCTGAAAATGAATAAAAGTCCATCGGCTTGCTGTAGGCCTGTCTGAAATCTGCCACGATGGCTTTAAATCAGAGCTGCAGTTCCATTTTTCACCACAGATTTACGTTGGAAGGTTGTGTGGCGCTGTAGAGCCGGGGAGACTCAGGCGTGGTAATGCGTGAAATTTGAGCACATTCTGCTCACTTTACGACTTGAAATAGTTTATAAAATCTGAAAGAAAAAAAATATTCCAATTCAGTTTATGCAAATTTATGTTTTGGATTAATATACCTGAGCCACGGCTGCTCAGATTACAGTACTTGCCAGTATTTTCACATTTCACTCACATAAACAGACACATTTGGCAACTCTGATATGCTGTGATGGTCATTTTCACTTATCAGATCATGTTCTCAGTGACCCGTCCTCCAGGTCTCAGTGAATGCTTTGATGGTCTTCACAGTCAAGAACAACACAGTGTAATTACTCAAATAAGTACTGAGTACTATTAATTAGCTACATAGAGGGTTAAGATTTGTTTTAGGGTTACTTACTTTAACTGTTATTACTATATAGTAACGTGTAAATATGGCACTGTAAAATAAAGTGTTACCAAAGTCAACAGTTGAATTGTTTCTTGCACTTTCTATTTCTATGTCAGTGCGTGATTTGAGGTAGACCGGGTCTAACCTGTTTGACAAGTAGTTTAATCAGTGTCTCTCATATTAACCCAACCCACCCACACCAGCCCTCTCTGTCTGCCCAAACAAAGTGTCCTCATCTCCTCAGTATTTAGCATTTTTCCCCTTCTCATTCTTTTAAGACCATGTTTGATACTTTCTGCCTCCTTTATCTCCCCTTCTCTGTCTGTCTGTGTGTGTGTGTGTGTCAAAGAGAGAGAGAGAGAGAGCTTGATTCCTTGGTTTCTTTTGAAAAGCAAGGACACAATGGGGTCTTTCTCAGATGGGTTCTGTCTCCATTAAAGACCCTGGGAACACTGCACGGACCCCTCAACCTCCTCTTAAAGGGCCAGAGAACTCCCCATCCAAAGCAACCTGAGAGCGCATGGGAAAACGCAGGAATTAATTATTCATGAAGGGTGCGTGAATCCCACCTATCTTACACTCGCCCAAACAAACTTCACCCATATTTATTATCTCTCCCGAGTCTTGTATGAACAGGCTGTTCTCTCTCACCCGCAGACATAACCATGAGAGCGACATAATAAACTAGAAAACAAGACAACACATATAAACAAAGCCACACAACGCTCTGCGTTTGTCTTTTACTCAATGTGACTGTGGCTGTGAAGTCATGTTGTGCTTGAGGTAAGCGATAAAAAATCGAAACTGATGCGCTTCCTCTTTTGAAAGTCAGTTTTAAAAACGTGCCAATAATCTTAATACAATTTACTATGAAATGAAACACGACAAATTACAATAAGCCAATTTGTTGTCAAAAATAATAACTGATTAATAGTAGACGTACACTAGTTGTTTACATACCTTGCGCCCACTTCAGGAGGTAGCTCAATGAGTAAACACACACGTCAATCACACCGGAGACCCGGGTTCAATCCCCACCAAGGGTAATATGTCATTTGTAAATTGCTTTGGATAAAAGTGTCTGCCAAATGAATAATTGTTCATGTTAAAAAGTAGAAGCATCTGAAACATCATTCTTTTCAGCTGTCACAACAAACTTTAGCCATTACGCCAACGACAATTTCAGTGAGATTTAAAGTAAACGCTTGTTCTGTCTGTGTTTCGCTGCTCGCAGGCTCAGTTAAGTCTAGGTGAAGGAGCTGTTGTGTGTTGGCGCACCGAGAGGGAGGGCGAGATGGAGGAGGGGAGGAGAATGGACAAAAGTTTGAGTGGAGGAATGTGAGTTCGTCTCAAGGCGTCCTGATGGGAGAGAGTTTTGGAGGCAAAAGGAAATTCTGACAAAAAATACGCGTCGTGGTTCCAAAAATAACAACTCTGGATGGAAAACACCAGAGCGCTTTTTTTTTGGTGTGGTCTTCACGCGCTTCAATAGCCGACTACTAAAACTTTTTTAAGCTTAAAAAAGCGATTAAAAAAGAAGAGAGAACGAATGAACTACTTTTGGAAATAGATTTCAACAGATGACATTTTTGGGGACGACTTGACAGCTGCTGTTTTAAACTTGAGGATTCGAGTTCTTCTCTTTTTTTTTTCTTTCGGAACCTTTTTGAAGTTTTCTAAGCGCTCATCCGTGGAAAGTAAGGTCTGAGCTCGCGTAAGCGCTGGAGCGATGCGATGATGATGCGATCCGAGTCCCGCACGACACCGAAACCAGACAAAAGAATGACCGGGTCGAACCTTATCACGCTCTTTCTCATGATACCGCTGCGCCTCGGCACCGCGGAGCATGCATCAGGTAGGAGATCTGCCTTTTAAATTCAATGCATTGAATCGGTTCAGAAAATTCACGTATCATACAGTGTTGGCCTGAAAGAGATATTAGGTTGGCAAACTCTTTAAAATGTCTGAATGTCATAAAAGACAATTTTCACTTTGCAGTTTGAAATGATAAAGCAATGATCTGGTGATATGGACATGTTAATTCAGACAAATAAATTGTTCTAAAGCAAAGCTTCTGGGATCTCATTTATGATCAGTGCATCTCATTGGTGACACAGTGACAAACTCATTTATGCACTTTACTCAATTTATATAATATCAGTTTTGCTCCGTGGCAAATGTGTGATATTATTATTTTTAAAGCTAAAGCTAAACTTGAGGTTTGTCTCCAGACAAGAATATATAGTAGATTTGAGGGTGGGCTCTTTTGACTTTTGACCCCATAACAATAGTATTGCATGACAGCCAGAACATCCAACCCCATCGCACCGGCAACCGTCATTCACATTTTCCTCAAGTTGTTTGTTACACTGGGTTTAAGTGTTTACCAGACACAACCTCACAGCTGAGTATCCTCAGGAGTGAATCAAAGATGTGATGTCTTTCCCCCTCAAGTCCGGACACTTATCAAACTCTCACATCAAATCTCGCTGACTCTGAAGACGGGCAGCCTAAACATGCAGCGTGGAATATTGTGGGGATGTGGGACTGAAGAGGGATTTCAGATGGAATGTGACTCAGGGGCCAAGCTGAATCAGACAGGGGAAATGATGGATTGAGTTTGGGGCAAAGAGGGGATGAATTGAATGAAGAATGAATAAAAAGCCACGGGAGGAGACTGAGATTGGCGGACAAGTGAAAACATAAAAGAAGAAAAGAAAAAGTGATTTGTGTTAGGCTGCCTGCTTTTCCTCCGTGTTAATCGTTGTCGTTGACAGGAATCGGGAAGGTTTTTTACTGAAGAGAGAAACACTGTAACCAGGGTTGGGGAGTAACGAAATACAAGTAACTTAGTTACACATTTAAAATGCAAAATTTGAGTAACTGTTTCATTTTAAATGGCCGGTAATCAAATTACACTTACATCCAAAAAGTATTTTAGATTACCGAAGTGATTACTTTGAATTTTAATATCATTTAAACATTAATTCACGTAAACAGGAATTTGTAAATAAAAAGCTGAAACATTTCTGTTCAGGAGTTTCATACCCTTGCAGAATATGCAACATTAATAATTTTAACAAAATAAGAGGGATCTTAAAACAGATGTTTACATATTCTCCACAAGACAATATGACTGGATTTATAAAAATTCTTTACATTTTGAATTTTTACTGTCCTGTCATTATAAATGATCCACGATAGTTGTCTGAGTCTCTTTTATAATTGTAAAAAAGGTAATTGTGCCTTTTTTTTATCTCATAATTCAGTTTTTTTTCTCACAATTCTGACTTTTTTTCTCCGAATTGAGAGATATAAATTCCTAATTGCAAGTTATAAAGTCAGAATTGCGTGAATTTTTCTTGCAATTGTGAATTTATATCAACTTCCTTGCTTTTCTCAATATTGTGAGTTTCTCCTATTTCTGACTTTATAACTCTCAATATAGTGTCACGGAGGAAGTGCTATAATGAAAAATGCAGAAATATTTACCCTTTTCTCCTGCCTAGATTAGATTTTGTCAATTTTTACATCGTTTATAGATAACATGTAGTTGTCCTCAAACCTAACAGACATTGACTAAAAGATACAATTTTGACTGCGACAAGCAGGGTGATGCTAGTGATAATGACGACCTGCGCCTGCGCGCTACACCGGTCTCGTGTCTCTCACGGAGGAGCTCCGGAAGCATAAAAGAGGAACGACGACAGTGAAGGACGAAAGAGGACCAGGCCTGGATTTTATGTTGTGTTTTTTATGTTTGTGTGGGCGTGAGGAACTAACACAGTTAGTAAATATGGAAAGAAGGAGGCGGGAACCGGCGAACGTTCAACATAACTTTTAATATCCAAAATAAATAAACAACAAAACGGAAGTAAAATGTCGGAGGTCACCATGAGGAGACAAACATAATAAAACACAACATAAATTCCAGGCCTGCTCCTCTCTCCTCCTTCACCATCGTCGCTCCTCTTTTATGCTTCCGGAGCTCCTCCGTGAGAGACACGAGACCGGTGTAGCGCACAGCTGACGCTCATTATCACTCGCATCACCGGCCTCGCGCCGTTCCCTCACGGCTCTTGTCCGCCCTGCCCGTCACATTGACGAACTCAAATGATCTTTGTAATTTATTGCATAACTACTACTACTACAGTCAGCGAATAGACAAGAATACAGATGTTTCTTCTTGATGAATTCACAGAAAGTAAAAATGATTTGGAACAAGTTATTCATTTATATATAAAAGGAAGCTGCGTGCTCACAAAGACAGGTCGGAGTTGACCGGCCACTTTCAGAATATCATAAAAGAAGATGTTAAAAAGAACTAGTGGAGCAATAGTGACACGACAGGAGGATTTAGCGGGTTTCGTTTTAAACATCAGCCTGGGACTCGCGTCAGCTCTGCGTGAGTGTGTGTGCTCTCCTAAACCTTCCCTGAAAGCACGTTCCCTGAATATACACACACCAGATGCGTTGGAAGGAATCCTTTCGCTTAAATCTCGGGGGTGTTTTTCTGTCGAGTGTTCCCTTGAATTTGAACAGTGGTCCGAAGTTTTTCTGAAGGCCACGCAGAAGAGGGATGGGTGTGTTAGTGAGTGTTTCGGATGCCATGTCACACTGAGTGAAATAATCATCACAGGGTCAAAGGTTAAAGGTCAGGGCGGTGTCTGACAACTTTGAGAAAATCCAAAACCTGAGTTACTAAGCAGGAAGGAATTCGGAATGAGTCTAAACTACACGGATCTGTCCTAATACTGGATTACATGCCTCTGGTATCTCTTCGGCTTCAGCTGCGGAGCTTGTTATCGACTCCATGCCGACACGGGAATTTAAAACATTCCAGTTCTTCAGGCAGATGGAAATGCATGGAGCCAATGGAAAGTGAATCACCGTGGCCATGCAGATGTTTGACAGAGAGCTGATTTGCAGTCTTATGGTCACATGATGAAAATCCAATGCAGGGAGGGTTATGTTTTTGAATGCCCAGAGAAGAGCATTGACACGCTGGGGTGGACTCAGAGACTACAAGACCAGAAATAGGTGTGTGAGATAAGGACCAGGGTTGGGAACCACTGATTGAATCCACAGAGAATGACCAGAAACACCATAGCAATGACCCTTGTAAGAACTACGCACAGCTTTCTTCAGGAGACGCCAACAGCTCGTCATGATCTTCTGAAACGATGGATGAACCCTTTCAATATGATGATCAGTTCTTCAAACGTCAGCAAATTACATATAATTAACCAAAAAGTTGTACCAAAAATGTTTTTTTGTTTTTTTACGTACGTATTTACAAGTTTGTGGTACTTTGAAATATGCCATGGCGCTAAATAATTGTCGAGACTTTTAAATGGTGCTTAAATTTAATCTTCAAAACTAACACAGGTTGTGGGAGCTAAGGTCGCTTCACCTCTGACTTAAGTTTTCCATGGTTTTCCTGCACTGTGCAGGGCTACGCTTCACGGAGAGCCCTGGGAATGTGACTTCTTCTCTTGGGAAGTCAGTAGCGCTTCAGTGCATCCTGCGAGCGGACGGGATGGACCAGGGACCGCTGGACGTGATCTGGCTGAGGCAGGGACAACCGCTGGACATGGCTGACACCAACCAGATGCAGTTCCCCGAAGATGAGAAAAGCTGGCTGGTTATCAGTGAACTCAAGTAGGAGTGCTGTCTTTATGTGTCTGTGAATATCTGTTCAATTTAGGTTTTTGAGGAATTTTCTCCATATAGTGGACTTCAATGGGGTTCAACAGGTTCAAATGTCAGTTTCAGTGCAGCTTCAAAGACTACATGATCCAGACGAGGAATAAGAGTCTGATCTAGAGAAACCATCGCACATTAAATACAAAAATATACTTTTTAACCACAAATGCTCGTCTTGCGCTGCTCTGATGCTCCACACATTACGTAATGCGAAAAAAAAACTCCATCTCATTTTCTCCTCCATCTTCAAAATCGTCCAACATCGTTATTTTACCTGTTTTTGTAAAGGACATTTCACTTAATCTTTGCATGTTTGCTTTGTAAACACTGGATGGGTACTTCCTCCTACGTCACATGACCTTTCCAACATGATGACGTGATGTGTGGAGCATCAGAGCAGCGCAAGACGAGCATTTGTGGTTAAAAACTGTATTTTTGTATAAAATGTGCGATGGTTTCTCTAGATCAGACTCTCATTCCTCGTCTGGATCATGTAGAGTCTTTGAAGCTGCACTGACACTGACATTTGAACCTGTTGAACCCCAGTGAAGTCCACTATATGGAGAAAAATCCTGGGAAAAACATACTTTCTTTTTGACTAAAGAAAGACAGAAAAACATAAACATCTTGGATGACGGATGACGGTGGAGGCTCTTTCTCTTTGACTATAGAAGTGGACTATATGCTTGGTTTGTTTTGTAGATATATAATTCTAAGCTAATAATGACTCTTTTGCCAGCAAACAGAAGGAAAAAAAAGTAGCTTATTAGAAAAACCAACTGGGATATTATGTATCATTCCAAAAGTAACATATTACTTTGCTTTCTACTTCTAAAAGTAATCTCATTACATTTAACCCCCAAAACTGATTATACCCAGCCCACATACATACAGAAACATCTTCAGAACATTCAAGGTTGGGGAGTAACGAAATACAAGTAACTTAGTTACGTATTTAAAATACAAAATTACTGTTACATTTTAAATGGCTGGTAATCAGATTACAGTTCCATCTGAAAGGTGTTTTAGATTACCATAGTGATTACTTTGAGTTTTAATGTCATTTAAACAGCGATTGGTGATTCTCTGACTCTGACCGTCTGAAAAAGACGAGTTCAGTTTCATCAACATTTTAATACTTTTAAGAGGATCATAAAAATGTTGTTATTTTTATTTAGTTCTGTCCTGAACAAGACAAAAAGACTGAATTTATTAAAAAAAAATCAACTGAACTGTCCTGTCATGACCTGATGATCCACGACTGTTTTCATGTTTTGTGAGTCATTTTATAATTCACTCGTCACTGTGACTTTTTCTCACAATTAGTTTTTTCCCTCACAATTGTGAGTTTGTGTTTCACAATTCTGACTTCTTTTTGGGAGATATAAACTTGCAATACCGACTTTTTTCTTGCAATTGTGAATTTAATATTGTCAGTTTATATCTCATAATTCTGACTTTATAACTCACAATTGCAACTTTATATCACACAATTCTGAGGAAAAAAGTCAGAATTGTGAGATAAAAACTTGCAATGACCTTTTTTGTGTTTGTTTCACACTTATTAGTATTCCAAAGTATTCTAAAGTATTTCGATTAAGTTACTAAACTTGAGTAATGTAACGAAATACGTTACAAATGACTTTTTAAAGCATGTATTTTGTAATCTGTAGTGAAATACATTTTAAAAGTAACCCACCCAGCCCTGGGAACATCCTTGTGCTTTCTCTGAAGCTGATCGGTGCTGTTGCGAAGCTCATGGTCCGCTTCCCAATGAACACACATACTGAGCACCGAAATTCAGTTTGGGAGAAAAATGATCGCCAAATGAACACATCAAATCAGATGAATAGCATCCACTCTCTGTTTACAGGATAGAGGAGGTTCATCTCTCGGATATGGGCGCCTATCAGTGTGCGGTTTACTCCGGTTTAGAGGAGACATTATCCATTGAGGGGCACGTCCAAGTAGAAGGTATTGTCTTTCTTTAGTGCATGTTACTTCAAATCCAATGTTTAAATTCACATCGGCTTTGTGATGGGAATATTTGTGCAGAGAGGTGGAGTTGAGAGGTGTGACTAACTATAGCACATGAATGAATCCTCCAGGTCTCCCTCATTTCTCAGTGGAACCGCACCATTTGTCAGTAGTGGCTAACGTAGGGCTGAGTCTACGCTGTGAGGCTCACGGTCCTCCTGAACCTGTACGGGTCATCTGGCTGCAGGACGGGGCGCCGCTCAACCACCTGGATGACCCGATATCCCTGTCGCCCTCAACACTCAACATCTCAGGTATTGGTTTATCTTGACTCAACTGTACTCACAAACTCACTCACTGGTGGAAACCGTCGATTCCCAAATCTCGTCTCGATGTCTGTCTGTGAGTTTTACAAATATTTAACCAATGAACCTTGAAGCTCTGCCTCAGTCTTGAAATAAATAAGAGAAAATGCAAAATGTACAGTAGAGATCTGGATCGCAGGAGAAGAAACACACACAAGGTGTCAGTCAATGAATGGGAAAACAAAGTATATATATTTGAGATATTTTGTTGTAATGATGCATTACTTTACTAAAGTAATCCGATTACGTTACACGTAACTGGTCTTAGCCAGTGCTTTTTTAAATAGACTTCATGTTTTATAACATGAGATTTTGGCCGAATGCATTCAAGGACAGGAAAAACGTAGGGTTCACATATGCTTTGTAACATGTAAGTTGATGAAAACATACTGCGTTACACTTACTGCCTCAGATTTAGCCGTACTAATGATGGACAAACACTGACGGCGGTACACAAGCCATATCTAGATACCCAAGGCTTTTTTTTCACACACTGACTCTGCAGCAGGCGGACATTCTGGCTGTTTT
Organism: Opsariichthys bidens; assembly: GCA_037194245.1. Taxonomy (NCBI): domain Eukaryota; kingdom Metazoa; phylum Chordata; class Actinopteri; order Cypriniformes; family Xenocyprididae; genus Opsariichthys; species Opsariichthys bidens. Next base: position 27,691,731 of record CM074284.1, read on the forward strand.
CCAAATGGGAATCATCCTTTGAGACGCTGGCCTTTGCTTACTGGTGAAAGAGCAGCAGGAGATGAGAGGAAGGCCGGACAGGAAGAAAGAGTGGAGGGGGAAAATGGGGAGAAAGAGGAGGAGGCCTTTGAAAACCTGCCATAGCAGAGTGCCACATACAGCCTGTGTTGTTGTTCCAGCTGTACTGAGCTGAAGAGAGAGAGAGAGAGAGAGGCTTTGACTCATCATGGATAACTGACCATTAGTGGTGCATTCACATCTTTGGAATGAAACACTTCTGCTTGCACACACTGACTCACACTCATTCAAGAATTTCATAAACTAAAATGGCGGTTCTTTCCGTCCATAACATTCCCTCTGTCAATGCAACAGCACCAATCCTCACAGGGAGAACATTAAACACTCATTGTTGTTGTGAGCAAGCAGCATTATTATTACCATATAATCATGGTCGGGGGTTCGATAAAACAGTATTAGGTATTACGTTTTGAGGAGACGTGTGCTATTACATTTCCAGGCAGTTAGACTTAGGATTATATCAGATAATAAAACAAGCAAAAAAAAAAAAAAAAAAACATTGACAGTCATTCAGAACACATAGCAAATGCCCACGATAAAGTAAAGTATTGCATGCTTCTTAAATGTCTTTAATGACAGAAATTTCATGTTTGGGTGAACTATCCCTTTAAGTTTGTCCTGGAAAGGTCATTTGTGTTGTGGGAAAATATATTATGAGGCAATGATCTTTTTTCAGTTTTGTATTATATGTTTTTTTAGTTGAGCAACCAGTGCGTTGTTAGAAACACTGTTAAAAGAACTCTTGTTTGCCTTGAATCTGTGCTGATTAAAACAGAATGTGTTTTGGGGAAGGAAATAGAGTGAGGAGAAACTACTTGTGTCTTGTGCTGAACTCTCTCTCTCTCACACACACACACACACACACACACATAAACACAAATGTTTTGTTTTCATGTTTTATGGGGACATTCCATAGGCGTAATGGTTTTTATACTGTACAAACTGTACATTCTGGCCCCCCTCCCCCCTAAACTTAACCCTCACAGAAAATGTTCTGCTAGTTTAGATTTTCAAAAAAGATCATTCTGTATGATTTATACAACAAAAGGTCCCCACAATGTCAAGATTTACTGGTTTTACTTGCGTAAGTGTCCCCACAATGTAAGGAAAACAAGTTCACATACACACACATGTTGTGTTTTCATGTTTTATGGGGACGTTCCATAGGCGTAATGGTTTTTATACTGTACAAACTGTACATTCTGTCCCCCTAAACCTACCCATCACAGAACATGTTCTGCGTTTTTACATTTTTAATAGTTTAGTATGTTTTTAAAGCTGTTCGAAATGTGAGGACGCATGAAATGTCCTCATAAAACACGTTTACGTCGTAACACCGGTGTAATACCCATGTCATTTTTCAAATTTGTGTCCTCATAAAGCACACACACACACACACACCACTCAGCTCTTGTCCATCAGAATTTGATCTGACGACCCTTCATATTGAACTTCTGTGGCCTTTCAACAATGGACACACAGTGTTCCTGAATGACACACACGAGCGTTATTTTCACTGAAAGTGCGAAGAATGCTGTGTGAGAAAGAGAGCCTTCATTTGACATGTTTCTGTGAATGTCAGCATGTGCAGTGTGTGTGTGTGTGTGTTCCTTTCCTCAGTGTTTTCCTTAAAGCAGAAGTAGCTCTTTTCAAATCAGCTCTTTTTAATTCTCCAGATGAGAGCATTTTTGAATCTACAAACACATCCCAAAACTTTCAACCACAACACAACTTTATTAGACAATCTGTTGACTATAAGTAACGTTGCACCTGCACGTCGACCAACTCTCATTAGTATTAGTAGACTGTTAAACCTTTATTTTGATGCTCTCCAACAGTCATTCTACTGACTTAAAGTAACTTTGCAACTACAACCCCTTATTCTACCTCCTAACAGTCTACTGATGTTGGCATTACTCCTAATCAACAGAAGTGGACCATGGAAATGAAGTGTAACCCAGCTTTGGAGGTTTTTGGTGTCAGCTTTCTCAACCATGTTGACTCACTTCTCAACAGGTTTGAATAAAACCAGCTCTTTCTCCTGTGAGGCGCACAATCGGAAAGGTGTGGCGTCGTCTGGCACAGGTGTCGTGACGGGTAAGTGTGACGTTTCCGCATTGTGTCTTCAGCTCATGGATCTTTCACTGCTTGACAGTCTTGAGTCACTATGGATTCCAGAAGTATTTGATGCTGAAATTAGCAAAACATACATAGCTCACGCAAATGATGTGCTGTGGAAGTCTTGAAGGAGGACAAGGAGGAATTGAAAGAGAGGGAAAACTTAGGTAACACTTTAGCTTTGGGTCCAATATTCACTATTAACTAGTTGCTTATTATCATGAATATTACTAGGATGTTAGCACATTTTAATGCATGACCATATAATCTACATCCCTTAATCCTGAACTTAACTACTACCTTACTGACTATTAATAAGCAATAATTAGGAGTTTATTGAGGCAAATGTTGTAGTTAATAGTGAGAATTGCACCCTAATATAAAGTGTGACCAAAGTGTAATTATCTTTGATACAGGTTTGTTGGTGTAGAGCTCTCACTGTACTTATGAGTATAGCAGCTCACTATATCTAGAATTGACCCTTCGCAAAGACCCGCCCCCTTTTGTTAACCAGCTGCTTTGTCCGACAAAATGGCGGATTATGATTGGTTAGATCGCCTGTCAATCAAACTGCTGGCGAAGGGTCAATTGTTATAAATGACGATGCCAAGTCGCAAGAATCCCGAAATGACTGTTCAGGCATTATCTGGATTTTAGGACCACAGAATCGAGAAGATCTGTTATGAAAACAACATTATTTTGCCTGCAGTGTGAATGTAGGCAAAACGTGCAAATATATTTTTGCTATTATTTTAGCAATAAATCTCTTATATCTCTCTTTGATCTTTCTGTCTAGTCCTTCCTTCCCAGCCTCATGACATTAAAGCTGAAGACATCACGAATTCAAGTGTCCGTCTTTCTTGGCACATGGGCTTTGGAGGAATCTATCCCATCAGCCTCTGCATTGTTCAGGTAAAACATTCAATGGATCAATAATAGTGTCGTATCAATCCTGCGATGTGTCTGTTTTGGCCCACAAATGTGAGTCAGAACCCTTTTACCAACATAGACATGCTGCTTAATCATGCTGTAGAGGATCACATTTCACACTTTGAAAGAGGCCCCGTACGACTCACTTTTGAGGCCCAGTTTCCCCTATATTCTGGGGCCCTGGTAGGACGTGTGTGTGTGTGTGTGTGTGTGTGTCATACACTCCTCTTGGCCTGAGCACCACCCCAAAGTGCCTGGTTCTAATAAAAACAGGCTCTTGTGTCTGAGCGCTCGCCCCTCCTCTGGTTCCCCAACTCGACAGAACCGAACGCCCCAAACTAAGACAAAACACACCGACCTGAGGGAACTGAGGGATGATAAAAAAGAAGCGAGGAACAGTTTTTATTTATTTTTTAACATGCCTGTATATAGCAGTGTGAAGAAACTAAACATAGTTTTGCTGTATAGAGTAGAAAAATCAAAGACAAACAAGAAGGTGCATGATAATACGCGCAGCCTCCGCAAGCTGCAAACCTTTCCAGTAAAACAGATAAAATGATCACATTTACATCTAATTTTGCTGTCCTCTTTTCTGAATGGGCTACTGAATGTGATACTCAGCATGATTAAGCAGTTAATTATAATAATTTGACCTCGGGTAAAAAACATCCTTGGGGTGTTCCCCAAGGCTCTATCCTTTCTCCCATTCTGTTTTCTTTATATTTGCTTCCTTTGGGCTGCATTTTTAGAAAGTATCATTTCACTGTTATGCCGATGACAGGCAAACATATTTTCCAACTAGGCACTCCAACAAATTAATTAGAATCTCTTCGGTTTTACTTTATTTTAAGGTCACAATAATTATTAGGTCATAATAATTAACTACATGTACTTACTTTAGGTTTAGGGTTAGGATGAGGGTTTCGTTTAGGATTAATTGCATGTAATTATGCTTAATTCCTAGTTATTATTAAAGTAAAGACATGTGTAACAGTGACGCTGTAAAATAAAGTGTTACCGTCACTTCTAGAGTGTTTAAAGGGGATTTTAACATTGGATGGCGAATTTTTTTTAATGTTGAATGAGGAAAAAACAAGTTGTTGTTTTTAGCCATTCAAATGACTGTACAATTTTAGTGGATTCGAGTCCCCTGGCATCATATTCAAAAACAACAGTAAGAGATCTAGGTTTTTTAAATCGATAATAACTTAAAAATGGACAAGAAAATTAACTCTGTGGTCTGGGCTTGTTTAAATTTGCGTTTGTTAGTCAAAACCAAACGGTTTTTAATAAATTCAGATTTTCATTGTTTTATTCTATCACGGCTGGATTTCAGTAACTCTGTATTCTGGCATCCTTGCCACATCTTTGTCTCGGCTGCAATCAATACAAAATGCTGCAACGAGGAATATGAAAAGAAATATGAACCAATTACTCCCGTATTAGTTTCTCTAAACTGGCTCCCAGTCCATTTTAGAATTAAATATAAAGTTTTATTGTTCGTGGACAAGTCCTTAAACAACCAGGCCCCATCGTATCTGGCAAACCTTTTAATTTCATATAATCCTTCCAGAACACTACGCCCAGAGAATCAAAAACTACTTGTAGTGCCCAGAACAAAACGCCTACATAAAGGCGACTGGCTTTCGCAGTGATACGGCCAAGACTGAACTTGTTGAAAGCGCACTTAATGTTTTATGTTGTTGATGCTTGTCCTTATTTTATGTACATCCCTTTGGTTCTCAGTCGGAAAAGGGTGGCTTGTCGTCTTCGGGTTGGTGGAGAGCTCCTGCCTCAAGTGGAGGAGTTCAAGTATCTTGGGGTTTTGTTCAGGAGTGAGGGAAGGAAGGAGTGTGAGGTTGACAGACGGATCGTAGTGATGCAGTCGATGTACCGGTCTGTCGTGGTGAAGAAGGAGCTGAGCTGCGAGGCGAAGCTCTCGATTTACCGGTCAATCGACGTTCCTACTCTCACCTATGGTCGTGAGCTTTGGGTCATGACCGAAAGAATGAGATCCCGGATACAGGCGGCCAAAATGAGCTTCCTCCGCAGGGTGGCAGGGCGCTCCCTTAGAGATAGGGTGAGGAGCTCGGTCACTCGGGAGGAGCTCGAAGTAGATCCGTCACTCCTTCACATCGAGAGGAGTCAGCTGAGGTGGCTCGGGCATCTGTCTCGGATGCCTCCTGGACGCCTCCCTAGGGAGGTGTTCCGGGCGTGTCCTGCCGGGAGAAGGCCCCGGAGAAGACCTAGGACACGCTGGAGAGACTAAGTCTCTCGGCTGGCCTGGGAACACCTCGGTGTCCCTCCGGAAGAAGCCGAGGAAGTTTTCTGGGGAGAGTAGAATGCTTAGACTGCTGCCCCCGCGACCCGACCCCGGATAAGCGTGGAAGATGGATGGATGGATGGCACTTTGGTTCAACCTCGGGTTGTATTTAAATCAGTGCTATATAAATATAAGAAAGAAAGAAAGTAAACGGTCTAGAATGGGTAGAGACACCGGTCACCTCAAATAATGCAGTTAAACTAACCCATCATAGGGGAATTCACCAGCTGTGAGTCAGTAACCAGCAGCGCTCCATTTATTGACTCGCTGTGAATCGCAGGGTCATGACTCATGTGTGACTCCTCACTCCAAAATGAAGTCCTTCAAGATAATCAGGAACAACGACTCCTTGGTTTTATGACACATCTGCACTTTCGTACCGCAGCCCTGATCCATTCATGAGTCAGTTCTCTCATTCACTACATTACAATAAACTTTATACACAATGACTTCTAATTTTGTCACGCTTATGGTCTTTGATCTGGTTGTTTTGTTGTTTGGTAGCCACACGTGATTTGTAACGCTGCCTTGGAAGATAGAAACAAGGTATTACATGCATTTTTAGAAGTGCTTATTCCAGAATTATTTGCACACAACCTTAATTTCATTTTATTTGTGCAACGTATAATTATGAAACATAAAGCAATATTTAAATGTCATTTCCGTGAGATTCCCACATTGTATTTTGGTGTTTTATGGTGTATTTCTGGCTTAAACTTGCATGCAACCTGAATTCTATGGAATTCTTGTAATCATCTGTTGTCATGCCAATAAAGCTTTTGTTCATTTATAAAGCCCAAACTTTCTTTCTTCTCTGTGATTCCTACAGCCGTGAACGATTTGGAGCAGTATAACTCTGGGTAGGTGGTTAGTTAACGGGAAGTTTTCTGCCAGAGTTTGATGTTTTGAGGGTGTTTGTTGTGCGTCTTTGCATCGGCAGCATGTTTCTCCTGCTGAGTGAGGTTTTCATGTGTCTGCTGTGCCAGCAGTGTCTCCAGGTGGAGATGACTTTATTGAATAGAAATACAATGTGTGTGTATGCGTGCCGAGACCCTCTCAGGAAGACGGCTGCATGATTATGTGTTAATGTTAATGCACACATGTAGGTCTTATTTAATCCTGAAAATATTTCATGCACTGACATTAGCACAGGAACCTTGGCAAAGGGGAAGTGGTAGTAGTTGCTTCTTCTTCGTCAAAACAGAAAGTGAATGTCACACATTTCGCTAAAATAATTAGTGGTCATTCTCTGTGTGTGTGGACACTAATCGTGACTTCTTCTTGCCACATAATAATAATAATAATAATAATAGAATAAAGTCTGTAACCACCAAGATCATAGCAGGGAAATGTGTTTTTTAACAGTTATAGTGCCACCTATAGGCCGATCTCCATATAAGTTGGCATGTTTCTTAAGAATCATGTGCTGCATGTGCTCATGCACCTAATCGTTCAAAGTTTTGAGTTTTCATTTAGGAAAGGCTTTTGGTCATGCCTATTTTCTAAATGACCCTGCTATAGTTATCCAAAGGCCAATGCTCAACATCTAGAGAGTCCCAAGAATTGTGCCGCAGTGGTTTTATCGAAGTTGAGCCAAAAGTTGGTTTGCATCCATTAACGTTGTCTGATAGCTGCTCAAAACTCACTGGCCGCAAGCCGGACACATTTTTCGAGATACGTGAATGTCCTCAAAGGCAGTCTTGGCACCTTGGACAAAGACACCGCATGCCAATTTTCAACTCAATCAGACTTAGGATTGTGTCGTTACAAACATTTTTAAGTCATTTCCATGTTGTAGCACCACCAAGTGGCCAGTCGCCACACCTTTTTTCACGCGATGTGTGCCAACGTGTCATTCTGTTCACAAGTTATGGTCCTTTCAGTGGCCCTTATACTCTATAGAATCTTGCTAAAGTAGTAAACCTAGTTCTAGCTAGCGAAAACCCAAGAAACCCAGAACTATGATTGAATTCAGGAGTTATGAGCCATTTCGTACTTTTGACCGCTGTAGCGCCCCCGTCAGGCTGATTGGGCCGAGCTTTGGTGACGTTGTGAACGGTGTGAGTACTACCAGCCCTCAAAGTTTCAAGTCTCTACGACTTACGGTTTCAGCGCTACGCCCTTGAACCACTAATAATTTTACATAATCTCCGAATGTCCATTCAATATACAACCATTGTTGAAGTGTGACTCAAAAAGATTTTCACTACTTTAATATTTTGTGTTTGGCAAAAGTTTTTATAGGTTTAATAACAGTTTTTTTTTAATTATTCTGTGAGGCCTTGTTATAGATGGCACTAGGAAATTATCACAAGCCACTAAAAATCATCTTATGGTCCAATACCTTTCAGGTTAAAGCTTCTAGTGAAGACTCTGATCAGCTGATCTACAATCAGAAGGTCAGCGCACCGGACACCAGCAGTCTAATCTCGGATCTGGAAGCCTTCAGCCAATATGATTTCAGAATGGCCTGCCAGAGCAGTCAGGGTATCTCCAACTGGACGGCATGGGTCGCCATCAGCACCAGCGAAGGAGGTAAGCACGTTTGTCCTCTCATGCTCAAGGAGAAGGAACATGCTGTACACGTTCAGGTCGTTACAGTGTTACAGTGCAGTCTTCACATTGCTGATTCTGCTGGAGTCAAAAGAAATGAAGTGTGTTTACAGTAGCTAGATGTGTGAGGTCTGTGTCTGCTAAACATTGAGCGCCGTTTCACTTGGAAACTGTCAGGACGGGAAGACCAGGCACTGAGAAAGACATCACTGAAGAGGTGTGTATTTTAATGTGCATTAGAGATGAACCCAAATGACTTGGAATCAATCAGGAAAACACAGGAATGATCAATATGCCCTTCCCTAAATGTCCACTTGATCCTGAAGACCTGTCTGTGATAATGCATCGCTGTGGGTGTGTGTTTTCTGCTCTAGCTGTCTTCAGCACTGAGCGTCTGTCAGCCGTAACTGTACTTGAGCTGTAGTAAGTTTTTCCATGCCAGATTATAGTTGAAGGAGTGTTTGTAGAAGAGAGAGAGAGAGAGTGAGAGTGAGAGTGAGAGAGAGAGAGAGGTGGGGATGTGGCTGTTGGATACTTTCCATAAATTGGCATTATGAAAAGTTTCTTTGAAACAAACGGCTATGAGTGGAGCTTTAATACACACAGACAGTTAGAAATGTAGACATGGAGCCTCATTTATAAAAATGTTGCATAGAAACCGTCCTACATTTGATCTTCGGCTCATTTCTCAAATGTGAGTACGTGTGATTCAAAGAACGAATGTACACAAAAAAACGTGCGTATGCCTCTCTTCCAGATGTGAAATCTACAAATGATTTATAAAAATTGCGCGCAGCTAAATATTTTCAGATATCCGTCCATTAATGGAAATTTCCATCATTTATGAGACAACGCTTCCCCGCCATTGACGGACATTTCTGGCTTTCCATGTTTTCTCAGTTATACGGTAGGGGGCGCCATGACACACCTTCTGAAAGTGTATCGAGTCTCCTGATCAAATCGGATGCTAATTTTGATCCTGTTCGGACAAAATGGCGGATTCGGGGATATGACTGGTTTGATCGCCTGTCAATCAAACTGGCGGTGAAGGGTCAATTGAACAGTTTGATTGACAGGCGTTCTAACCAATGATAATGCCGAATCCGCAGAAGCAGTCAGTAGATTAACTTTGTTTAACTTGAAATATTGTCCTCACGTCTTTCCATGGTTGAAACAACATTCCTTCTGATGTTCATTCATGTTTATTTGATGCTATAAATGAACTAGTATGAACGCTTCACGAGGAGCTACAGCGATCTGTCACGACACATTAAACACACACTAGACGCTATTTATTGATTAAACTTCTTTAAAAAAATTACAATATTTTAAATATGAAACTGTTTTATACATTGTCAATGTCAGGTTAAATAAAATATAATGACTATATAGGCTAACATAGTGCAATCTGTATATGTAGCGAAAGAGTTCATTTCTCTAGCGAACTAACAAGCTGTGGACACAGAATGCCTTTTCTGAGGTAAATGCTACATGACATATTGTTTAGAAGATTAGAAGAGATACGTATCAGTAAGTTGTGTTGTATCGTTCAACATACCTTCAGATGTTCATTTGTTTATTCTGTAACTAGTATTAAAGAGGAAGAGATGATTGCATTCACTTGGCCCATGAAATGAAGCGCCTGTACAGTGATCTGTCATGCTACCTCAAAGAGCGTCAAAACGACATTGATTGTGTTAATTGAGACTTTGTTTCTTATTGAAAGTAACAAAACACAGAGCTGTTAATGGGCTTCAGCTCTGTATTCGTTGGTATGCATGTGTACTGAACCAAAATACGCATTTACTGTTTCACCCATATATAAACAAGTGCTGGTCATATAATTAGTTGATTTATTTCACTAATTCCATTCAAAAAGTGAAACTTGTATATTATATTCATTCATTACACACAGACTGATATATTTCAAATGTTTATTTCTTTTAATTTTGATGATTATAACTGACAACTAAGGAAAATCCCAAATTCATTATCTCAGAAAATTAGAATATTGTGAAAAGGTTCAATATTGAAGACACCTGGTGCCACACTCTAATCAGATAATGAACTCAAAACACCTGCAAAGGCCTTTAAATGGAAGACTGCTGACTTGACCATTGTCCAAAAGACGACCATTGACACCTTGCTCAAGGAGGGCAACACACAAAAGGTCATTGCAAAAGAGGCTGGCTGTTCACAGAGCTCTGTGTCCAAGCACATTAATAGAGAGATAAAGGGAAAGAAAAGATGTGGTAGAAAAAGTGTACAAGCAATAGGGATAACCGCACACCGGAGAGGATTGTCAAACAAAACCCGTTCAAAAATATGGGGGAGATTCACAAAGAGTGGACTGCAGCTGGAGTCAGAGCTTCAAGAGCCACCACGCACAGGGTTTCAGCTGTCGCATTCCTTGTGTCAAGCCACTCTCAAACAACAGACAGCGTCAGAAGCGTCTCGCCTGGGCTAAAGACAAAAAGGACTGGACTGCTGCTGAGAGGTCCAAAGTTTTGTTCTCTAATGAAAGTAAATTTTGCATTTCCTTTGGAAATCAGGCTCCCAGAGTCTGGAGGAAGAGCGGAGAGGCACACAATCCACGTTGCTTGAGCTCCAGTGCAAAGTTTCCACAGTCAGTGATGGTTTGGGGTGTCATGTCATCTGCTGGTGTTGGTCCACTGTGTTTTCTGAGGTCCAAGATCAACGCAGCCGTATACCAGGAAGTTTTAGAGCACTTCATGCGTCCTGCTGCTGACCAACTTTATGGAGATGCAGATTTCATTTTCCAACAGGACTTGGCACCTGCACACAGTGCCAAAGCAACCAGTACCTGGTTTAAGGACCATGGTATCCCTGTTCTTAACTGGCCAGCAAACTCACCTGACCTTAAGAAAATCCATGGGGTATTGTGAAGAGGAAGATCCGATATGCCAGACCCAACAATGCAGAAGAGCTGAAGGCCACTATAAGAGCAACCTGGGCTCTCATAACACCTGAGCAGTGCCACAGACTGACCGACTCCACGCCGCATTGCTGCAGTGATTCAGGCAAAAGGAGCTCAACTGAGTATTGAGTGCTGGACATGCTCATATTTTTCATCTTCATACTTTTCATTTGGCCAAGATTTCTAAAAATCCTTTCTTTGTATTGGTCTTAAGTAATATTCTAGTTTTCTGAGATACTGAATTTGGGATTTTCCTTAGTTGTCAGTTATAATCATCAAAATGAAAAGAAATAAACATTTGAAATATATCAGTCTGTGTGTAATGAATGAATATAATATACAAGTTTCACTTTTTGAATGGAATTAGTGAAATAAATCAACTTTTTGATGAAATTCTAATTATACGACCAGCACCTGTATGTATGTATACATATATACATACATATATATATATATATATATATATATATATATATATATATATATATATACACAGAGAGAGAGAGAGAGAGAGAGAGTCGACTTACTTCGATTCCGTGACAGTTTTTCCCACATCCCTCCTCCACCCCAACTCCTCACTCTCATTTTTTCCTATATCCCATTCAGGGATAGGGTGCTCTGGGTTCGGGCCAAATTCTGATCTCGGAGCCCTCTTCTCGGACAGCACGCCAAATACTTACATTTTATATCTGATTATATGTAAGTGTGAACTCATGAACAGAGTGTGATACAAACACTGACACCTATTATACTATATGTGGGTTTGTAAAATGTTTTTTTTTTTTTTTTTTGTCTTTAAAAAGGTTTCACTTTTCTGTGTCTTCTGCTTAACCAGTTTTAGTTTTGTTCGTCTTTTCAATCTCCACTGAATAATATACGTCAGTGCTGTGTCAGTATGTGGGATGGAGTGAAGGAGGAGTGCTTCATTTTTTCCTGGAGAGGGTTTTGGTCATGTTTGGCTGCACTCTGTGTTTATGTGTGTGTAGGTGTGGTGCTGTTTTTGGTTTGCGTGTTATTAGCGTGTTTATTATGTTAGTCTTTAGCATCTTTTCACTCTCAAATGCCTTTTTTGTTCTCCTATCCCGCTGTTCCACCTTTCTCTATGTGATGGTAAGAATCCCGTAGGAATTCTGTTCATCTTCATATGTTTTTTTTTTTTTAAATATTCTCAGATATTTTTTGTCCATCCACTGAAAGTCCACATAACAATCTTCAAGCTTCAAAAAGTTCATAAAAACACAGTAAGAGTGATCCATATGAACTGAGAGGTTTGATCCAAGTCTTCTGAAGAGACACAATCACTTTATATGATTTAATTTAAGCTTTTATTCACATATGCAGCATTTACCATATTAGTGTATGTGTTTTGATTGGTCTTATGGATTTGTGGGATTTTTGGGTTAACAGACCCTAGTAGGAAAATAACACATGATTTAATTTATTTAAAGCTGTTGAGCAACATTGCAACTTATTACAGAATTCAACTGATCACAGATGTATGAGAGAGAGAGAGAGAAATATGAACTCAAATATTTCAGATTTTTCCATGAATTTTACAGCTCTAATGTGTCAACAGATATTTTATTTGTGTCTGTTTGAATTTTGATATGCCAAACATTTTAGGAGAAACATCTTAGACAAAGTCGATACTTAACTGAGAACAACGTGTCATTTGAGCTAAAAAGAGCAAATCCTCTCTATGCACTAATCCTACAAATTCTCCTCAAGAAAGAATTTCCTGCTTTCCCAAACTCGGTACGTTGGTTTCTGTCCCTCCCCCGTTTCATGTAGCGGCCCCTGTCTCGTCTGCCCTGACCTTGAATGACCTTTGATTTATTCTTGCCAAAAAAAAAAAGAAGGAATGAAATACAGACATGCACACACTGTGGGAAAAGTGAATGGGGAAGAGGAATGCTGTGATGGATAGGGCAGGAAAAAGAGCAAGGGGTTTGTGAAGAAAAAAAACATACTTTTTACTAGTTTCCCAGAGTCCCACATTGCCCGAGGGATGAGAGAGAGAGAAAAAACAAAGCTGATCGCTGATATCCCGACGAAATTGCTTTGGCACTTTCTGTTTGAACGGATTAACTTAAACCTGTGAGCTGAACTTACATAATCATAATCATAATCATAATCACATCTTCCAGTGCTGGGGAAGCTATAAAAGTAAAAGTAGTGGACCAGTTATGTGTTTACTCAATATTTTGCAATTATATTTTTTTCTGTAAATTTACTGTTTACTGACTGAACTGAATCTCTACAGTATATCAGACTTTTACCGCGCAGGTCGCACATACACATTTAAACATTCGCGGTAAGTAGTTTATCCACAAGGTGGCAACCGCTGACATTTAGCGCTGATTCAGGACCTGATTCTGAAGCGGAGTCGTGGTATCAAGGCCCCGCCCACTGTCAAGGACACGCCCACTACCACAGCTCCGCCCACACTCCTGCACAATCGTTTAGTACAGTTTACTGCAGAACAACTTGTTATGTGTGTGTGAAATAAACAGTTCTGGAAATGTAGAAATGAAAGTTAAAGCTCCAAAAACCGTTGGTACTTCACTCAGAGAAGCTGTCAATCACAGCTGTCAATCATTACATCACACCCTGTTTTTATAGCATTAAATAACTACATAATAAATTACATCAGCATGATAACAACTACATAAAATGACAGAAACTTTCATCTTTGGAAAAAAATTATTTGAAGTAGGGCAGCATGATTTTGACAAAATGTATCGATTATTCCCTTGGAATTGTGGTTATTAATTACGATTATCACAATTTACATTGAATGATGTATTGAATAGCTTTATACCATTGTTTGAAGCAACTGCATGCCGTATTTTTGTATGTAAAAAAATATACATTGACAAGTATATACATATACTTCTTTAAATAATAATAAAAAAAGTTTAGTAACTTAATCTAAATACTTTAGAATACTTTGGAATACTAATAAGTGTGGAACAAACACAAACTCGCAATATTGAGAAAAGTCAGAATTATGAGATATAAAGTGACAATATTGAGAAAAGTCAGAATTATGAGATATAAAGTGACAATATTGAGAAAAGTCAGAATTGTGAGATATAAACTCACAATATTGAGAAAAGTCAGAATTATGAGATATAAACTCACAATATTGAGAAAAGTCAGAATTTTGAGATATAAACTCACAATATTGAGAAAAGTCCGAATTATGAGATATAAACTCACAATATTGAGAAAAGTCCGAATTATGAGATATAAACTCTCAATATTGAGAAAAGTCCGAATTATGAGATATAAACTCTCAATATTGAGAAAAGTCCGAATTATGAGATATAAACTGAAAATATTGAGAAAAGTCAGAATTATGAGATATAAACTCACAATATTGAGAAAAGTCAGAATTATGAGATATAAAGTGACAATATTGAGAAAAGTCAGAATTATGAGATATAAACTCACAATATTGAGAAAAGTCAGAATTATGAGATATAAACTCACAATATTGAGAAAAGTCAGAATTATGAGATATAAAGTGACAATATTGAGAAAAGTCAGAATTATGAGATATAAACTCACAATATTGAGAAAAGTCAGAATTATGAGATATAAAGTGACAATATTGAGAAAAGTCCGAATTATGAGATATAAACTCACAATATTGAGAAAAGTCCGAATTATGAGATATAAACTCACAATATTGAGAAAAGTCCGAATTATGAGATATAAACTCACAATATTGAGAAAAGTCCGAATTATGAGATATAAACTCACAATATTGAGAAAAGTCCGAATTATGAGATATAAACTCACAATATTGAGAAAAGTCCGAATTATGAGATATAAACTGACAATATTGAGAAAAGTCAGAATTATGAGATATAAACTCACAATATTGAGAAAAGTCCGAATTATGAGATATAAACTCACAATATTGAGAAACGTCCGAATTATGAGATATAAACTGGCAATATTGAGAAAAGTCAGAATTATGAGATATAAACTCACAATATTGAGAAAAGTCAGAATTATGAGATATAAACTGAAAATATTGAGAAAAGTCAGAATTATGAGATATAAACTCTCAATATTGAGAAAAGTCAGAATTATGAGATATAAACTCACAATATTGAGAAAAGTCAGAATTATGAGATATAAACTGAAAATATTGAGAAAAGTCAGAATTATGAGATATAAACTCTCAATATTGAGAAAAGTCAGAATTATGAGATATAAACTCACAATATTGAGAAAAGTCCGAATTATGAGATATAAACTGGCAATATTGAGAAAAGTCAGAATTATGAGATATAAACTGACAATATTGAGAAAAGTCAGAATTATGAGATATAAACTCACATACTAAATTCACAATCACAAGAAAAAGTCAGAATTATGAGATATAAACTCACAATATTGAGAAAAGTCAGAATTATGAGATATAAACTCACAATATTGAGAAAAGTCAGAATTATGAGATATAAACTGACAATATTGAGAAAAGTCAGAATTATGAGATATAAACTCACAATATTGAGAAAAGTCAGAATTATGAGATATAAACTGACAATATTGAGAAAAGTCCGAATTATGAGATATAAACTGGCAATATTGAGAAAAGTCAGAATTATGAGATATAAACTCACATACTAAATTCACAATCACAAGAAAAAGTCAGAATTATGAGATATAAACTCACAATATTGAGAAAAGTCAGAATTTTGAGATATAAACTCACAATATTGAGAAAAGTCCGAATTATGAGATATAAACTCACAATATTGAGAAAAGTCCGAATTATGAGATATAAACTCTCAATATTGAGAAAAGTCCGAATTATGAGATATAAACTCTCAATATTGAGAAAAGTCCGAATTATGAGATATAAACTGAAAATATTGAGAAAAGTCAGAATTATGAGATATAAACTCACAATATTGAGAAAAGTCAGAATTATGAGATATAAAGTGACAATATTGAGAAAAGTCAGAATTATGAGATATAAACTCACAATATTGAGAAAAGTCAGAATTATGAGATATAAACTCACAATATTGAGAAAAGTCAGAATTATGAGATATAAAGTGACAATATTGAGAAAAGTCAGAATTATGAGATATAAACTCACAATATTGAGAAAAGTCAGAATTATGAGATATAAAGTGACAATATTGAGAAAAGTCCGAATTATGAGATATAAACTCACAATATTGAGAAAAGTCCGAATTATGAGATATAAACTCACAATATTGAGAAAAGTCCGAATTATGAGATATAAACTCACAATATTGAGAAAAGTCCGAATTATGAGATATAAACTCACAATATTGAGAAAAGTCCGAATTATGAGATATAAACTCACAATATTGAGAAAAGTCCGAATTATGAGATATAAACTGACAATATTGAGAAAAGTCAGAATTATGAGATATAAACTCACAATATTGAGAAAAGTCCGAATTATGAGATATAAACTCACAATATTGAGAAAAGTCCGAATTATGAGATATAAACTGGCAATATTGAGAAAAGTCAGAATTATGAGATATAAACTCACAATATTGAGAAAAGTCAGAATTATGAGATATAAACTGAAAATATTGAGAAAAGTCAGAATTATGAGATATAAACTCTCAATATTGAGAAAAGTCAGAATTATGAGATATAAACTCACAATATTGAGAAAAGTCAGAATTATGAGATATAAACTGAAAATATTGAGAAAAGTCAGAATTATGAGATATAAACTCTCAATATTGAGAAAAGTCAGAATTATGAGATATAAACTCACAATATTGAGAAAAGTCCGAATTATGAGATATAAACTGACAATATTGAGAAAAGTCAGAATTATGAGATATAAACTCACAATATTGAGAAAAGTCCGAATTATGAGATATAAACTCACAATATTGAGAAAAGTCCGAATTATGAGATATAAACTGGCAATATTGAGAAAAGTCAGAATTATGAGATATAAACTCACAATATTGAGAAAAGTCAGAATTATGAGATATAAACTGAAAATATTGAGAAAAGTCAGAATTATGAGATATAAACTCTCAATATTGAGAAAAGTCAGAATTATGAGATATAAACTCACAATATTGAGAAAAGTCAGAATTATGAGATATAAACTGAAAATATTGAGAAAAGTCAGAATTATGAGATATAAACTCACAATATTGAGAAAAGTCCGAATTATGAGATATAAACTGGCAATATTGAGAAAAGTCAGAATTATGAGATATAAACTGACAATATTGAGAAAAGTCAGAATTATGAGATATAAACTCACATACTAAATTCACAATCACAAGAAAAAGTCAGAATTATGAGATATAAACTCACAATATTGAGAAAAGTCAGAATTATGAGATATAAACTCACAATATTGAGAAAAGTCAGAATTATGAGATATAAACTGACAATATTGAGAAAAGTCAGAATTATGAGATATAAACTCACAATATTGAGAAAAGTCAGAATTATGAGATATAAACTGACAATATTGAGAAAAGTCCGAATTATGAGATATAAACTGGCAATATTGAGAAAAGTCAGAATTATGAGATATAAACTCACATACTAAATTCACAATCACAAGAAAAAGTCAGAATTATGAGATATAAACTCACAATATTGAGAAACGTCAGAATTATGAGATATAAACTCACAATATTGAGAAAAGTCAGAATTATGAGATATAAACTCACAATATTGAGAAAAGTCAGAATTATGAGATATAAACTGACAATATTGAGAAAAGTCAGAATTATGAGATATAAACTCACAATATTGAGAAAAGTCAGAATTAGGAGATATAAACTCACAATATTGAGAAAAGTCAGAATTATGAGATATAAACTGAAAATATTGAGAAAAGTCAGAATTATGAGATATAAACTGAAAATATTGAGAAAAGTCAGAATTATGAGATATAAACTCACAATATTGAGAAAAGTCAGAATTATGAGATATAAACTGAAAATATTGAGAAAAGTCAGAATTATGAGATATAAACTCTCAATATTGAGAAAAGTCAGAATTATGAGATATAAACTCACAATATTGAGAAAAGTCATAATTATGAGATATAAACTCACAATATTGAGAAAAGTCAGAATTATGAGATATAAACTCACAATATTGAGAAAAGTCATAATTATGAGATATAAACTGACAATATTGAGAAAAGTCAGAATTATGAGATATAAACTCACAATATTGAGAAAAGTCAGAATTATGAGATATAAACTCTCAATATTGAGAAAAGTCAGAATTATGAGATATAAACTCACAATATTGAGAAAAGTCAGAATTATGAGATATAAACTCTCAATATTGAGAAAAGTCAGAATTATGAGATATAAACTCACAATATTGAGAAAAGTCAGAATTATGAGATATAAACTGAAAATATTGAGAAAAGTCAGAATTATGAGATATAAACTCTCAATATTGAGAAAAGTCAGAATTATGAGATATAAACTCACAATATTGAGAAAAGTCCGAATTATGAGATATAAACTGGCAATATTGAGAAAAGTCAGAATTATGAGATATAAACTGACAATATTGAGAAAAGTCAGAATTATGAGATATAAACTCACAATATTGAGAAAAGTCCGAATTATGAGATATAAACTGGCAATATTGAGAAAAGTCAGAATTATGAGATATAAACTCACATACTAAATTCACAATCACAAGAAAAAGTCAGAATTATGAGATATAAACTCACAATATTGAGAAAAGTCAGAATTATGAGATATAAACTCACAATATTGAGAAAAGTCCGAATTATGAGATATAAACTGGCAATATTGAGAAAAGTCAGAATTATGAGATATAAACTCACATACTAAATTCACAATCACAAGAAAAAGTCAGAATTATGAGATATAAACTCACAATATTGAGAAAAGTCAGAATTATGAGATATAAACTGACAATATTGAGAAAAGTCAGAATTATGAGATATAAACTCACAATATTGAGAAAAGTCAGAATTAGGAGATATAAACTCACAATATTGAGAAAAGTCAGAATTATGAGATATAAACTGAAAATATTGAGAAAAGTCAGAATTATGAGATATAAACTCTCAATATTGAGAAAAGTCAGAATTATGAGATATAAACTCACAATATTGAGAAAAGTCAGAATTATGAGATATAAACTGAAAATATTGAGAAAAGTCAGAATTATGAGATATAAACTGACAATATTGAGAAAAGTCAGAATTATGAGATATAAACTCACAATATTGAGAAAAGTCCGAATTATGAGATATAAACTCACAATATTGAGAAAAGTCAGAATTATGAGATATAAACTCACAATATTGAGAATAGTCAGAATTATGAGATATAAACTGACAATATTGAGAAAAGTCAGAATTATGAGATATAAACTCTCAATATTGAGAAAAGTCAGAATTATGAGATATAAACTCACAATATTGAGAAAAGTCAGAATTATGAGATATAAACTGAAAATATTGAGAAAAGTCAGAATTATGAGATATAAACTCTCAATATTGAGAAAAGTCAGAATTATGAGATATAAACTCACAATATTGAGAAAAGTCCGAATTATGAGATATAAACTGGCAATATTCACAAGAGAAAAGTCAGAATTATGAGATATAAACTGACAATATTGAGAAAAGTCAGAATTATGAGATATAAACTCACAATATTGAGAAAAGTCCGAATTATGAGATATAAACTGGCAATATTGAGAAAAGTCAGAATTATTAGATATAAACTCACATACTAAATTCACAATCACAAGAAAAAGTCAGAATTATGAAATATAAACTCACAATATTGAGAAAAGTCAGAATTATGAGATATAAACTCACAATATTGAGAAAAGTCCGAATTATGAGATATAAACTGGCAATATTGAGAAAAGTCAGAATTATGAGATATAAACTCACATACTAAATTCACAATCACAAGAAAAAGTCAGAATTATGAGATATAAACTGACAATATTGAGAAAAGTCAGAATTATGAGATATAAACTGACAATATTGAGAAAAGTCAGAATTATGAGATATAAACTCACAATATTGAGAAAAGTCAGAATTAGGAGATATAAACTCACAATATTGAGAAAAGTCAGAATTATGAGATATAAACTGAAAATTCACATTGAGAAAAGTCAGAATTATGAGATATAAACTCTCAATATTGAGAAAAGTCAGAATTATGAGATATAAACTCACAATATTGAGAAAAGTCCGAATTATGAGATATAAACTGGCAATATTGAGAAAAGTCAGAATTATGAGATATAAACTCACATACTAAATTCACAATCACAAGAAAAAGTCAGAATTATGAGATATAAACTCACAATATTGAGAAAAGTCAGAATTATGAGATATAAACTCACAATATTGAGAAAAGTCCGAATTATGAGATATAAACTGGCAATATTGAGAAAAGTCAGAATTATGAGATATAAACTCACATACTAAATTCACAATCACAAGAAAAAGTCAGAATTATGAGATATAAACTCACAATATTGAGAAAAGTCAGAATTATGAGATATAAACTCACAATATTGAGAAAAGTCAGAATTAGGAGATATAAACTCACAATATTGAGAAAAGTCCGAATTATGAGATATAAACTCACAATATTGAGAAAAGTCGAATTATGAGATATAAACTCACAATATTGAGAAAAGTCCGAATTATGAGATATAAACTCACAATATTGAGAAAAGTCAGAATTATGAGATATAAACTCACAATATTGAGAAAAGTCATAATTATGAGATATAAACTGACAATATTGAGAAAAGTCAGAATTATGAGATATAAACTCACAATATTGAGAAAAGTCAGAATTATGAGATATAAACTCTCAATATTGAGAAAAGTCAGAATTATGAGATATAAACTCTCAATATTGAGAAAAGTCAGAATTATGAGATATAAACTCTCAATATTGAGAAAAGTCAGAATTATGAGATATAAACTCACAATATTGAGAAAAGTCAGAATTATGAGATATAAACTGAAAATATTGAGAAAAGTCAGAATTATGAGATATAAACTCTCAATATTGAGAAAAGTCAGAATTATGAGATATAAACTCACAATATTGAGAAAAGTCCGAATTATGAGATATAAACTGGCAATATTGAGAAAAGTCAGAATTATGAGATATAAACTGACAATATTGAGAAAAGTCAGAATTATGAGATATAAACTCACAATATTGAGAAAAGTCCGAATTATGAGATATAAACTGGCAATATTGAGAAAAGTCAGAATTATGAGATATAAACTCACATACTAAATTCACAATCACAAGAAAAAGTCAGAATTATGAGATATAAACTCACAATATTGAGAAAAGTCAGAATTATGAGATATAAACTCACAATATTGAGAAAAGTCCGAATTATGAGATATAAACTGGCAATATTGAGAAAAGTCAGAATTATGAGATATAAACTCACATACTAAATTCACAATCACAAGAAAAAGTCAGAATTATGAGATATAAACTCACAATATTGAGAAAAGTCAGAATTATGAGATATAAACTGACAATATTGAGAAAAGTCAGAATTATGAGATATAAACTCACAATATTGAGAAAAGTCAGAATTAGGAGATATAAACTCACAATATTGAGAAAAGTCAGAATTATGAGATATAAACTGAAAATATTGAGAAAAGTCAGAATTATGAGATATAAACTCTCAATATTGAGAAAAGTCAGAATTATGAGATATAAACTCACAATATTGAGAAAAGTCAGAATTATGAGATATAAACTGAAAATATTGAGAAAAGTCAGAATTATGAGATATAAACTCTCAATATTGAGAAAAGTCAGAATTATGAGATATAAACTCACAATATTGAGAAAAGTCATAATTATGAGATATAAACCGACAATATTGAGAAAAGTCAGAATTATGAGATATAAACTCACAATATTGAGAAAAGTCAGAATTATGAGATATAAACTCACAATATTGAGAAAAGTCATAATTATGAGATATAAACCGACAATATTGAGAAAAGTCAGAATTATGAGATATAAACTCACAATATTGAGAAAAGTCAGAATTATGAGATATAAACTCTCAATATTGAGAAAAGTCAGAATTATGAGATATAAACTCACAATATTGAGAAAAGTCAGAATTATGAGATATAAACTCTCAATATTGAGAAAAGTCAGAATTATGAGATATAAACTCACAATATTGAGAAAAGTCAGAATTATGAGATATAAACTGAAAATATTGAGAAAAGTCAGAATTATGAGATATAAACTCTCAATATTGAGAAAAGTCAGAATTATGAGATATAAACTCACAATATTGAGAAAAGTCCGAATTATGAGATATAAACTGGCAATATTGAGAAAAGTCAGAATTATGAGATATAAACTGACAATATTGAGAAAAGTCAGAATTATGAGATATAAACTCACAATATTGAGAAAAGTCCGAATTATGAGATATAAACTGGCAATATTGAGAAAAGTCAGAATTATGAGATATAAACTCACATACTAAATTCACAATCACAAGAAAAAGTCAGAATTATGAGATATAAACTCACAATATTGAGAAAAGTTAGAATTATGAGATATAAACTCACAATATTGAGAAAAGTCAGAATTATGAGATATAAACTGACAATATTGAGAAAAGTCAGAATTATGAGATATAAACTCACAATATTGAGAAAAGTCAGAATTATGAGATATAAACTGACAATATTGAGAAAAGTCCGAATTATGAGATATAAACTGGCAATATTGAGAAAAGTCAGAATTATGAGATATAAACTCACATACTAAATTCACAATCACAAGAAAAAGTCAGAATTATGAGATATAAACTCACAATATTGAGAAACGTCAGAATTATGAGATATAAACTCACAATATTGAGAAAAGTCAGAATTAGGAGATATAAACTCACAATATTGAGAAAAGTCCGAATTATGAGATATAAACTCACAATATTGAGAAAAGTCCGAATTATGAGATATAAACTCACAATATTGAGAAAAGTCAGAATTATGAGATATAAACTCACATACTAAATTCACAATCACAAGAAAAAGTCAGTATTGCAAGTTTTTATCTCCCAATTCTGACTTTATAACTTGCAATTGTGAGAAAAAGAAGTCC
This sequence comes from Opsariichthys bidens, assembly GCA_037194245.1. NCBI lineage: Eukaryota > Metazoa > Chordata > Actinopteri > Cypriniformes > Xenocyprididae > Opsariichthys > Opsariichthys bidens. Next base: position 27,714,850 of record CM074284.1, read on the forward strand.
GAATTGTGAAATGCAAACAAATTGTGAGAAAAAGTCACAGTATCGAGTGAATTATAAAATGACTCACAAAACATGAAAACAGTCGTGGATCATCAGCTCATGACAGGACAGTTCAGTTGATTTTTTTTTTTTTTTAAATTCAGTCATTTTGTCTTGTTCAGGACAGAACTAAATAAAATAACAACATTTTTATGATCCTCTTAAAAGTATTAAAATGTTGATGAAACTGAACTCCTCTTTTTCAGATGGTCAGAGTCAGAGAATCACCAATCGCTGTTTAAATGACATTAAAACTCAAAGTAATCACTTTGGTAATCTAAAACACTTTTCAGATGGAACTGTAATCTGATTACCACCCATTTCAAATGTAACTGTAATGAAATACTCAAATTTTGTATTTTAAATACGTAACTAAGTTACTTGTATTTAGTGACTCCTCAACCCTGAGCATATGAAAAAGAATTAGCTTTTGCCCTTTGGTTGATGCCCATTATCACTGTCTCGCTTAGTCGCATTGGATTTCCTCCTTAGCGTAAAGTTGAGAGGTCCTAGTTAGTTAGTTAGAGTAATTATACAGGCCGTGTACACGGCTTTTTAAAAAATGGCGGGCGCTGGTGTTTTGTGTGCTTTCCATCTCCACTTACTGCAGTATTTTGGTCTCATTTTCAGTATTGAGCTTTTGGATTTATTTTGGTTTATTTTGTTTGGCAACATGAACGAGTCACCTCTTTCCCTGCGTTTTTCTTGCGCATACACATGTGTTTACATTCGGCATTACCGAGTTTTTAGTAAATGCGATTGTCATTTTTTGCGAGTTAATTCGACTGTAGAATGTGGTTTCGACTCCCGTAGAACTGTGTGTGTACAGAACAGGATTAAGCAGTAAAAGGTTCATTGGCGACTGGATTCAGCTGTGGCGTGTGTACGTGGCGTATTTTCCTGTAAACACATCCCTGTCTGCATTAGAGAACAGTCAAAGGAAAGCACATTTTACACCACGTGCGACCGCAAACAGTAAACAACGCGATTTGTGACTAATTGCTTTAAGACTGAGGTTCAGGCCTTGTAAAACGGCACATGTGCTCAAAGAAACACTCGACTCACGACCGAGGTTTACTGGTGAATCTCACTAAAACACATCCAGGTCACGTATTCACAACTGACCCTCCCACCACTGCACTCCCAATGATTTACACACAATGCCTGTTGGATTTATGACTGGGTCCTTCCAGTTTTAGTAACAGCCAGTTTCCCGTCCCCCATTTTTCCTGGTTTCTTTGAACTATGTGTACTTGATCGTAGTGGAAGTTTTGAGAGAAGACTTCCAAAGAGGAGAGCAATTGAGAGAGAAGGCTAGACGGGACGGGAGAGGAAGGCAGAGCGCTTTTGACAGAAGTGTATTTTCAATGCCGTGAGCCAGAGACACATGTGGAAACAATCAGACGCGAAACTCCTCCTGATAACATCATCTGAATGCCGCACTATGTTCCTCGACGTCTCCAGCGCCGGGACGAGCAGACTGTGTGTTTACAGGATGAAATGAGCTTTCTGCCATACCTGCAAGAGGGGAAAAATGTGCTCAGCTTCGGGTTGTTTTGATTCTGATGTTGAAGAGAATTATGTTCTGGGATGTTGGCACAGACTCACACACACAGCTATTTCCAGACCATTGCCCGTGTGTGTTATTTCTGCTGTTCAGGATTAGAAACAGAGACAGCGGCAGTGAAATGAGTTTAACAAAGAAACAGAGAGAAAAGTAAAAGAGGAGCACTTTTGGAGAAAATATGGCTGTGTTGAAACTGTAATACAATCTAGTTGCTGAATACCGCAGAGAACATTTATGTTTGCTATTCATTAAAAAAGTGAAAGACGTTTTGCGTTGTGATAAACGTGTCAACATAGAGATGGACAAGTCAAAGTCTTCTTGCATCTTGAAATTATAAACAACATCAAATCCCTTATTAAAGCAAGCCAAATGAATGATATATGATGAAATGCATTTAAGGAAAATGTGACATTTTTTAATCTATGTGCAATGAACTAAACAAATTGCATGTATATCTCATGCCTGAAGCTGAATACATTATAATGGATTCAAAACAATTTCTACTGAATAATAGGATAACGTTTGGCAGATCCATTCTGGTGTTTGCTGGATGAGACAAGTCAGAATTATGAGATATAAACTCACAATATTGAGAAAAGTCAGAATTATGAGATATAAACTCACAATATTGAGAAAAGTCAGAATCATGAGATATAAACTCACAATATTGAGAAAAGTCAGAGTTATGAGATATAAACTCGAAATATTGACAAAAGTCAGAATTATGAGAGAAAAACTCGCAATATTGAGAAAAGTCAGAATTATGAGAGAAAAACTCGCAATATTGAGAAAAGTCAGAATTATGAGATAAAAACTCGCAATATTGAGAAAAGTCAGAATTATGAGATATAAACTCACAATATTGAGAAAAGTCAGAATTATGAGATATAAACTCACAATATTGAGAAAAGTCAGAATTATGAGATATAAACTCACAATATTGAGAAAAGTCAGAATTATGAGATATAAACTCACAATATTGAGAAAAGTCAGAATTATGAGATATAAACTAACAATATTGAGAAAAGTCAGAATTATGAGATATAAACTGACAATATTGAGAAAAGTCAGAATTATGAGATATAAACTAACAATATTGAGAAAAGTCAGAATTATGAGATATAAACTAACAATATTGAGAAAAGTCAGAATTATGAGATATAAACTCGCAATATTGAGAAAAGTCAGAATTATGAGAGAAAAACTCACAATATTGAGAAAAGTCAGAATTATGAGATATAAACTCATATACTAAATTCACAGCTGTAAGAAAAAAGTCAGTATTGCAAGTTTATATTTCCCAATTCTTACTTCATAACTCACAATTGTGAGGGAAAAAAAAACAAATTGCATGTATATCTCACAAGACGGGATATGCCTGAAGCCAAATACATTATAATGGCTTCAAAACAAAACGATTTCTACTGAATAATAGGATAACGTTTGGCAGATCCATTCACTCCGGGTGTTTGCTGGATGAGATATTATACATCAGGCAAGGGCAAATTTTAGCTCCAACCCCAATCAAGCACACCTGAACAAGTGGAAAGACAGTTGAGTTTTTATCAGAGTTGGAACTCTGCAGGACCGCAGGACTGAAGTTGCCCAATCATGTTATACATAAACCCCTAAAATGACCACACAATACTGTGTATGTGAAGTGAATGAGCGTAGACTTTATGAATGAAATAAAGGCGCGATCGCAAATCTAGTAGCTGCATTGCCGTCTCTGTGAGTCTCTGAGAAATCAGGGCATCTAAGCATGTAGATGTTCTGTGTTGGTACTGTTGGTTTTCTTCCTATTACACAGTTTTGATCAAGTTTGTTGTTTTATTTGTGTTTTAGTTCCGGATTCGGCCCCAGACAATGCGACGGTCGTGGTGAATGGATCAGAAGTGTTCCTGAGATGGTTGGAACCCTCTGGGAAGATTAACGGCCAACTGCAGGGATACATGATAGAGTATAGCACACCAAATATGGAACAGGTAACTGTATATTCTCACACACACACACACATAAAGATTTTTATACTGTACAAACTGTATATTCTCTTTCTCATTGAAAACCTTCTGCATTTTTACATTTTCAAAAATACATCACTTAGTATGATTTATAAGCTGTTTTCTCATGGGGAGCAAAATAAATGTCTCCACTTTGGAAGGACATTTTGTCCCTATAGCGTGGGATTTACACACTGATTCTACTTTTGGATTTCTATTCCTTAATCTTGGAAAAATTACCTTTTGTTTTGGACATATACCATGATAATACCTTGGTATATGAATATGGTGTCATTCAGTGCCATCAAAGTACCATTGTATTGCCATGTTATACCATCATGGCACCAAAGTAATGGAAGGGAATGTGTTTTTGTAAAGTCCAGCAATTTTAGGTGAACCAACAAGAAGTAGATATATGTTATCAGTGATGAGTTTGAGAAATTTACTCATCATCCAAGCATTTATATCTTTAATACAAGCTGGTATAGATTTGGTGGGCAAAGGAGCAATGGAGGTTGAAGCCATGATGATTATTACCTGATAATGGGAGCATGTAGATGATGAACAGTAAAGGTCCAAGGACAGAACCCTGGGGAACACCGTGAGAGACGGGGCCAGTAGTGGACTTAGCCTGGCGGGTAGAGATTTAATCCTGATGGTCAGACAGGTCGGAAGCAAACCAGAATAGGACAGTTCCAGAAATACCAAGAGCAGAGAGTCGTGAAATGAGAATACTGTGAGAGATTGTTTAAAAAGCAGAGCAAAGGTCTTCTTTTTTTAATTGCTTATATGACCTTGTATGTCATCGGGCTGGAGCCTATCCCAGTTTCAGAGTAAAGGTCTAAGAATTAAAAGGAGGTCATTGACAACCTTAAGAAGAGAGAGCGAAAGCCGGATTGGAAGAATTCGTAGAGTTTATGAGATAACAAATACGATTGAAGTTGAGCAGCAACAACTTTTTCAAGCAGCTTCGAAAGAACCGGAAGATGCTGGTATAGTGCTGGTCCATCAGCAGTCCTGCTTCCCGTGCTGGTGACCAGGGTCCGGTTGCGTGAAAGCTCTTAAGTTAAGAAAACCCTTAGTTATAAGGTTAAGGGTACCCTTAGTGAAACATGGGTTGTATGTAAACATGGGTACATATTTCCCTTAATTGCTTAAATGTTCCCTTAAGTTCTGCTATGCATTACAACAAAGTCCTTAATAATCATTTATCCCTAAAAAAAATTAAGGGATCAAAACAAGTCCCTGCTGAACTCAAACACGATGGATGATTTCATGTTAACTGAGAATGAGGAAGTACCGTTGTGTATTTTAGTGATCAAAAAAAGCCTGTTGAAACTATGATTTGAAATGGCATGTATTGTAAAAAATAAAACACTACGTTTTCATATTTTATGCACTATGCACTTGAATTAACTATCTCATGCCAGGCATTTGTCACAAGAGTGACTGATTATAAAGGCAGGCTTAATCCCCCCCCCCCCCCCCCTTTAAAAAAAAAAAAAAAAGAATAGCTTGTGACGAGAAAGGCGGGCGAGAGCTGTGAGGGAACGGCGCGAGGCCGGTGACGAGAGTGATAATGAGCGCCAGCTGCGTGCTACACCGGTCTCGTATCTCTCACGGAGGAGAAAAGAGTCACCCACACAAACATACTAAAAACACAACATAAAATCCAGGCCTGGTCCTATCTCGTCCTTCACTGTCGTCGCTCCTCTTTTATGCTTCCGGAGCTCCTCCGTGAGAGACACGAGACCGGTGTAGCGCGCAGCTGACGCTCATTATCACTCGCGTCACTGCTCATCACATAGTTTTATTTGATCCTTGGTTCAGATTTGTTTTTAGCACACAGGACTAGGTGTCGAGCCATGGCGCATATCGGCCACCGAACGCATCATTCACTGAATAATCACCCCACATTACAATAACGATGTTGGTTTAATATAATGTAATTTAATGGAAAACTATGTGAGTGGCGCGGCAATTTTAGTATGCTCCGTCAGGCTGCCTTTAATAATCTCCATAACTGAACAGTTGTTTAGTAAATGTTAAACTTGTTTAAAAGTCTATTGTGGGATATTTCATAACTACAGCAACTGCTTCTCCATTGCCGTGTTTTACCAGAAAATGTCGCGAAATGCTTTCCAAGCCTCAGGGATCGGATACCCTTACTTAAGAGGTTTCATGCAACCGGGCCCATAACCAGCATCCCAAGCAGGTCCCAGCATGAAAGCTGGTGACCAGCAATGCTGACTTTTTCAGCCGTTATCACTGATTCGTCTGCCGTTCCAGCAGGTTATGGTGGACACGGGTTTGGACACAGAGCTGCCCGTCAATCTCTCAGCACCGCTGTCCAATGTTTCCTTCAGAGTGTGTGCGTACACCGGTGCAGGACAGGGACCCTGGACGCCCCTCCAAACTATCACGCTCGTTCATCCAGGTATGAAAGCAGACAAACAATCTAAAATACTCGCAGGCAAAACATTTCCACTGAATGTTAACGGTCTCTCTTCTCGCGATGTTTTGCAGAAACCGGGCAATCCAGAGGTGAGTTATACACACATACACGTGTATTTATACCATGCTGGGACTTTTATTCTATTTACATTGATCTAATTATATTTGTTCTACCCTAAACCTAACCCTGACAGAAACCTTTTCACATTTGTATGTTTTAATCAAGATGAAGTGATTTCACACATGCCACAAGAAATCCGGACCCACATAAGATATGGAAGTGGACTTTTCCTTTTGCTTCCCTTATTTAGTCCCTTTTTGAGATGTTGTGTTTTTTCTGTTTGCTATTGCTGTCTTAGAAAAGAGGAAGAATAAGACAAATGAAGGAAAGAAAGGAACAGAAAGAAATGAAAGGAAATCAGTTATTGGCAGAACCCGTGAGGAGTTTTGTTGAGTGGGCAGAATGAGGAAAGAGAGACAGACTTTAGGACAATTTCTAGAAGCAATACGCCCTGTTGCAAATATGGACATCTTGCACTGAGGTCATTTAATGAGCTAATTCAACCAATGACCAACTGAACAAAACACACATCCCCACACACACACACACACACGTTGTGTTTTCATGTTTTATGGGGACATTCCATAGGCGTAATGGTTTTTATAATGTACAAACTGTACATTCTGTCCCCCTAAACCTACCCATCACAGAAAATGTTCTGCTATTTTAGATGTTCAAAAAAGATAATTCTGTGTGATTTATAAGCTTGTTTCCTCATGGGGACCAACAAAATGTCGCCACAAGATCAAAATTTACTGGTATTACTATACCTGTGGGGACATTTGGTCCCCATAATGTAGGGAATACCCACACACACACACACACGTTGTGTTTTCATGTTTTATGGGGACATTCCATAGGCGTAATGGTTTTTATAATGTACAAACTGTACATTCTGTCCCCCTAAACCTACCCATCACAGAAAATGTTCTGCTATTTTAGATGTTCAAAAAAAGATCATTCTGTATGATTTATAAGCTTGTTTCCTCATGGGGACCAACAAAAGGTCTGCACAATGTCAAGATTTACTGGTTTTACTTGCATTGTGGGGACATTTTGGTCCCCATAACGTAGGGAATACACACACACACACACACACACACACACACACACGAGAGTTTAGAGTCTCTTACGGATGTGTTTTAGGGTGGCTAGATGACCATGATAAAATATTAAGACATGTCATGTGCTCTGGTGAGTGTAGTGCAACACGGGATGGTATCACTTATTTGCGGAAGCAGGTTTGAATCTAGCCTGGTGTAATTTAACTAGACGCTCTTGTTTAAATTCACAAATATTGGTATAGAACAGAAAGGAGATTATGATCATTTTACCATGTCTACAGGTCATGGGTTCTTCAGCAATTTAAACTTCACTTATTGCGCATTATAATAATCCTGAGTTCATGAATGCATGGACTAGCATTTCTGCATCAGGAACAGAAAGCATGTTTCGTAACTTAAGTTTCTCAGGAGGAAGAATGTTGTCAAGCAAAAATCCCTATCGAGCTAGTGATCTCAGTGTGCTCATATCTGTAGCAGTTTTTTTTTCGTGTGTGTGTGTCAGAATTTGATTGTAGGAAACAGAAAAGTTCAAAACAGTAAATCAATCAATATCAGTGTTGCCTACTAGTTTCAATAGAAAGTAACTAAACTCAAATATCACTAGATGACATAATGCGCCAAATGTCGGATCTTTACACCTGTTTTCTCTCTTAATCCGTACTGCTCACATATTGTAAAATATTACGATTTAAGATATAGCTATATATTTAAAATATATAGCCGATTGTCCACTAAAGCTGTTCATTAGTGTTGTAGAACTCTAGACTGGTTTTAACACCATTTTTTGAAGGTCTTGTTCTTGTCTTGCTCTAAAAGGACTCTGGATATTAAATAATAACATATGATTTAATTAAGCAATATCACTAGAAAGAGGGCTGTTTTCACAAATATGAGCACAATTGACCTTTCGAAAACAGTTTGATTGACAGTTTGATATATTTTTATCTGCCTTAGAATTTGGCTGAAATTTGTATAATGCTGCACAATGTTGCTGTCTAAATCTTGAAATAGCATAGGATCCAAATGACAGGCATGAAAGATCAAGACCTGACAATGAAAAACAGAATTATGTCTACAAAACAAAAGCACAGATGGAAAATACATTACAGTCAAGAGCCAGTCATGCCTTGAAATGTTTAACTAGCTATACATACACATCAGCGCTTGCATGTTTTTCCTCTTCATAATCATGTTTAAATGGACATTATTGTCAGTTGAAGTCTGATTTTCTCTGTGCATGTGAGAAGGTCTCTCGAGTCCTCCAGCGTTCTCCTGGCACTGGTGGTACGTGGTGATGGCCATCGCCGTCGCCGTCGCTCTAGCTGTGCTCTTGGCTGTGTACGTGACCAGGCTGAGGCGGAAGGAGACGCGCTTCGGGTGGGTGGTGATGAGGCTTTTCCATTCAGTGGCCACACACATTTTGCTGTTTTGTGTTCCAGGGTTCTGGCACTGGATTTCAGCAGATATATCAAAGCTACTATTAAACCTTAACTGAAAAATGGCAGGAAAATGATTGATTGAAAATTTAAGGGGTCCTATTGTGCTTTTTTTAAATGTTCATTTTGCTGTTTGCGCATGAAAAAGTTCCAAAGCATAAAGTCACTCCAAAGGGAGTTTAAAAATGTACTAAAAACGAAAGCAACATTTTTCCCGTACATAAGTTGTCCCCGTTTTGCTGCCAGGCCAGTAGATGGCGATGACGCTTTGTAAAGACTGAACACATGATGCGCGTGACGTCACCGCTTTCACAAATTTACTCTTTTGTTGTTTACACAGAGATGATAACTTTATTGTTTTCAAAACTTTTTCCAACTTTAGTGTTTTCAGGCCCCAAAAACGGCGTTGTCATGTAAACGAACGGCAAAAACGCATACAAAGTTTTCTGTTTTTAGTTGAAAACGGTGACCCCTTATTCTCTATATCAGTGAAACGCCTCCATTGTGGTTGAGTTTTCTTCTGAGAACCAATCACAATATTCCTCATTTAAATAATTCCCGCCCAAGGCATATGCAGAATAAAGGGGCGGGGCCTGGTTAGGTTAGTTGGTAGTGTGTTGAAACTAGTGATTATGGTAAGGGGAGGGACATTTCTTGACCAATCACAATACACTGCTCTAGCTGACCAATCAGAGCACATTGTGCTTGTCAGGAGGCGGGGCTTCATAGAAACAGGAGCTAAACAGAGCGTTACTGACAGACTGGGAAGAGAGGAGCAATATTCCTCATTTAAATAATTCCCGCCCAAGGCATATGCAGAATAAAGGGGCGGGGCCTGGTTGGGTTAGTTAGTAGTTTGTTGAAACTAGCGATTATAGTAAGGGGCGGGACATTTCCCACTTGAAGCACTGTACCAATCACAACACACTGCTCTAGCTGACCAATCAGAGCACATTGTGCTTTTCAGGAGGCGGGGCTTCATTGAGACAGGAGCTAAACAGAGCGTTACTGACAGACTGGGAAGAGAGGAGCAATATTCCTCATTTAAATAATTCCCGCCCAAGGCATATGCAGAATAGAGGGGCGAGGCCTGGTTGGGTTAGTTAGTAGTGTGTTGAAACTAGCGATTATGGTAAGGGGCGGGACATTTCTTGACCAATCACAACACACTGCTCTAGCTGACCAATCAGAGCACATTGGGCTTGTCAGGAGGCGGGGCTTCATAGAAGCAGGAGCTAAACAGAGCATTACTGACAGACGGGGAAGAGAGGAGCTGAAAAATGTCAAAATTCAAGCATGAAAACATATTCAATTAGAGCCCGAAAGACTTTGTGAAAGGGCATAATAGGTCCTCTTTAAGAAAATAAACTCTTAAAATGTTTTTCATGTTCCATGATTGATTAGACCCAATGAAATAATTTGCAGCTTGACATCATTGGACCACAATTTGTACACACCCATTAGCTGGAGATGATGTCATGGATGTTTTAGTTCACTTTCCTGGAAAGGAAACATTTTAAGTGCATAAATCTGACTAAAATGGAAAACATTTTATGCATTTTGGCCAGTTAGCGTTTCCTCCACGGTCCAAATACATGCAGCACAGGTGAATATGAGACACTAAATTGTCAGTAAGTGTGTGTCTGTGTGTATTAGCACTATGATGGACTGGTCATACGGGAATAAGCTCCAGCATCCCCTCCTAACCTGACTTCAGAGCTCACAGACATTAACTAAAAGGCACAAAAGTCTCATTTTGATGGGTCAGTTCTGTACTGGGATCTGTTTAGTGTACATATTTTAATTTAGTAGCGTTTACTATAAGTGTAACAATACCAACAAATACACTGACTGAACAAAGTGGTTCTGTTTCACGTGAAAGCTTTATGTTTGTGTTTTACAGTGAGGCATTTGAACCCATGATGGAGAGCGGCGAACTCGTCGTTCGATACCGAGCCCGTCGCACATACAGCCGTCGAACGACAGAAGCCACACGTGAGTTTGCTTTTTCTCTAGTGCATTCACATTTATTCATTTGGCAGACGCTTTTATCCAAAAAGACTTGCATGGGGAGCAATTAGAGGTTCGTGCCTCGCTCAAGGGCACTTTAGTCATGGTATCGAGGGCGGAGAGAGTGCTGTTCATTCACAATCGGGATGGGAATCGAACCAACAACCTTCAGGTTACAAGCCCGACTCCCTCACCATTAGGCCACGACCACTAGAGACGTGAAACTGTGACTAGATCAGTAACGCCTGGCCAAAAACAGATCAATGGAAGTTTCTTCTGCACCTCTTTGGTTTATCTCTCTCAAGAAACGTATTCATGATGATGTGAAGAATATATGGAAGTTAATGGTGTCAAGAGTGTTTCATGACCGAAGATCAGCCAACCTCACTTGTCGCTTCTGAGCACTATTTTCACTGTTGTTTGGCAGAGGTTTGAGCGTGCACTCATAACCTGGCATCACATTTCACCCTCAAACTGTTGGATTCATCCCCGTTTGACACTGATGTGCCTCAACACGCAGGAGCAGCAAAACTGGATAGAGGGAGATGGAAAAGTGCACCTTGAGACCAATAGATGAAGAAAAACCTATTCATGATAATATGGAAACATGAGAAATGGGTGTTGGCTTTAAAACCTGACAGACAGATACAAAATAGCTTAATCTGAAATCTTACTTTAGCGTCAGGAATACCTAGCAAGCAATAGCTGTCATTTCACCATCTCAGTTAACGATAGCTGTGAGTAACTCGTTATAGTCCGAATAACCTTGAATTTGGTTACATATCGTTTTGGCCAAAATAACTTGCGAGATGACTAAGCAAAGTCAACAGTGATTTCAAGGTGTTTGGGTAATTTCTTTGACAAGTCTATTCTTGGGTTAGACGTCTAATTTTTACTGACACCCCAAATTTGGCTTTTTATAGACTAGAAGTCAGGGCTGTGTTCGGACGGCTATTAGATGTCTTTTAAATGCAAAATTGCTTGCTTGGCAGGGCTGGGTCGGTTACTTTAAAAATGCATTTCTCTACAGATTACAAAATACATGCTTTAAAAAGTCATTTGTAACGTATTTCGTTACATTACTCAAGTTTAGTAACTTAATCGAAATACTTTAGAATACTTTGGAATACTAACAAGTGTGGAACAAACACAAAAAAGGTCATTGCAAGTTTTTATCTCACAATTCTGACTTTTTACCTCAGAATTATGAGATATAAACTCACAATATTGAGAAAAGTCAGAATTATGAGATATAAACTCACAATATTGAGAAAAGTCAGAATTATGAGATATAAACTCACAATATTGAGAAAAGTCAGAATTATGAGATATAAACTCACAATATTGAGAAAAGTCAGAATTATGAGATATAAACTCACAATATTGAGAAAAGTCAGAATTATGAGATATAAACTGACAATATTGAGAAAAGTCAGAATTATGAGATATAAACCCACATACTAAATTCACAATTGGAAGAAAAAAATTCAGAATTGCAAGTTTTTAACTCCTAATTCTGACTTTATAACTTGCAATTGTGAGTTTAAATCTCGCAATTCTGAGAAAAAGAAGTCAGAATTGTTAAATTCAAACTCACAATTGTGAGGGAAAAAAACAAATTGTGAGAAAAAGTCACAGTGACGAGTGAATTATAAAATGACTCACAAAACATGAAAACAGTCGTGGATCATCAGGTCATGACAGGACAGTTCAGTTGACAGTAGCGCAATTTTTTTTAAATAAATTCAGTCATTTTGTCTTGTTCAGGACAGAACTAAATAAAAATAACAACATTTTTATGATCCTCTTAAAAGTATTTAAATGTTGATGAAACTGAACTCGTCTTTTTCGGACGGTCAGAGTCAGAGAATCACCAATCGCTGTTTAAATGACATTAAAACTCAAAGTAATCACTTTGGTAATCTAAAACACTTTTCAGATGTAACTGTAATCTGATTACCACCCATTTAAAATGTAACTGTAATGAAATACACTTACTCAAATTTCGTATTTTAAATACGTCACTAAGTTACTTGTATTTCGTGACTCCCTGTTGCTGGGACACATCCATCCAGCTGTATTTGAATCGGGTATTTTTCCCGATGTTTCCTACAACTTTAATACATTTTTTTAACTCTCATGTGAATCTCAAGAGCTGAATGACTGAAACAAAAGCTGAGTGTTGCTCTAGAGTAGAAACATCTGCATTATCTCAAGGTTTGTATTACATTTGTTGTCCGATCCAGAGAATTTCAGGGAAGCCTGATGTCATGTGTTGTGAGATAGTGAGAGAGGAAGATAGCGTTCATATGAATGTGAGCTTGTTTTGAGCAGTAGTAAAGGGTGGAGGGTTTATGTCATCTGGACAAGCTCCATAACATCTTGCTCTCTTGATTTCCATCCGGGGTTCATTTGTAGAGCAAAACAATCTTGCAACATCATGGTTGTTTTTCACACTCGAGTTCTCTTCGGTTAAATGCTCGAGTTCTTTAAAGCAATGTCAAGAAAAAAAAAAAAAATCAAATTCCAATATCGTTCCTCTGTGTCACTATCATTATAGTTGTGGCGTGGTTAGAATAATTTTTAACACTATAACGTTATTGTTATAGTTATCCTTGATGTGAATGGGCCTTAACTTTAGGTTTCTATTTCCATTCTGTTATTATAGTGATAAAATAACAAGCCATGAATTGCTGAATGCAGTTTTCACTCCCTCATCTTCAGGAGTGTCAATCTCATTCTTCAAACAGTTCACCCAAAAATGATAATTCAGTCATTAATTCCTCTCGCTCGTGTGGTTCTACACCCGTAAGACCTTCATTCATCTTCAGAACACAAATGAAGATATTTCTGATGAAATCCGATGGTTCAGTGAGTCTCTATTGATAATAAACACTTTCAAAAGATGCTGAAACATATTTAAAACAGGTCATGTGACTACACTGGTTCGAATCAGTGGTTCGGCGCGCCAGAGTCATGTGATTTCAGTAAACGAGGCTTCGTTACGTCATTAGTGATTCCAAATTTCAATAGTTCATGGCAGTTTGATACGAGAATCGAATCACTGATTCGAAACAAAAGATTCGTAAAGCTTCAGTGTTTTGAAATCGTCCATCACTAGATATTGTTGAATAAAGTCGTTATTTTGTTTTTTTGGCTCACAAAAAGTATTCGCATCGCTTTATAACATTAAGGTTGAACCAGTGTAGTCACATGACCTGTTTTAAATATGTTTTAGTATCTTTTGAAAGTGTTCATTATCAATAGAGACTCACTGAACCATCGGATTCATCAGAAATATCTTCATTTGTGTTCAGAAGATGAACGAAGATCTTACGGGTGTAGAACCACATGAGGGAGAGGAATTAATGACTGAATTATCATTTTAGGGTGAACTAACGCTTTAAGACAACATGTCAAGTTAAAAGAATTTCAACTTTTACATGCAGCGCCGATCGTCAATGTCGGTTCCAAAACAGTGGACCAATCAGAAGAACTCGGAGGCGGGGCAAGCGTTGCCAGCTTTTGTTTACAGTAGTCGGCAACTGTTTTTATTTATTCGTTTTGCCTGTTTGTCTCAAAAGCGCGTCTTGAGACCCTCGTGGGCCATTCCTGAGGGCTGCGTCTTGCATTTTTAGACCGTTCAACTTTGTAGAAAACCGAGCGCTCAACACTTGAGCATGAAAAAGACGTTCAGAGTCTTGGCATTTGAAAAAAATGGCGGGATTGTGGTCAGTACACGAGGTGCAGACGTTCTGCTCGTTGGTAGCCAAAGTGCGGATCCACGGCAGTAGAGGCGGCGCAAATATTATGATCAAATATTAAAAATATTAAAAAAACAAATTGTGAGAAAAAGTTGCAGTGACGAGTGAATTATAAAATGACTCACAAAACATGAAAACAGTGGAAAACATGAAACTGAACTCCTCTTTTTCAGACGGTCAGAGTCAGAGAATCACCAATCGCTGTTTAAATGACATTAAAACTCAAAGTAATCACTTTGGTAATCTAAAACACTTTTCAGATGTAACTGTAATCTGATTACCACCCATTTAAAATGAAATACACTTACTCAAATTTTGTATTTTAAATACGTAACTTGTATTTCGTTACTCCCCAAACCTGGTCGTACCACGCAGTGGAAGAGCACCATAATGCTCCCTAAATATTGACAAGCACTGTTTAAAAAATCCAAAATAGCAGAACCAAACTTTTCAGTCATTTAAGTGATTCACAATCTCTTACTAACAAAACTTTGAAGTGTGAAAGAGAAAAACAAAAATGAAAAAAGTCAGGCGAGGGAAAAACACATGCACGTACTTCTCTGACAAACAAGACGAGACAATCAAAATATACCTCACATTTTGTCATCTGAACAGAAGCAGACAGTTGTCTATTTGTCTCTTAAAAATGTTTAGATGTACGCAGCACCTTATACATACCATTCGACAAAGTTCTTGAAATAAAGTGTGAAGTTAACAAGTATTGAGCGCCAACAGATGTCACTTTGGTTGGTCACTTGGTGATTGTGTTGCAATAGAGATGTCAAAGTCAAAGACAATATTCTCTCTAAAGAATAGCTCTTGTTTTTCTGGCATGATGTTGAAAACGCTCCCAAAGAGGCTCTGAAAACTGATGCTAATCTCCTTCTTTTCTCAGTGAACTCTCTGGGGATCAGCGATGAGCTCAAACAAAAGTTACAGGACGTGATGGTGGACAGACATAAGCTAACGCTGGGAAAAACACTCGGGGAAGGTGAGCATTACATAACTGCTGATGGGATCTGTGACCTGGACTCACGATCAGATCAGATAAAGTTCTTGTTTGTGTGCAGGTGAGTTCGGCTCTGTTATGGAGGGGTTACTCACTCAGGAGGACTCTGTGCTCAAAGTTGCAGTGAAGACCATGAAAAGTGAGTCAATAGTGAGCGCAGCATCTCTGAAAACACGTCCAATCATTGACTAACGTCATCTTCCTGCTGTGTTTTGCTCAGTTGCTATCTGCACTCGCACCGAGATGGAAGATTTCCTGAGAGAAGCGGCCTGCATGAAGGAGTTCGATCATCAGAACGTCATGCGGCTTCTAGGTTAGTGCGGTCACACTTTCAACAGTCACCTGACGTAAAACTACAAGACAGTTTCGCTCGCTTCTCCTCCATATCGCCAAATAGACGGTCACATGACATCTAAAATCTTCATTCCCATTGGTAGCCAAATAATCGTCAGTAATTTGTAGATTAGTTTAGTCTAATTGACAGATGTTTTAGAAATTACAATGTTTTGCCGTTCGATATTTAAACGATTAGTTCACTTTCAAATGAAAATGAGCCGAACTTTCTTCTTTCTGATGAACGCAATCTGAGATATTTTAATAAATACGAGCTTTATAATGGCAGCGAAAGGGACCAACGAGTATGAAGCTCAAGAAAGCGCATCAATCCATCACAAACGTACTCCAGGGGTTAACAAAGACCTTCTGAAGTGAAACGATATATCCGTATTTAACAAGTTATGAAGTAAAATATCTAGCCAAACCGCCTTCCGTATTCAAGGTACAAAGAAAGTGTGAACTAGCATCGCGTCAGTTCAGCTTTTTTCGTAGGTTGAACGCGGAAGTTGTAGGACGTAGCGTAGGCGTTTTGAACTGCGAGAGGCGTTACACTTTCTTCATAACTTGAATACAGAAGACGGAAGATATTTTACTTCATAGCTGGTTAAATATGGATATTTTTCTTACACAAACACATCGCTTCGCTTCAGAAGGCCTTTATTAACCCTCTGGAGTAGTTTATGATGGATGGATGCGGATGGAGACTCTTTCTTCAGCTCATACTCATTGGTCCGGAGTATGGATGGTTATTAATATTTCTCAGAGGGTGTTTATCAGAAATAAGAGGGTCGTAAACGTGTAGGATGGCTTGAGGGTGAGTAAAGTCATTTTCATTTGAAAGTCGCTTGTTCAAAACTCTTCACTCAGTTCTCCTTACCAGCTTTCAGCTTCACAGCAGTTCATTCCCCTTTCAAAATGCACCAAAACACTTCATACATGTCTCAAATCAACTCGTTCTTGAATCTAGTCACACTAGTAAAGTAGAGGACAAGCGTGAGATCAGTGAAGACGGCGAGAGCGCGTGAGTGTTTACTTAATACCCGTTTCGGCTCTATTGCTAAGTTATTATTTGCTGCTAGGAAGGATTCGTTTCGATTCTTTGCTTATTTGTATGTTTGCGCTTTTGACTTGTATCTGTTTGTAATTGTATTCGCTGCCATTTAGAAGAACTGTAGCGGTTGTTAGTTTGGTATTGCTGGGTTTGGCGCTTCCTGCAGTAGTTTCCACTCTTTTGCTGAGCTAATTGTTGGGGCGGACACAGCGACTGGAAGCATATATAAACTCGAATTAGTTAGGAACAAGCAGGACAAGCGTCACTAAATGAACGAAGGCTCGTGGCACCGTCACAGAGAGGCACAAAATCACTTTCCAGAACCTTCTCGTTCACTGTTCCCCGGTGGTGGAATGATCTCCCTACTTTCATCAGGAACGCAGAATCCCTGGCAATATTCACGAGACATCTGAAAACTCATCTCTTCCGTGAACACTTAATCCCCTCATTAAAAAAAACACTTTTTCCCTTCCTATTCTAGCTTATGTTACTCTGAGCAATGTATGAAACTTGTATTGTGAGCACTTCCTGTGTCTATTTGCCAATTCATGAAGAATCGCTTGTTTGTTTTCCTCACTTGTAAGTCGCTTTGCATAAAAGCGTCTGCTAAACGACTAAATGTAAATGTTTTTCACCCAACAAACACCGTCAAAAAACAGCGACCTAAAAAACACAATCAACAGGCACATCATCTTTTGTAAAATATCTCTGCTACTTCTAATTCTCTGCAGTTTATGTCACATAGTCCATGTTTGCATTACTGTACAACAAGTTTGTACAAATGGTAATCGAACCATCAGAAAAAACAAATTGAAAGACTAACACTTGTGTAGGTTTTCAGCTACATCTAATTGTTTTGATAGTGATTTTTTTAATATATTCAGTGTAGAAATGTAGCAAATTGCTGTTTTATTCTTTTTTGCATTATGAAAGGTTTTTGAACTCGAGTTTAACACAAAGTGTGTGAACATGTGCAAACTGGCCTGTAAGTTCACAGAGTTTTGGTTTGTGTTTGTGAGAAAAGAGGTGATGTAATTTGATAGATGTAGTCATTGAAGGTATTTTGTGCCAAAACAATGAAAAATGATCCACAGTTTAGCCCACATAAACTGATACTGTGTGAAGAGTCTTGAAAAGTGACTGAGAAATGTGTCTCAGTGATTGGGAAAAAACGGCATCATATTCAGTAGCTAAGAATTTATTTTCATCACAGAAACAAGGACGTGAAAGCAGGCTTCAATTAGCTGAGAATAAAAACTGACATCAAGTCAACATTTGAATATGTGCCTTTGCACTAAAAAAAAAACAAAAAAACTGAATGGTTTATTAACATTAGTCTCGTTTTGAGTTTCTGCGCAAGAGCACCCTCTGGCTTTCAGGTGAATCACAGAGCTGTACAGCTCTGACAAGCTGCGCATTAAATAATCTGCTAAATGATTAAATGTAAATGATAGTGTAACGTTAGAGCAAGTGGAACAGCGCCTCACAGTTTTAATTCATCAAATACACTGACCTGTATGAGGAGTATTTCAGCACTTGTGAGTAGTTCGGTAGAATGAAATGTCCTCGTTTCTTTATATTGTGTGTCACTGATATCTGTCTCTCATTAGTAATCGCTCCCGTGATTCTCTGCTTCACACCACAGTCATGTTAAAAACACGCATTCGCTCATCCATAAACATTATTTCCCCATAAATATTATTAGATCCATCTGCATGACGACAACATGTTCCACTCATTCACTGCGTCATCAATCTACGCCTTTGTCATTGTTTTGAAGAGTTTAGCGACCCCTAGTGGCAGAAAATAAAAAACATATTGTGCCTTTAAACCGGAAAAAAAAACAATAAAAACTCGGAAAAGAACGTCGGACAGGCAAATCTTGCGAAAAGTTGACACCGCTGAGAGGACGGAACGAAACTTACGTCATCAGATTACTTTGATGTGTAACTCTAGCACACGTGAATGATCAGATTGATGAGGAGAAGTGTGCTGTTCCTTTCCCGAGCCATTAGACTGACACTGTATTCAGAAAATGTGAAAAATATGCTTGGTTGATATGTAGTTTCTCCTTTCCCCAAGTGCGTTCACACTTGTCATGTTTGGTTGGATTAAAACGAACCCTGGTGCGATTGCTCAGTTAGTGCGGTTCATATGTGAACGCTGCCATCCAAACAAACGGACCGAGACAGCTAAAAAGACGGGTCTCGGTCCGCTTCCGAACGAACTCTGGTGCGGTTCGATTGATATATGAACGCAACACGGACCAAAGACGTGTAAACGAACCAAAAACAGGACGTGATGTCACGAGATGCGACACTACAGGTCAGCTGATTTGACGATGCGGGAAGATCGGCGTATCCAAAATGAGTCGAGGGCAAACGTGGAGCAACGAGGAGGTGAAGTTTCTGTTTCTGTGTACGACGGAGGAAATCCTGCTGCTGTTTTGAACATTTGATGAGCTCTTCGTGATTCTCAGCTGGGAAAAATAAAGCATTAAATGATGGCGTTTAATCCAGAACACAGCGTTGTGTTGAATGTTCGGTAAGCGAGCTCCGTCGAGAAATATACGTCATAAAAGCCGACCAATCAGGTCGTGACCGTATCCCTACGCCTTCGGTTCGGTAACTTAAAGTTCGTTGTTAAAAATGCCAGTGTGAACGCTAAGCGGACCAGGACTAGATATTTTGTTTTTGTTTTTTGGTCCGGATCAAACGAACTACAAGTGTGAACGCACCCTTAGTTTCCATAGGTTCTTTAAAAGATTGACTGTGTTTGTGTGATAGGTGTGTGTCTGCAGACAGTGGAGAGTGAAGGCTATCCGTCTCCCGTCGTCATTCTTCCCTACATGAAGCACGGAGACCTGCACAGCTACCTGCTCTACTCCAGACTTGGCGACACGCCGGTGGTGAGTTCACTCGCACTGCTTTAGAGGACGTCCTGAAGCAGAACTGAGAGATTTCTGGAATAAAAAGTGAAAAAGAGAACAAATAAAAAGGATACAGCAACCTAAAAGAAGGGCAGTTCCCTTTTAAAAAGAAAAATAGGGGGGAAAAAAACAAAACACATGGATATGAGTAAATGAGGACTTTTGTTTTTGGGTTAACTATTCCTGAAATGTTATGAAACATTGGCTCATACAGACTGTGAATGATTCTGTCAAGCTCAAACTAATGCGGCTGGATGAACATCCTCGTGGTCAGAGATCTTTTGCAATCATAAATCAAGTTCCTCTAAATGACAGACGTCAGACACACGCTCACAGTGCATTCCTCAGAAACATTTAGTACCGCAAAAGTGTTTTACTGGCCTATCATTTTTGTTATTGTCGATGGACGTGTCTGCGGTCAGAGCAGACTCTCTGGCACCACCTGGCTGTCACAGGAGGAACACGCACTCAAAAAAAATGTATTACTTTGGAAGATTGCTTTCTATAGCTGTTTGAAGACCAAAATCATTGCTGTTTTAAATATCTTGAATGTCTCCTGTTTGTAGTATCTGCCCTCTCAGATGCTCGTGAAGTTCATGACAGATATCGCCAGAGGAATGGAGTACCTGAGCGGCAAAAATTTCATTCATAGAGACCTGGCGGCTCGAAACTGCATGTGGGTGAAGCTCATATGCTTTTATTTGCTACTTGCAGTACTACGGAAATGGACGTGCGATATTAATTGGACTTTTTGTCCTCTCTGCTAACCAGGTTAAATGAGAACATGAATGTGTGTGTGGCTGACTTTGGCTTGTCTAAGAAGATCTATAATGGGGACTACTACAGACAAGGGCGCATCTCGAAGATGCCCGTCAAGTGGATCGCCATTGAGAGTCTGGCAGACAGAGTCTACACCACTAAGAGTGACGTGGTAAGTAGTAGTGGACATGATTTTGATGACAATTGGAGAGCTAATTTCAGTGTTTTAGCCATAGGTGGAAGGTTTGCCAACTCCAGGGTTTGGCTAGGGAGTTGTGCTTCCCATTTAAATAGATTCAAGAGTTTTTGTAACGCTCTAGTGCTTTTCAGTCATTTTTGACCCCAAAAAATTACATTTTGGTTGGATATGGACATGATTTGAAAAAGGTCGAATGGTCCAGAAAAAAGTAGTCACTTGTACTGTTCGTGGTCAAAAATGACAGCATTGCAAATGAATGGGAAGTGGATTTCAACGTTTGGTACTGCGCCCAAACAAAATCTTACTGAAAGCTATTATTTTTGAGATATCAACCTCAAATTTGGTGCACAACTTGTTTAGGTTCATGGCTTTGGTTTCCTCTCCGTTTAAGAGTGAAATATGATTGTAAAATTTCAAAATAGGATTTTTGTGCACAACATTGCAATAACATTTTTTTTAGTTTCACTTTTTTAACTTTTCACTTCAGCAATAATCTTCAAAGTGTTTTTTTTTTTTTTTTTTTAAAGAGACCAAACTTAAGAATGAGCTCAAAAACATTTTAAGTGATTAACAGGTAATAAATGGATCATAACTGTGAGTACCATAAAATCCCCTAAAAATACCAAATATTAAATAAAATACATTATCAAACTAAATCATACATTCATTTCATTGAAAAAAAGGTACTTTTTGACCGCCACACAGCCAACACCAAAGGGTCAAACGCCTGTGATTGGCCGTTGTGTTCCTGAAATCAACAGATATGTTTGTGATTGGCTACAGTGCTCAACACCGCAAAAACATGTTGTAAATAGAAACCTTTGCTGCTCCACAGAGCGCAAACACAGAAAGAAATGCACCAAATCGTTTGACAAATCTGTTGCCAGTATGCTATAATTAGAAAAAAAAGAGATCAGCAGTTATGTGGGCAGCGTTTATGATGAAAACATTTGTTAAAACAATGACAAGCTAGAATATAAAATAGTCTAATTGGTTGATTATAAGCCCCAGGGGGCTGGGAGCCTCAACAAACGTCCAACAGGGCCTTAAGATGGCTTTAAATGATTTAAAATAAGCTAAAAATCAAGATATTTCTTATTAAATCAAAACTGAGCTTAAAGGTGCAATATGTAAAGTTTTTGGCCGCTAGAGGGCGCACAATCAAAACAACAACAGCAACAACGGCGTTGCTTGAATTATGGGAACTGTCGTCTTCAACTCCACTGCTGATTTAAATCAATCAGATGGGAATCATTTATCATGTTCATGGATGAGGTAAAGTAGTAGTTTTATAAAATGTTGTGCTCGATGACAAGAATTCGCCGCAAGTAAAGCAAGGTTTAACACTAAATTGGTCGTCATAGATGTTACTGCGTTTGTCCAATTTATGCATTTGCGCAGATTTATGTGTTCAAAACAATCATGGTAAAAGTACACAAACATACCAAAGGCTGATTAATATTTATGTATGACACTGTATTATTTTCCATTGTTTATCACGTCGGGTGAAGTGTACGGCGATGTCAACAAACTAATCACAAACCAAATGCAATAACGCTGTCCTTAATAGACATTACTGTACAGAATCAACTCATACGCAGATTTGGCATTTGACACATTTGATGTAGCGACAGTATAAAACATAATTACATCAACAGTTCATAACCTTGAAGTGTTCGTAGTGAACTTCACCTCAGCAATTATATGCACGAACAACACATTCAACACTGTTGATCGATATAATAATCACAAGCAACGGCACCTTTAAAGCTGAAATATATAACATTTTTGCAGTAAAATATCCAAAAACCACTTGTCCAGTGTTTGTTCAGTTGAGAGCTTACAATATCCCAAATGTTTCCAACTATTTGTAAATCGTGAGAAAATCGCAATTTTAACCAAGTCTCCTGTCGTTACCTTCGGTTTCTGGTTTTATTTTGCAGAAATCACGGAAACACCAAAGACGCTTTAATATAAATTACATATGGGAACACAGACAAGAGAACATCTGTTTTGATACATTATAGACAGAAAACTAATCACTGTAATTTTCTTAATTTTTTTGTACCTTTAGTAGCATGTTTTACCACGCCTCAGAGAAAAACACTATTTTGTCGAGTAGCTAACAGCATAATCAGATGCAGCTTTATTTTAACAGCAATACAGAAATATGTTTTAAAATGAATTGCATGTCATTGATCAACACAAGCATCATTTAATACGATATTGTAATATGGATCTCTCACAGCAGCCGCGAGCGAACGCTCAGAGTAACGTTATCACCTCCTCTTCAACACACTCAAATGTGTCTAATATGATGAACAGAGCTGCGTTTCCTCACACTGTGTCATAATAAAAGTCCCGCTGCTCTCGAGGCGTGTGTCGTTCGTCTCTCGTTCAGCTCCACAACACTCGCTCCCGCTCCGCTTCACACTACAGTGACGTTAACAATCGCATCCGTGAACATGATTTCCGCCCGAGTCCCACCCCAAGACCACATGTCCCAAGATTCCTCGCTCAAACTTGGAGTCATCAAGCTACGCCCTTGTTTTGAATAGGCGCCCTCTAGTGGACGAAAAACTAAATACTGCTTTAATATGTCGGCATTTCTTTTTACTCTTCTGTTTTACAGTTCATTTGCTGAGTTCATATTGTGTATAAAGCTGCATGTGTCTGTCCTGCAGTGGTCATTCGGAGTGACAATGTGGGAGATTGCCACTCGAGGTCAGACGCCGTACCCCGGAGTGGAAAACAGTGAAATCTACGATTATCTGAGGCAGGGCAACCGACTGAAACAACCGCCAGACTGCCTGGACAGCATGTGAGTGTGCCTGTCAAGACTTTTCACACGACGCTTCGACTTGGCTTAACATATTGTTAAAACCACTTTCAACCTCGGCTAAAGGATTACCTCACACTTGTCATTTTGCAAGGAGGTAACACCGCTGGGATGGATGCATACAGTAGGTTTGACACCCGATTTTGTACAAGATTATCTTTTGAAAAATGTGAAGAGAACAGTTTCCAAACTGGTAAACAGTTCAGACAGCAGTGCAAGCAGCTCTAAGTCTAGTTTATTATAGTGTTCTGCCCAATATGCGCTTTAAAAGCAAACCGGTACTGATTAAGACCTGCCTCATGGTTCCCAGTGAAACCCCTCTACCCGGGTCCTACCCGGGTCCTCGAACATGGGAGTCTAACGGCTGCAACCTCTAGCATCTGTCACTAGAGCGTCTCTTGAGGTCAGAGGAGTGAGGTTTACTCACACAGCAACTACTAGCTGGCCTCCGTTACACTCACACCCCCAAATCCCCTCTACCCGGGTCCTACTCAACCCGCTCTGAGCAGGCCTCGAACCTGGGTCTTCCAACATGGAAGTCAGACGCTCTAACAAGGCTGCAACCTCTAGCATCTGTCGATAGAGCGTCTCTTGAGAAGTGAGGTTTTACTCGCACAGCAACTACTAGCTGGCCTCCGTTACACTCACAACCCCCAAACCTCACTCCTGTTCGGGTCACGGCACCAATGAAACCCCTCTACCCGGGTCCTACTCAACCCGCTCTGAGCAGGCCTTAAACCCGGGTCTTCCAACATGGAAGTCGGGCGCTCTAACAAGGCTGCAACCTTTAGCATCTGTCGATAGAACGTCTCTTGAGGAGTGAGGTTTTACTCACACAGCAAATACTAGCTGGCCTCCATTACTCTAGCACTAAGTCAAACCAGAGCGTTGTGTGAGGAAAAGACCAAAACTCAAGTTGTTTTTCATGACAATCTACCAACTTTCAAACGTATCGCAACCAATGTGCCTCTCTTTGTTTTTCACAGCTATTCCCTGATGTTTTCCTGCTGGCTGTTGAGCCCGAAGGACCGGCCAAGCTTTGAGATCTTGCGCTGCGAGCTGGAAAAGGTGCTGGAGGATCTTCCGAGCCAAGACCCGGAGGAGATACTCTATGTCAATATGGAGGAGACCTCTGGAGAGCTGGGAGCCGTGGGGGGCCGTGACCCCATAATGGGCGTCCCCTGTGTTTTCGGGGCCCTGAAGGGTTCGGGCTCCGTGGCCACCGTGGAAGTCCACCACCCCAGCCGATACGTGATCTGCCCCCAGCATGAGAACCAGCGCCTGCTCAACACAGACTCCGTGGAGAGTCTGAACCTCACGGGCTCCGCTCCCGCACCGCCACTGCAACCCTCGTCCTGTTCCACGCCGGTGCCGCCCTCTGAGAGTCCGTCCTCAGAGGAACGAGACGAAAAGAAGAAAGTGCCCTGGCAGGGATGATGCCTGAAAGCATCCCAGACTGCTGAGCTGTTGCTCCTACCCCATCACTTTGCACAAACACTCACACTTTTTTATGCTTTCCAGGCAAACATTTTTTCTTTGCGTTCCAATCGTCCTTTCTGTTCGGTGTAGGTTATAAAAACTCACAGTTTTCTGTCTTCAGTTCACCAAAAGCGATAACTATAACGGTAACTAAATGAGCGTCCACACCAACAAACAAAACGTCCATCTTATTCATTTAAATTATGCAAATACCTCATTAAGACATCAGAGATCAGTTTTATACAATTAATATTCAAGGAATAGACCATACGCTTGTTCAATGATTCGCCGCTGGGGGGCGAATCTCTGAATCCGCGTGAGTCATGTGTCCAGCAGCGAATCATTGAAATTTCGAAACGTTTCAAAACCGTTTACTGAAATCACGTGACACTGGCAGTTTGAAACACTAGAAAGAAGTAAAAATGGACGTAGATCTGCTGCTGCTTTACCTTACACAAAAACATCAAAGAAAACAGCGGGTTTCGCAAGATCCTTAAAAGATGAGAGGAGTGGGGAGAATCCGTCACTCTGATTAAAGACAAATTTTATTCATACTTCCGTTGCATTTACTCGGCTTTAACCATATTTTGAAGGAATAGCTAGTGTAATCAATCTAATCTATCAGTGAATTTAGCTGCGCTGGATACCTGAAGTAATTTACTGTTACACCAGTGCTTCCCAAACTGTGGGCCGCGGCGCCCCCCGGTGGGCCGTAGCGGTATTGCAGAGGGGCCGTAGCTAGTCCAAATCAATATATTAAAATAATTCAAATATTCCAATTGTTCTAAAATTTGATTTTTTTTTAAAGTATCTAAGGTTAGTGTTATGGATTTAAATATATTTGTAAAGAATGTTTTCATCATAGTTCCCATAATTCACATGAAATTCTTACAAACTTGTTAATAAATGTATTTGTAGGTAAAAAATGTTTTTAACAGCGGGGTCGTGGAGCTTTTGCAATGTTTTTTGGGGGCCTTACCCCTTTCAAGTTTGGGAAGCTCTATGTTACACCATTTGGCTAGCCTGGCATAATGATCTCATTACGACTCGCCGATTGTTTTCCATATGTACATTTTCTTTAAAGTATCCTTGAAAAGGGTTTTCTGGACCTCGATTAGCTGCTCCGCAATGTTGTCTGCCATTTTAAACAGGCATTTTAAATGTTTCTGACTGACTGTTTCATCGTTCAACTGCTTGAAAACAAAAATCCGTCGTTCGTCTATATCGTTCTAGTTGTGGTGTGAACTCTGCTCTCATTTTACATTGAGAACCGTATCTTTATAGTTATCGTTCTTGGTACAAACGGCTTTTTACACCGTGTCGTAACCAGAAAGGATGTGATAAGTGACAAACGACAAGTAATTTGTCCGTGCTCAGCAACAAAACAAAATGGCAGATTTAGGCTGAGTTCACACTTGTAGTTCGTTTGATCCGGACCAAAAAACAAAAACAAAACATCTAGTCCTGGTCCGCTTAGCGTTCACACTGGCATTTTTAACAGCGAACCTAAAGTTACCGAACCAAAGGCGTAGGGATACGGTCACGACCTGATTGGTCGGCTTTTATGACGTATATTTCTCGACGGAGCTCGCTTACCGAACATTCAAAACAACGCTGTGTTCTGGATTAAACGCCATCATTTCATGCTTTATTTTACCAGCTGAGAATCACGAAGAGCTCATAAAATGTTCAAAACAGCAGCAGGATTTCCTCCGTCGTACACAGAAACAGAAACTTCACCTCCTCGTTGCTCCACGTTTGCCCTCGACTCATTTTGGATACGCCAATCTTCCCGCGTCGTCGAATCGGCTGACCTGTAGCGTCGCATCTTGTGACATCACGTCCTGTTTTTGGTTCGTTTACGTGTCTTCGGTCCGTGTCGCGTTCATATATCCATTGAGGGATCCAAAGCGGACCGAGACCCGTCTTTTTAGCGATCTCGGTCCGCTTGTTTGGTGCGCACCAGGGTTTGTTTTAATCCAAGCAAACATGACGAGTGTGAACGCAGCCTTAGTGTTGTCTGCTTTTACATAGGCTTAGCTATTTGAACTCCTCGGTTGAGGAAACGTATAACTTTGAAGATTAATATAGACTTGCGTTGAAAGAGGGACCCCAGCAATATCTAGTGATTGAGACACATGGCATTTGCTGTGACAGGGCTACGACAAAAACCAAACGGCATGCTTTTATCACATCACACCTGGTTAGGACATGGTGGTGGACTCTGATATCACTCAACTGGAATCTGACCAGTTAAAGCCCTCTTCTGTAAGGTCTACCCTCATGGTTTAGTTAGCATGCTGCTGATATTGTTCACACCAACTCAGGACACAAAGCTCAGATTCAGCCAATGCCACGAACTAGCTTGACACTGCCACTCTGTCGGAACTGGTCAAAGACTGAATCTGTGTCTTGACAAACTCTCGCAAGGCTCCTGACCAGCATCTTTTTTTCCAAAGAAACGCATGGAAGATGACGATTACATCCCATGTTTGGTCTAACACGTCAAACCAAATCCTCAGTGATTATGTGGAGCGCGAACCTCCAGGCGTACCTTTTTTAACTCTGAGGTGTTCTGAATCAACAGGGTTGTTTTTATACACTTTGATTTGAGACCAGTTTTGTGGTTTCTTTCAAGATCCGCAGGTTTAGAGGAGGAGACTAAGGTCTTTGCTTCTCGGACGCCCTGCCCCAGACTCCAGCACAGTATTTTTTCTTGTTTCTTAGGTTTTTTTTTTTTCATTTTTTGTAAATTTGATATTTTGCACTAATCATTTTTTTTTTTTTTTGTCGGTGTATTGTTTGTGTTTCTTTGTTTATGCATTTAGACAATGTACGATAGAAATACATTTACCACCGTATTATCATATTATGATAATATTTTTTAAAAAAGCTTCCAAGTGAGATCAAAAACAGATGACGTTTTAGCTGATTTTCAATATATATATATATTTTTTTTAAATTAACATGCTAAAATGGTTGGATAAAAAAATGAAAGATAATTTTTTCTCTGATGTAATGTGGTACTAGTAAGATTGACTGAGGTACTTTTTAAAGCGTTCGTTCACCCTAAAATGTAAATTCGGTCATTAATTCGTCTCCCTCATGTGGTTCTACACCCGTAAGATCTTCGTTCATCTTCAGAACACAAATGAAGATATTTTTGATGAAATCAGATGATTCAGTGAGTCTCTATTGATAATGAACACTTTCAAAAGATACTAAAACATTTTTTAAAGCAGGTCATGTGACTACAATATTATAAATCGACGAGAAATCTTTTTGTCCGCCAAAAAAACAAAATAACGACTTTATTCAACAATATCTGGATGATTTCAAAACACCATGATTCAGCTTTACGAATCTTTTGTGTCGAATCAGTGATTCGGAGCGCCAGAGTCGCGGGATTTCAGTAAACGAGGCTTCGTCACGTCAGAAGTGATTCAAAATTTCAATAGTTTGATACGCAAACTAATATGGGAGTCGTAAAGCTGAATCATGAATCAGTATTTTGAAACTAGATATTGTTGAAAAGTCGTTATTCTCGTAATATTACGGTTGAACCTCTGTAGTCACATGACCTGTTTTAAACGGTGTAGAGCGGTGAGTGATTAATGACAGAATTTAAATTTTTCAGTGAACTAAGCCTTTAAGATACGACAGATGTATATGATAATTCGCTGAACCACAATGCTATAGATACATACAGACCATGTAAATGATGTTCACGTGAGCCAGTGCTCAGTTGGAATCATCTATGATAAGCACATTTCATCTGTGTATGAAATATTGGGCCAACATTAGCGTAAACACAAGCACAAAAGCCCCGACAGAATGTTGTCAGTCACCTTATGTGGATATTTGCATGCTCACATTTTCAGCACATTTTCCCATAACTTGTCTTTCATGATGTGGAGCACTGAGTATCAATGGATTTAGGATGGATTTAGGATCTTTATAAATTGTGCTTCATTTACAAATACTCTGTCCTATTTTGCCCAGCGCAGTTAACGTTGCACTATTAACCATCCACAGAATTTTATTTAACATTACATTTAATATTCTGGTACCTGGTTTTTTATGATTTTTATGTACCGAAAAAGTACAAATATTGTTTTATCAACATATGAATTCATAGACAGAAGCACGCACTTCAAAGTGCCTTTGAAAGCCAGTATTTTACCTTAAAATGTGGTGCACGTTCAGCCTTAGGTGTCTAATGTTGTCTAGATAACATCAATGTCTTTGTGATTTTGATACGATTTTATTAAAATAAATACTGCCTGCACAGTTGAGGATTTCGTGTGTTATAATGATTGCACAGATAGTGTAAAAACTCATGAACATTGATCAAAACATTAACTGTGAGCCTATTGATTCGACGCACAAATAAAATATTGCCTTAATATATTACAATATTTTGAACCTGCTGCTTTTCATATTTTGATATATTTACGGTGTTACACTAATGTATTCACCGGAGTTAGTTTTGGCTACACAAAGCATTTGAGTTGAGTTGACAAGGAAGGTTGTGTTAGTTTTACAAGTAAAGTCTAATTGGTCAAACACAAATTTGTTGAGTTCAAAATACTCAAAATTCTGATGTAAACGGTTGCCTCAAATATTTTTGAGTTAAACCGAGGCGATATTTGTACTGTGTGCAGAAACTGATTGTCTTCAATATCTTTTTACTCAAAGGAGAGATTTGGGACAATATCGTTTCGTTTGAATTATAGTGATCAGTGTTTAGCTTTAGCTTTTCTCTGGCTGCTGTAACTTATGGCAAATAAAAAATAATTGAGCATTGTGTTATGGACTTTGCTCAAGTTCACCATCTAGCCTGATATAATAGATCAAGGCATATAAATTGCTAGGAGAAGCCATGTGTGAGTTAAATAGGTCCCAGTGATGTAGTGTAAATGGAGAAGAAGAGGGGTCCAAGTACTGACCCTTGGGGTACCCCGAGACCAGTTGATGTGCTTCGGACACTTCTGTCCTCCAGCTAACCTTAAAAAACCTACTTGTGAGGTAAGATGTGCACCAACAGTTACATCTGAAAAGTGTTTTAGATTACCAAAGTGATTACTTTGAATTTTAATTTTAATGTCATTTAAACAGCGATTGGTGATTCTCTGACTCTGACCGTCTGAAAAAGAGGAGTTCAGTTTCATCAACATTTTAATACTTTTAAGAGGATCATAAAAATGTTGTTATTTTTATTTAGTTCTGTCCTGAACAAGACAAAATGACTGAATTTATAAAAATAAAATTGCCGAACTGTCAACTGAACTGTCCTGTCATGACCTGATGATCATTTTATAATTCATTCGTCACTTTGACTTTTTCTCACAATTAGTTTTTTTCCCTCACAATTGTGAGTTTGCATCAGAATTGGGAGAAATAAACTTGCAATACTGACTTTTTTTCTTGCAATTGTGAATTTAGTATGTGAGTTTATATCTCATAATTCTGACTTTTCTCAATATTGTGAGTTTATATCTCATAATTATGACTTTTCTCAAGATTGTGAGTTTATATCTCATAATTCTGACTTTTCTCAATATTGTGAGTTTATATCTCATAATTATGACTTTTCTCAAGATTGTGAGTTTATATCTCATAATTCTGACTTTTCTCAATATTGTGAGTTTATATCTCATAATTCTGACGTTTCTCAATATTGTGAGTTTATTTCTCATAATTCTGACGTTTCTCAATATTGTGAGTTTATATCTCATAATTCTGACTTTTCTCAATATTGTGAGTTTATATCTCATAATTCTGACTTTTCTCAATATTGTGAGTTTATATCTCATAATTCTGACTTTTCTCAATATTGTGAGTTTATATCTCATAATTCTGACTTTTCTCAATATTGTGAGTTTATATCTCATAATTCTGACTTTTCTCAATATTGTGAGTTTATGTCTCATAATTCTGACTTTTCTCAATATTGTCAGTTTATATCTCATAATTCTGACTTTTCTCAATATTGTCAGTTTATGTCTCATAATTCTGACTTTTCTCAATATTGTGAGTTTATATCTCATAATTCTGACTTTTCTCAATATTGTTAGTTTATATCTCATAATTCTGACTTTTCTCAATATTGTGAGTTTATATCTCATAATTCTGACTTTTCTCAATATTGTGAGTTTATATCTCATAATTCTGACTTTTCTCAATATTGTGAGTTTATATCTCATAATTTTGACTTTTCTCAATATTGTGAGTTTATATCTCATAATTCTGACTTTTCTCAATATTGTGAGTTTATATCTCATAATTCTGACTTTTCTCAATATTGTGAGTTTATATCTCATAATTCTGACTTTTCTCAATATTGTGAGTTTATATCTCATAATTCTGACTTCATAACTCAAAATTGCAACTTTATATCACAATTCTGAGGGAAGAAGTCAAAATTGTGAGATAAAAACCTTTTTTGTGTTTGTTTCACACTTATTAGTATTCCAAAGTATTCTAAAGTATTTAGATTAAACTTGAGTAATGTAACGAAATATCTTTTGAAAATACGTTGCATGTATTTTGTAATCCGTAGCGAAATACATTTTAAAAGTAACCCACCCAGCCCTGGGTATCTGTGATGCACAGCGAAGAAAGGGTGGACAAAGTGATTTGATCATTAAAAGTTGCAGATAAATCTAGCAGCGTGAGAAAAATGAGTAAATTTAAAAAAAAAACGAATCTAAAGAAACACCTTTGTATCTTCCATGTAACAATACCGTAATGTTACCGTCCTTTGAATCCAGTTGTGCTACAATATTGAACAGAAAACGTATCTTTATTCCCTTTGTTGAGAACTTGAAACAGGATTGAATGAGCACATCTGTTCACTGACAATGATGGCAATTATCATGCCATATCACCCAATCGCCAAGAAATGAAGCCACACGCTGCTGTATTACACACTTTATTGGATGTAAGAGCTGCCAATCTGGATTTTCTTTAATACATGTTACAGGTTAGCA
This sequence comes from Opsariichthys bidens, assembly GCA_037194245.1. NCBI lineage: Eukaryota > Metazoa > Chordata > Actinopteri > Cypriniformes > Xenocyprididae > Opsariichthys > Opsariichthys bidens. The sequence goes on from CM074284.1 coordinate 27,746,838, forward strand.
GTAGCAGTATGAACCTGCTCTGCAGATTTTTCAGTTCAGACATGTTTAGTTCTGGCTAAATCTGAAGGTTTGGTTAAGATGATGTAAGAGTGTGTGTGCTTTTCCTAATATATGTGAGTTATACGCATAAGAATAAGCAGCAATTGTTTTAGGTGCATTTATTGTTGGGTTGCATGTGTGCGTGTGCAATGTGAAGTCAGCATTACAGTTCCAAACGTGTCCAGAGTAACGATACAAAAGCTGATGAATATTTGTTAAATCATTTAGATGTGAATGTTTGAGTCAATCTCTAGAAAACATGTCCAGATATGACGACAAAATCAAAAGAAACTAGAATTTTGAGCCAATTGCTTCAATTGAAATAATAAAATAAAGTGAATAAATAATATATCACTCATTTATTCACTTGTATTTATTTATGTGCATTGAGGTATTGGAAATCTGAGGAACAAATGGTCATGAATATAACAATGCAATTACTCTTAGTCCAAAAAATAGGCTTTATTTTTTAATATTTCTTTTGATTTGGGGGTAAAATAGGATTGGACATGTTCCCTCCCAGTGACTACAAATCATATAAGTCTATTTCCTGTACGCTTTCAATTATTATAGTCAGAAGCTCATGTTGTCTGGTATTGTCGGGGACTGGTGTAAGTCATAAACAGTGACTCTGGTACCCTATATTCATTTTGACAATCAAACAATATTGGTATTATACAATATGACATCTTAATATAGCACACAAGCTCTCTCTCACTTTCAAACACAGACATACAGTTGACATAACTTTACAGAACTTAACTTGAACAGTCCCAAGACAGCTATCCACACTTAAAAGTCTAAGGGATCATTCACATATCACATGTACTCAAAAAGGGTACGAAATCCCTCAAAGGTGGGACAGCCGCTTTGTGTGTATGCTAGGGGTGGCACTGTACATCGGTTCGGTTCGAGTGTGCGTCGACGCATGCGCAATGTAGCCCCGTATTCAGACAGTTTCACCTCAGACAGTTTCGCGCGAACATAAATATAGACCGTAAAAGTGGAGTAAGGGGCCGTTCACATATCGCGTCTTTTGCGCGCGCATATTCATGATTTCCTATGTAGGCGCGCGGTAAGCGCGCTCAAAATGGAAGCAACGCGGCCGCGCTTGCCGCGCTTTTTTTAGGCGCGAAATGTGAACGGCCCCTAATAAAGGTGCCCGGAGTTGGCGCATGCGCCCTTGTCGTTCAAATCCGGAACATTTTGGATTTCATGTTACTTACGATGACAACGGAAATAAAACAGCAGCTAGAACTGCGACTGTGTGCAAGCATTGTGCAAAATGCGTTCAATATGCTAATGGAAACACTTCTAATATAACAGTTCATTTGAGAAGACATCAATGTGTCGATGAGCACAAACAGGAGGAAGGAAATTTCTGGAGTGTTAAAGATTAAAAGAAAAAAATAACAACAAGAACCGTACAGAACCGAAAACCGTGATACGAACCGAACCGTGGGTTTTGTGAACCGTGCCACCGCTAGTGTATGCATATTCACAATTATAACAGATGTAGTTATAATTATTGTAGCCTCATCAATATTTGAGAACCTCAAGGATGGCCACCTTTAAAAGCTGTACGTTTTTGATATGGCTCACTTTAGGAGAGATATGTCATCGGAGAAATCTCCTGCGCCCAGAGGATGAAGGCAGCGCGTAAAACGCCACTGACAGACCATGAGGCACAGAGGCAGCATAAATAGGGCACAGATGCCCGCCATAATGTAGGCGATGGTCATTAATGTGGACTCGTCGGTCTGAGGGACATTGTAGCCACAGTCCTCAAGGTCCACACCATGGAACGGTCCCTCCACTGAAGCCGTACGGAACTCGTCGTGGACTAGAGAGAAGGAAAATGACATGAAAATGATCTGATCTCGCGGCAATTCGCACGTATGGAGGTGGCTAATTCGTACATTTTTTGCTAAATCGTACTTATTTTACAAATTGCCAAATTCGCATGAATTCGTACGAACGACCTACGGCCTAAATCAGTGTTTCTCAAACTTTTCCAGCCCAAGGACCACTTTATCTTCCAATTATCCTCCTAACAGAATCCCACTCTAACACGCCCCCCCGAAAACAACAAAATAGGAAGGATAAACTAAATTTAAGCTTAATATGCAACTGTTTCAAGTCAAAAACGAATTATTCAAACACAAATCCAAAAATTACCTGTAAATTTTACAGTATAATACTGGCAGCAGGGTTGCCAGCCAGTTACTGTAAATTTTACAGTGCCATTACTATAATTTAATATACAGAATTTTACTGTATTCTTTGATTTACAATTTTTTTTTTAAATTTGCTGTATTTTTTTTTTATTAAATAAGTCACTTACCACAGTTGTAGAGCACTCTCTCTCTCTCTCTCTCTCGCTACCAGAATCTCAACCGTTGAAAATCCTACAACGCCTCTTTATGCTTGAAATTTACAGTAATATCCTGTAATTTTGAGTCAAACCGCCACGCCCCCCAGAATGCATTGCAGTTTACAGTAATATGCTGTATTATTAAGAATACAGCCATCTGCTGTAAAATATTGCTGTAATTTTTACAGCAATTCATTACAGTGTGATCCAGTTTTTCGTTATTAACACACACTGACGTCAACCCCGCCGCCCGCGATCCGGTGCGGGTTAAGAGCTTGACTAGTTTAGGTCATCTTTTCGCGGACCACTAGAGGGCGATGGACCACACTTTAAGAGTTACTTATCTAAACCTACCCATCGCTGGGGTTTAGACAAACGAAATCCGTACGAAATAGCCATCTTGTAAAATGCGTACGAATTGGTTGTGAGATAGCGTTGGAATAGACAGAATGAAATCTTTTCATAAATACAGACACAGTGTTTTATTTGTGTGTGGCACAACAAGTGTCCTAATGCTTTCTGAGGCGGCTGTAAGTTTCCCTGAGAAAATCCTTCTCTCACCGTGACACGTGCTAACAGCAAAGCCGATGCGTTTGTGTTCTCGGTCAAACACCACATAGAAGCCTTCCATGATGACGGCACCCATTACTGTACCAGTGCTCGACTGAGACACGGCGAACTTGTAACAGTCCTCCTGTGCCGAGGCCACGTCTTCCACAGGCCTCAGATACTGCTGCAGAGACCCAGAGAGAAACATCAGAGACACAGGCTTGAGTCACGAAATACAACTTAGTTACGTATTTAAAATACAAGTGTATTTCATTTGAAATGGGTGGTAATCAGATTACAGTTCCATCTGAAAAGTGTTTTAGATTACCAAAGTGATTACTTTGAGTTTTAATGTCATTTAAACAGCGATTGGTGATTCTCTGACTCTGACCGTCTGAAAAAGACGAGTTAAGATTCATCAACATTTTAATACTTTTAAGAGGATCATGAAAATGTTGTTATTTTTATTTAGTTCTGTCCTGAACAAGACAAAATGACTGAATTTATTAAAAAAAAAATTGCAGAACTGTCAACTGAACTGTCCTGTCATGACCTGATGATCCACGACTGTTTTCATGTTTTGTGAGTCATTTTATAATTCACTCGATACTGTGACTTTTTCTCACAATTGCAAGTTATAAAGTCAGAATTGGGAGAAAAAACTTGCAATACGGACTTTTTTTCTCGCAATTGTGAATTTAGAATGTGAGTTTATATCTCATAATTCTGACTTTTCTCAATATTGTCAGTTTATATCTCATAATTCTGACTTTATAACTCGCAATTTCAGCGTTATATCACACAATTCTGAGGGAAAAAAATCAGAATTGTGAGATAAAAACCTTTTTTGTGTTTGTTTCACACTTATTAGTATTCCAAAGTATTCTAAAGTATTTAGATCAAGTGACTAAACTTGAGTAATGTAACGAAATACGTTACAAATGACTTTTTAAAGCATGTATTGTGTAGTGAAATACATTTTAAAAGTAACCTACCCAGCCCTGTACATGTGTTCAAGACTGTCCTCCTCCCTATAGGTCGTCTTTGTAAGTACCTTATCACGACCTGTATTTAAGTTTTAAAGTCATGCGCCCTCTAGCTGGTGTAAATAATGACATTGTCATGTTACATCTGTCATCATGAAACGACGTATGACGTGTGTTTACACGGTCCCTTACTCGCCATTTGTCCTATTTCCGTTTAGCGGAACTCGCTGACATTTATGTATTTGGCAGATGCGTTGGAAAGTGACCGATAATCGGTTTGATCTGACCCACGTTTCAACTGAAACAACTTTATAGGTTAAGGTGTGAAAGATGCCATCGCCACAGAATGAAGAAAGCAGGTACCTGTGGCAGGATGGAGATACGGAAGGACTGGTTTCTATTTTCACTCATCAAGTAGAGAGAAATGACCGGGAAGATATGCCAGGGTGTGGTGCCCGCCTGCCAACATACCAGCTGCTCCCCCAGCCAAAAACCTGAGGGAAACTGTTCAGTCTGTGGACACAAACATCCAATTGTGAGAGAAACTGAAAACATTTAGCATGTTCAAGAATGAGAATGATATAAACTGACCGATGAAGCCGCTTCAATGGCCTTCACAGCAGCCTGGAAGACTTTACGAGGGAGACGCAGGTTTGTAGTGCCGCTGTCCACAATACTCTTATCATAGTTATACTGAGAGACAGACACAGAGAGAGAAACCATAAGAATGGCTGCTTTTAGCAAGGGCAAGTGTGTCTATGTTTAATAAAAAAAAAGTTGAACTGTTAAAAATGAACTGGGAGAGTACAAAGAGAAAATACATCAAATCTTTCTACAGTTATCAGTAGTTTTGGCACGTCAAAGCTGCATTAAAATGCACTACTATCAATGTCCAATAGGGGGCAATCCAATGTCTTCCAAAAACTAATTTCATATGTAGAGTTATATGCATCCAAACTACAATGAAATTATTCTTTTTTTCACTTGATCGTTGATGGCACACGATCTGATTTCAACACATTTGAAAAAATGGCTACATTATGTTTTAATTTTGTAATTTACATTTGTGAGATTGTCTGTTGAAACTTTTGTCTCTGGAAAAGAGAGATCGATCACATTTGAATATCAACGTTTTGAATGTCTATTTGAGGGATATGTGGATACATTGTTATTACTATTATTTGTATAAATTATAGTTTTTATTTTAAAACGAAAACAAAATGAGACCATTGGGGTAAGATGGGCCACCAGAATTGTGATGTTAATAGTGTTATTATATTTAAATGTAATATTAATTGAATCATTATTCAATAATTCCATTAATTACACATACATTTTAGGCATCTTCACTATTCATTAAAACCTATTGATTAATTGAGTGAAATCATTCCATTTTAATTCTTAGTGTTGATATTATGACATATCTTAACAAATGAGCAATTAAATATGTAAATATGCATATGTCATAGAATAGTGAAAGCCATTTCTATTTACATCATAACCAAATTAATAAATATGCATTAAAGGCATGAAAATATAGATATCTACAGAATTGGTTCAAAGTCAGGGTCTTTTTCCACAAATTTTATATGTATGCAAATTATAATATCCAAGGTACACATTTCTAGTCATTGTGAGGTTGATTCTCGTTTTGTATTTTCAGAAAGTTTTAGAATATTTTTTCTTTCCCCCCCCAAATTTGTCACTACCGAAACACAATGATAAAGTAGGGTAACATTGACCTATTAATATTGTGTTTACATCTATCTTCTAAATATATATTTTGTTATTTAAAAAAAAAAAAAGTTTTCACAGGTAAATCAATAACATTTTTAACATTATTTCAAGTGTAATTTATGAGATTTGTTGTATTTTGAATCCAATTTTTCTTTTTAAAAGTCATTTAATCATGTTGATTTCAAAGTGAAGGATTTGTTAGTTTGAACACTATAATAACATCTTAGTTGATCATTCAATATACTTTAATTTTGACAAAATATCGATGATTCAGTCGTGACGGCACGTTTTCGGTAGTGACAGTAAAGTGTTAGCAGTGACCACAGAATTTATCTCACATACTAAAACATATTAAAATAGTAATGATTTGCATAATTGTACTAACATTTTGTTTATTTCATCCCAATAAATGATTACGTGTTCCCTTTGTCACTACTAAAGCAATGATTACGTTTCGGTAGTGACGATTTTAGATACTTTTGAGGCTAGCTCAAAGATGCTAATCAGCACATGGTTAGCTAGCACAGTTTTACATACACAAAAACTCAATTTTATGGATTAACACCCAAAAATGTTTGCTTAATTGCAGAAAAAGGTGTTTGGAAGTGACGTTCCTTAAAGTTCCACACAGATTTTCAGACTTCTGAACACATTGAACTCATAATGATGGTGTATCTGCTGTGAAAGAGAGGCGATGAGAGGGAATATTTCCTGATCAAACATGTGAAGTGTGTTCAAATCAGCCTCAGACAATGGACTGAAACACACACTGCTTCGGCGGTGACGTGAAAATGCGAGACAAATTTATTTTTTTTATTTTTTTTAGTTTCATGATTTAAAAATGAAATAAAAAATAAAAATATTTTTTAACTTCACTATTAAAAAATCAAAACTAGAAAAAATTGCAAAAATTATTTCAATATCATTTTTTATTACTTGAAATGTAGGGGTACCAAAGTACCAAATCAATGATGATTTTATATATATTAAGCTTACTGATATTTTAAATATTATTGTGGGATTCAATAGATAATAGTATATTCTATTAAGTATTTGAATTCTTAAATGATTTTTAAATGTGTTTTTTTGGTTGTGGGACACGTTTCTGTAGAATGGCCCATATATAAAGGTTTAAATATGTTTAAATGTGACATAAATATAAAAGAAAAAAAAAAGAGTTGGATGTTTTTTCAGAAACAAGATATTCGAAACATATCAGTGTGTGTGTGTGTGTGTGTGAGTGTCTAGTTTTCTCAGTAAGAATAAATGCTTCATGGCAAAAAACAGAAGACTTGTTCTCACTTCTTTGCAGTCCATATTGAGATCCTGTCCGTTCACCTCGATGCGCACGATGATGACCTCGTAATACCACTCTCGTCTGATTGGTGTGTACCACAGATCCCCAACATACAAGGACGGATCTATTCCCCCAATGATCTGGAAAGAGCAAAGGCAATCAGCGGATGAACAAATCCCTGGTATGTCAGCGAATTTGCTTTGTCGCACATCACATATAGCATTTTAACAAGATGGTGGGCGATAATTTCACATGACTGCACTGCTCCTCAAAACACACAAATCATATGGACTGTTTTTATGATGTATTGTCCTTTTTTCAGAGCTTGGCGGTCTCAATCTTCTTTCGTAAATGATGCAAAGAGGACACTGACAACGTATGAAACTATTTAAAATATAGTAATTTTTTAAAGCAGTTTAATCAATGAATAGCGTGTAGTGTGTCTTTAATGTGTCGAGAAGCGAGCATCTCTTCATACTAGTTCATTTATAGCATCAAATAAACATGAATGAACATCAGAAGGAATGTTGTTTCAAGACGTGATTCAAGTTCACCAACGTTAATCTACTAACTCCCCTGACCGCTTTGACGGACAACATGGCGGATTCAGGTGTGTTAAGACCCCAAGATATTCTGTCTGTTTTCATCTGTCTTCTATCTCTCGATGTGTTTTTGTTCCAGGTGGGCGTGGCCTTCCTTTGAACATCCTGATTGGTCCAGCCGAAAACCTGACACGTATTTTAAGGACCGCCCCAAACACTCATTCAGGCCTCGTTGACTTCCGCCATTGTTCTTCGCAAATTTCGATTGTTATTATTCGTTTCGTCGTCGTTTGTTTGAGAGTGTCGTATCAGAGGGATTGTGAGTGTTTAGTAAGACTGTGATTGTTTGTTTATGGTTATTTCTGATTTCCTGGTTGACTTGATCCTTGCCCGTTATACGACTACGACTTGAATGAGGAATTTGATATTGTTTGCCCAAGACTGTAAATATCGCTGTTCAAAAACTCTTGTGAATATATAGGGAGTTAGGAGGTTTGACGCCAATTTATTTGACATTATTTTCACTTGGTTTGTGGTTAAGGGAGGTAGGTAAGTTAAGTCTTATTTTGTTTTCTTTATTTTCCCTCGAGGTAATTTAGTTTCTAAAAGAAGATTGTTTTGTTTGTTGTTTCACCGCTGACGTTAAGCCCTTATTATTGTTATTTCTATCGTGAATAGTTGGAAATCTCTCTGATATTGAGACTCGCTTTCTTCTGATATTGTCAGATCGCCTGTCAATCAAACTGTTTGCATTGAAATGATCCCGCAGCTCTCACCATACTGCCCCCTACAGTGGAGCTGCCGGCGCTGTAGTTCTGGGTGAATCCTGCTCCACAGAGCTGCAGAGAAAACACGTCTGGGACGCTGGTCTGTCTCAACAGAGAGTCGAAGAACGGCTCGAGAGTCTCATCCGGCTGAAAGACGGAAAACCTGATTAGAAGAGCATTGTGATGACGGCACATGCTACAGAAACAATGCCGGAACCGACCCTTGCGATCTCAGCATAGGCCAGGCCGAGGATTCCCTCCCAGTTGGATCCGTTGATGAAGAAGCGATCAGACTGGGTGATCGCGGCGATGTTGGCCCTCAGAGACACATTGGGCCCGTGAGGAATTGACACCAGATCGGTGCCCAGCTCGCCCTCCCACCGGCCCTGTGTGTACGGCACATACACGCCGCGGCCCAGATCTCTGTACGATGACGATCTGTCAAGACAGGAAGACTTTTGTTAGCCTTTACAACATACGGCGTGAATCATTCGTGTGTGGCGAGTTACTACTACTCACAGAGAGCGGTGGTAGTATCTGTGGAGGAACGGGTGAGCGGCGGCGCCGACCGCAAAATTACTGCTGCCCGTGTCAACCAGGATGTTCAACTGAAACACAAAGGGATTTAATATGTCATTAAATAAAACTGAAGGAAAATGTGAGTGGTGCTCACCAGTGTTGGGAAACTTACTTTTAAAAGTAATGCATTAGGCTGCGTTCACACTCGTCATGTTTGGTTGGATTAATACGAACTCAGTTCGTTCGATTGCTCAGTTAGTGCGGTTCATATGTGAACGCTGCCATCCGAACCCTAGTGCTAAAAAGACGGGTCTCGGTCCGCTTGCAAACGAACTCTGGTGCGGTTTGATCGATATATGAGCGCAACACGGACCAAAGACGTGTAAACCAACCAAAAACAGGACGTGATGTCACGAGATGCGACGCTACAGGTCAGCTGATTCGACGACGCGGGAAGATCGGCGTATCCAAAATGAGTCGAGCGCAAACGTGGAGCAACGAGGAGGTGAAGTTTCTGTTTCTGCGTACGACGGAGGAAATCCTGGAGCTGGAGTTTTGAACATTTGATGAGCTCTTTGTGATTCTCAGCTGGGAAAAATAAAGCATGAAATGATGGCGTTTAATCCAGAACACAGCGTTGTGTTGAATGTTCGGTAAGCGAGCTCCGTCGAGAAATATACGTCATAAAAGACGACCAATCAGGTCGTGACCGTATCCCTACGCCTTTGGTTCGGTAACTTTAGGTTCGCTGTTAAAAATGCCAGTGTGAACGCTAAGAGGACCAGGACTAGATGTTTCGTTTTTGTTTTTTGGTCCGGATCAAACGAGCCAAACCAACCGAACTACAAGTGTGAACGCAGCCTAAAAAAGTAACTAATTGCGTTACTTTTTATGGAACATTATTTAATGACAAGAATAGAATTCTATTTTTGACAATTGTAAAGGCCCTTTCACACCAAAAGTGAAACGAATAAGCCTCAGGCTGAAGGAAATGCAAATTCACTCCTGTACAGTAGAGGGCGCAGCGCAAACAAACCTCTGCGGCCATTCTGGATTACAGAAGAAAGTGTGTCGTTTATCCTCAGTGTTTTTTCTTATTAGTATGGCTGAATTGGATCATCGAAGGTCAGCAGAAAAGATGTTGGTTAATAAAGTGAGATGAAATACATAACTTGTATTTATTATTCAACATTGCCTGTTTAATTATTACAGGTTTGCATAATATTCTGAGTTTGCATTTCACTGTTTTTATTCATTTTGAGGAATACTGAATCTGTGTTTGTACAAGTAAATGCAGTTTTTCCTCACTAACCTTCATGCACACAACTCGGATATTTTTTGTAAATTTAAAAGTAATCCATTACTTTACAAGTTACTTGAAAAAGTAATCCAACACCAATGCAAACCTGCTGTGATGCCAATGGTTGGCAAGGTGTTGCTATGCACAGTTTTTAGGACATTGTGATGTGATACGGTTTTCTGAGCGTCAGAAATGTTCAATTTTCCAGGAAAAGTTTTTAATCACACAATTCTTACTATATCACTTGCAACTGTGAGTTTATATCTCCCAATTCTTACTTTGTAAAACGCAATTGCGAAAAACATTTATAGCAAAACGTGAAAATAGTCGAGGATCATCCAGTAAAGACAGTACAGGTCAAATTCCGAATGGGTCAATTTTTATAAATTCAGTCATTTTGTCTTGTGAAGCGTATGTAAACATCAACAATTTTTACGATCCCTGCTAAAATTCTTCAAATATTCTATATTCAAATATACATATTCTGCAAGGGTATGAAACTTCTGAACAGAAATGTTTCCTCTTTTCCAGACGGTCAGAGTCAGAGAATCACCAATCGCTGTTTAAATGACATTAAAACTCAAAGTAATCACTTTGGTAATCTAAAACACTTTTCAGATGGAACTGTAATCTGATTACCACCCATTTCAAATGTAACTGTAATGAAACACAGTCACTCAAATTTTGTATTTTAAATACGTAACTAAGTTACATGTATTACCAACTCTAACTATAGGTTATTTATTTGAAAATGACTAATAATAATGTCCAGAATGCAATGCTTTTACGGTAAATTCCTATTATAAACAGTATTTATTTTTTCATAGTTATTTTTTAGAGTGGTGAAATCTATAAATCACAAATGTTGCACAGCTGAATAGATTCAGATATCCATCTTGTAAGCGCCGCCTAACTTACTTATATACATATATATATATATATATAATAGATCACCAGTCAACGTCCAAGTCCTTTTACTTTTCCAAATACCTGCAGTACTTCACTCTGCTCAAGGAAAGACGTTTTCCACATCAAACACCGTTTTTATAAATCTGAACGTTGGTGTGGATTTTAGCGTCCGCACGTTTTATGAACGATGCCCTGGTCTCTAGATGTGTCTCAAGTCTTTCAGTGGACTCTGTTGTCGAATAATGTCTGTTGTCTGACCTTGTGGGTGTTTGTGTGTCTGTGAAGCGGTATTTAAGAATGAGATATACGATCGATCGGCCTCCTGCACACCACCAACGACTGACTGGCAGCCTATCTCTGAGCGTGAGACTCACTGACTGAGCAAAACATGATACACACCGAGGGAGAGCGAGACGGAGAGAGACAGACAGGACAGGACAGGCAACGGGACACCTGAGAACAAGAAAGAGCTGCCAGACATCGGGTGGACTTCTGAAATGATTGAGATCCGTGTCCGCCTCTGACTGCTTGTCAATGGATATTTTGGAGAGTCTTCCTGGGCAAGTTTTAACACGCAATGGCACAGACTCCTGAGGGAAACTCCTGACATCTTCTCAGCATCGGCTTTTTCAATGTCTGACGCTGTACAGAATACTGTTTTGCTGTAAAAACATCTCGTGCATCTCTTCATCTAAATTCAATTACGCAAGCGTTTAGTCAGTGTTTTTGAGTTCAATAACGCACTTGACCTTCTTACCGCGTCTGCCTATTCCTATCAGCGGCTCTTCACCGTAGTAAGAATTGAGCTGACTCCTCATGTCATTGATCTGTCCTGTGGGCTTCCTGTTATTCTGCTCACTGACTCTCACTGTGTGCATCCTTCCTCTAAAGACCCGCAGCACTTCCTCTTCCTCATACATTATGTGACCTTGTTGAGGCAGTGGACAATTGAAGATGTTTGGTGGCACTCATTCATTTCCTTCCACAGCATGTTTAAGCTTAGACGGGAACAGAGCTCAGCGGAGTTTGATTCCCAGGAAATGCTTAGCTTGAATGTAAAGTAAGTCTCTTTAATAGAGCAGTTATTGTTGGTTCTTATGACGAAAAGATGGCGTGTAGATCTGTAGTTGTGTATATGTACTGGATAAAAGTGCTTTATTGTTCTATGTACGGTGGCTGAGAGAGCTCAAAGCGCTGCAAATAAGAAAACACATGCAAATAAAAAAAAGTGATCATCAGTTTGACAGCACATGTGCTGCAAATCCTCACAACACACTGCAAACACAAAAACGAGCTGCGTATACAAAAACGAGCTGCATATACAAAAACGAGCTGCATATACAAAAACGAGCTGCATATACAAAAACGAGCTGCATATACAAAAACGAGCTGCATATACAAAAACGCGCTGCATATACAAAAACGAGCTGCATATACAAAAACGAGCTGCATATACAAAAACGAGCTGCATATACAAAAACGAGCTGCATATACAAAAACGAGCTGCAAACACAAAAACGCGCTGCATATACAAAAACGCGCTGCATATACAAAAACGCGCTGCATTTACAAAAACGAGCTGCATTTACAAAAACGAGCTGCATATACAAAAACGAGCTGCATATACAAAAACGCACTACATTTATAAAAACGAGCTGCATATTCAAAAACGAGCTGCATATACAAAAACGCGCTGCATATACAAAAACGAGCTGCATATACAAAAACGCGCTGCATATACAAAAACGCGCTGCATTTATAAAAACGAGCTGCATATACAAAAACGAGCTGCATATACAAAAACGAGCTGCATATACAAAAACGAGCTGCATATACAAAAACGCGCTGCATATACAAAAACGCGCTGCATTTATAAAAACGAGCTGCATATACAAAAACGAGCTGCATATACAAAAACGAGCTGCATATACAAAAACGCGCTGCATATACAAAAACGAGCTGCATATACAAAAACGCGCTGCATTTACAAAAACACGCTGCAAACACAAAAACGCGCTACATTTACAAAAACACGAAAAACGCGCTGCATTTACAAAAACGCGTCCAAAACCAGTTCAACTCACCCTTCACTTATTCACTGATCCCTATATAGTGTACGACATTTGAGTGCACATTGTGTTCACAATCATGAAATACTATAAAAACTGCAACCAAAAATAAATTATATATTATTTCATGTATTTATTATTTTTAATAAAGTGTTTTTCAGTTTGCTAGAAGCTCACAGATGACGTGGTCGTCGAGCGCCTCAGGCGGCCGTTACCATGACGTCACATTAGTACGCTACAGATGATTAACAAAAATTTTTAAATCATCCACTAAATTATTATATATTTTAATATTTGCTGTTGTCAAGAAGGGTCCATCACATTTTGGGGTCCCCCTTGAAACATTTCCGTTGTGGTTTGTGCTGTTTGCAGCGTGTTTTGTAAATGTAGCGCGTTTTTGTATATGCAGCGCGTTTTTGTGTTTGCATGTGTTGTGAGGATTTGCAGCACATGTGTTGTCAAACTGATGATCACGTGTTTTTTTTATTTGCATGTGTTTTCTTATTTGCAGCGCTTTGAGCTCTCTCGGCCACCGTATCTAAGGGGCCGTTTACCCAACACAGTTTTCAACTAAAACAGATATTTGCCGTACATTTACATGACAACATGTCGTCAGCCTGCATACACTAACTAAAACAGGTTAAAAACGGTTAAAAACGCTGTATTACTCAAGCCAGGCCAGTAGGTGGCGATGTGACTTTGTGAAGAAAGCCTAGATCCCTATAGACTGTCACCGTTTTCACAAATTCACATTTTTGTAGTTTACATGGAAACGATAACACTATCATTTTCAAAAACTTGCCCTTTGTTTTCAAAAGTGAGGCCACTGTTGTGGTGTAAATGACGTTAACAATCGCATCTGTGAACATGATTTATGCCTGAGTCCCATCCCGAGACCACCCATTCCTCGCTCAAACTTGGAGTCATCAAGCTACGCCCTTGTTTTGAATAGGCGCCCTCTAGTGGACGAAAAACTACATAGTGTGCCTTTAAGTGAGCAATAAAATTATTTTTATATAGTTGTGTTAAATAAAACAACCCAGCAGGTTGGGCAAACATTTAACCCAAATGCTGGGTTTGTCCCTTTATGTTTATGTTTATGGGTTATGTTTAACCCAGCATTTTTTAGAGTGTAGAATTTCTTTACAATCTAACGTCGCCATCTACTGGCCTGACAGCAAAATTCAATGTTTTTAGTCGTTTTTACGGATCCGTGTGAACGGGGATCGTTTTGACGACATTGTCATTTGTAGGAGAAAAACACAAAAGATTGTTTTACTGTTTAACTGTTGAATGTTATAACAGACAGTGAATATCTTTTTTGTTTCACCACTTTTTTTATTTCACTAGTTCAGCAAGAAATAAAGCAAAGTGTAAATACTCATTCATTGCTTGCAATATTTTTCTTACTTCTTTATTTTATTGTAATATGTAAATATGTAATATGTTTTTGCAGTTTAAATTATATTTTTATAAGCTTCTGTATTTCACAGTGCATTATGGTTACAGCCATGCTGTAAGACAATTTACACATGTTAGCCTTGATAATAAAAGAAAACACAATTTGAATGGCCATTTTTTTCTGAGGACAGCACATATACATCCCAAACAGGAATTGGAAGTAGCATGTTTATTTTTTTTTGGATCGGGTCTCACCTTCTGAGGTGGGGTGCCCACGGCCATTTCGATGTAATACCCTTGTCCGGACTTTCCGCGAAGGTTGTCAATCATGTTTACAAAATTCATCCCACGGGCTCCTCTGCGCGTCCGGGCGGCTCTCGCGGGGCCCCGGGGGGCCGCGGGCTGTGAGAGGGGCCCCTGCTGCAGGGGGACACGGAGCAACACTGAGCCAGAGCCGCCAGCGTTGGAGGTGACCGGCAGAAGGGTCATAAATGTCCATGAATACAGCAACACACGCGGCACTTTCATCGTTCCAGGCTATAAAATCCCTGTTTACTTTAGAACGCGTCAAGTGGATCCCACAGCGCTATTATGGCGTCATAATGCACAGAACGCCGACAACAGAATGCGCAAATTCCAAATCCCTGCGAGCTCTAAAGGACATTCGGGCTCATGTTTATTATCCTTCGTTTTCTCCATCCTCCGCATTTACAAACAACGGCGGCCATTCC
This sequence comes from Opsariichthys bidens, assembly GCA_037194245.1. NCBI lineage: Eukaryota > Metazoa > Chordata > Actinopteri > Cypriniformes > Xenocyprididae > Opsariichthys > Opsariichthys bidens. The sequence continues at coordinate 27,762,058 of CM074284.1, forward strand.
CGTTTCCCACATTCTTCTTTTTTATATGGAGATTCCGAACTTGATGTCCTATTGCAAAACCTTCCCGCATGCTCTTTAAGGAACGAACTGTTAGAATTAGACCTTCTATTTAAATAAACGTAGCAGCAGAGCCGGTGGGCATCGCTCTTTTAGAGTTCTGTCGTTGAAATGCGCTCGACGTCGTGTCATGTAGAGCTGCCTTTTGCCCTTTGATCATTTGACGGCGCAAACCTCCATAATCCGCACCTATATGTCCTCAAACCGCTCCTGCCTCCTCCATCTTCCCTGCATCCGTACGCACTGAAGCGCTGTCCGATTCCTGAATTAATCAGTGGGACGAATCGATTCTATTGAACGAGTCGGTCCGAGCGATTCGCGAAGCGCTCGACTGAACGCGTATTGAAATAAGGTTTGATATGGTGAATCGTTTGACTGAACCGGTTCAGTGGAGAGAATCGCTCGAACGAATCAATTCGCACAAATGAATCAGACATCCCTTACACTAGCGCACTGAACAGACACACACACACACACACACACACACACACACACACGCTAATGTCAAGCGCTGGAATAATGCATCATGGGGATTGAAGTTTATTCAACAGACCATTATTCTCATGAGCTGCATAACATAAATAGGCCTTAACATATTTTGAAATTCTTAAATTGTTCTTTGTGTTTCTATCTATCTATCTATCTATCTATCTATCTATCTATCTATCTATCTATCTATCTATCTATCTATCTATCTATCTATCTATCTATCGTTCCATCTATCTATCTATCGTTCCATCTATCTATCTATCTATCTATCTATCTATCTATCTATCTATCTATCTATCTATCTATCTATCTATCTATCTATCTATCTATCTATCTATCTATCTATCGTTCGTTCTAGCTATCGTTCTATCTATCGTTCCATCTATCTACGTTCCATCTATATATTGTTCTATCTATCTATCTATCTATCTATCTATCTATCTATCTATCTATCTATCTATCTATCTATCTATCGTTCCATCTATCTATCTATCGTTCCATCTATCTATCTATCTATCTATCTATCTATCTATCTATCTATCTATCTATCTATCTATCTATCTATCTATCTATCTATCTATCTATCTATCTATCTATCGTTCGTTCTAGCTATCGTTCTATCTATCGTTCCATCTATCTACGTTCCATCTATATATTGTTCTATCTATCTATCTATCTATCTATCTATCTATCTATCTATCTATCTATCTATCTATCTATCTATCTATCTATCTATCTATCTATCTATCTATCTATCTATCTATCTATCTATCTATCTATCGTTCGTTCTAGCTATCGTTCTATCTATCGTTCCATCTATCTACGTTCCATCTATATATTGTTCTATCTATCTATCTATCTATCTATCTATCTATCTATCTATCTATCTATCTATCTATCTATCTATCTATCTATCTATCTATCTATCTATCTATCTATCTATCTATCTATCTATCTATCTATCTATCTATCTATCTACCTATCTAGAGTAAATGAATCATGCTCAGCCAATCAGATTTCTGTCTGCTCTGCCCAGGCCGTCCCACTGGCAGGGCAGTGTGAAGAACACAGGGGTGCTGTAGAAATGAGGATGTGAACCTCCGTCCCTCCTGTCCGCGCTGCAGTCCATCCCTTCACTGTATGACAGCGCTGCTTCATCCGTCGCTGTCTGTAGGTTTGGATCATGAGGATTTGCACAGCCTGCAAAGGGAGAAGCAGAGGTTTACAACAAACAAATTGTTGTATATTGTTGTCTATGGAATTATACATGAGTTATCCGCTTTTCCCCGAAAAATGTTGGAATCTTCATCTCACTCACGCTGTGCCTGCGGTTGATGTCGTGGCCTCTGGTCTTCACGCATCGACGTTCCCTCAAACAGGTTCCACGGCAGGGACAGGCGAGGAGATTCGGTCTGGCATTGAGCTGAATGTCTAAGATCAGAAAGCATTGCCATTCCACAACAACTGTAGTTAATATAACAATTGCAGAAAAAAAGTGATCATAAATATCATGTAAAAGATAAACAAGTTCCATGTTATTAAAAAAAGACAAATTCTGATCTACCTGTTTTCAGAATCTGCTGTACGAAAGCCTTTTGCAAAGGGGTTGCACGCGATCTTCAGCTGGGTAATCTGTGACAGGGCAGACGAGAGCGTCATCCAGCTGCTTCATGCTGAACTGATTATACAGATATTGATGAAAATAAACTGTTCCTGCTTAAACATCGAAAATATAAATAAATACATGAAAAATAACACATTGCCCTGACAGACTCCATAACTGTTTTTGAGTTATAAACCATTAACTGTTATGTGTGTGGTAGCCAACTTGTTCGAAGATGAAGACGAAAATGGGTTTTCCAAAATATATAGTCTTTGTTTACAAAATTAACACACAAGATATGACAGGAGAAACGCAAACCACACTTAATGCAAACGAGAACCGACCAAAAAACCCTATCAGACGTTTGTAAAGTCACGACTGAATTGAATGGGTAGTGTAATAAACGTGTCATCTATTAATAAAACAGCTGCATTTTTCATACTAAACCCCCAGGCCAGTTTATCTTTCAATATTTTCATATATAAAGTGTCCTGTACATGCAAGTTCTGAGTCAAGCTATAGTTAAACATCTGGAATTGAATGGTCTAATTTTTAAACCAGAATATTGTAAAGTGAATTGATTCGCTGTCAAGACAAAGATTCACTATAGCGAATCAACACAACCACAAAAAGGAATGCTTTAAAATGTAGGTTACACTTTATTTTGATGATCCACTTTTAAACCTTTGCAACTACACGTCGAATAACTTGAATTAGACTATTAGTAGACTTTAGGCTTCTAGTTAGAAAACAAGTTGACAAACTTGCAAAGTTACTTTTAGTCAGATATTAAGCACACAGTCTACTCATACTCTAATGAGAGTTAGTTATAATTATAAAGCAAAGTGGACCTAGACTACTTTACTAACAACTAACTGAATCCTGCCAGTCATTTACATTTATTCATTTAGCAGACAATTTTACCCAAAGCGACTTACAGGGGTCAAGGTCACTTTAGTCATGGTATCGAAGGTGGAGAGAGTGCTGTTTATTCACAATCCCCACCTTCAATTCCTGCCGGCGTGGGAATCGAACCAACAACCTTCAGGTTACAAGCCCGATTCCCTCACCATTAGGCCACAACTACCCCGTGTCCCAGTCAGTCCTAGGCTTGTGTGGATGTTGGTGTTTGGTACCCTGTGGTTCTGGTAGGCGGTGACTGCGATGAAGCGGGTTTCCGGGAAGCTGAAAGTGCAGAAGTTGCGGTGAGCGAAGTGCTGGCTGTTTCTGCTCCTGTCCACCAGCACCACGTGCAGCCGCGGCTGGTAGCGGTGCATGGAGTTCAGGATCATCTACAGACACAAGGGGTTGAGTCTCTGCAGGAACACAGACAGTCGTGCGTTTGTTTGTGTGTGTGTGTGTGTCTTACGTGGCCATTATCGTCCAGCAGGTTGTTGGTGAGTTTGAGGCGGTCGAACGAGACCGTCTGTTTTATCCACTGGGCTCCACGTGCGGGAGAGTCTGGATGGAAGTGTACTCGTCCCGGGGCAGCTATATCTCCACGTCCTGCTACCAACCAGGAGGAGCTATGGAAAGCGTACCTGCACACAGGAACATCGAACATCAAAACAGAACCAACATACCCAGCTGCAGGAGGACTGGACACTAACATATGTTACATATGTTACCTAAATTAACTAGACTAATAACTACTGATATTTGCAACGGAATGAATCAATAATATATAGAATAAGCTGCACAATGACACCATTTTCTTATTAATGTAAAGCTGCTTTGGCACAATTTGCATTGTAAAAAGCGCTATATAAATAAAGATGACTTGACTTGACTTGACATTGTCTCTTAACTACATTAAAGTCTTAATTCTGTTGCTTTTATAGAGTGTACAACATCAGATTGATTAGAAAATACAGGACAAACACAGCAAAGGAGTAACACAACATGTCTGAGTTCTCAGTCAGGATGGCCCTGAAAGGTCGACAACCTATGGAAGATCGTTTCTGCCACTGAATAAAAAAGATAATTGACTGTTCGCAAAGCCCCGCCCCCTTTAGTTACTGTTGCTATGTCCGACAACCCATGCGCTCTCATGCCACACATCATGTTCTCACGCACTGAAAAATACATCGGAGCAAAGAGGACACTGACAACATATGAAACAGTTTCATATTTAAAAAATAGTAATTTTTTAAAGAAGTTCAATTTGTTTAAAGTCTGTTTATTTAGAGATTTTAAGGGTTTAATGACAGTTTCACTAGTTTGACTCCAAGTCAGACTATGGATGAACATCATCATTACAGAGAGACATTGTCTAATTTGTCTAAAATTTATCACATTGTATTTAATAGTCCTTACCATTTTGATACCAAGATTTGACTCTCTTGATTTCTGTCTTTTCACCTTCCATGAAAAATCTACATTTGTTTTAGAAACAAAACATCCTTCTGTTTTTCCAGTGTTCAAGCTAAGATGTGATTGTTTCAGCCACTGTATAAGCTTTTCCATAGCAGCATTTAGCTTCTCTTGAGTAAAAATAATGGTATCATCAGCATACAATTGCAGTTGTATCCCTTTAATCATAAGATCATTAATGTACAGGCTAAATGATAAGGGACCTAACACGGACCCTTGCGGTACACCCATTTTATAATGTAAGTTACGAGACTGAACACCATTCATTCTGAACAAAATTTGTGTGTTATAAAGTCAGAGTTGCATGATATAAAGTCGCAATTGCGAGACCTGTAGACAAAAAGTCACAATTATCTTTTAAACTGTTATATATCATGGTGGAAACAAGCTTCCATAACGGAAAAAGTTTCTCGATTGCGCTGTAAGATTTGTGTTTAAATTGTTTTATAGTGCCCTAGTGTCTTTAAATAATAAAAACAGCATCTTTTGGTGTCTCTTCAAACTAGTCTGAACATTATGCTGGATTTATGAAAATAGTTCAGAAGCCTTTTCTGCTGAGATACCTGTATCGTTTGTCATCAACAGGAATAAAGTCCATTAGGAGAACGTATTCCGCTGCTGGGTCCATTCCTGAAATGTGTACTTGAAATGTAGGAAACATCCTTCTGTATAAACACATACATGCAAAAATATTAATAACGCTAGCAGTAGTGGTGATTTCTGAGGCACTGCTCAAATCTATTGAGGTTTGGTATGGGTTATGAGGCCAGAACAACCTCTTTGCTACCTCAAAAAACCTGGAATCAGCACTCACATTTACTTCAGACATGTAAAAATGGAATTACACATGACACAAAGCTTCAAAGAGATCGTAAAGATGTAGTATTTGAAGAAACCTTCCAGCTTTTGTTACAATCATTTCGGTGCCCAGTTGGTCAAACTGCCGCCACAAGCTTTGCATTTCCAGCTGAACTCGGACATTCGCGACTTCAGGCGCTTTGCTGCACGTCCGCCCATCGTCTGGAGAACACGGCAGGACCAGAGAACCAGCCTGAGACAACTCCGAGACTACAGATACAGGCCAAGGGTAAAATAAATACCTGATCAAAGACCAAGACCAAAAATGAAGCGAGACTGTGACGTAATTTTCAAATAAAACAATTTAAGAGAAGGACGTGCGATTGGTTTAGGATTTTGATTACAAGCTCAAATATGTAAACATGCACAAACGAATCACTTACAATAAGACGAGCAACATCCATTAAGAAACTATTACCATTCATCATTGATGCTGTACTCTGGAAACCTGCTCCAAGATCCAGTCGCAAACACAAGCGAGGCGTGAATGTGTCTGTGGCTCATGATGGTGCCTTTATATATTCGGAGAGATCTAATATGCTCCTCATCCATATCACTCTCTCACAACCCATGACCCATGATACCCACAAACTTACTCTCAAGTATTTGTTAATTACATATGCATCACCCAACATTATTGACTGCGAACAGAAGGATCCGTTAGTCGTGGCAGACATTGATCAACGCTCAACAAACAGCTAATTGGACTTTTACAAGTATTGTTCTGATGGAAAAAGCCTTGCTGCAAGGTCATAGTGATGACCTTTGATCTAGGATTACTCACTTAGGGTCTGAATAGCTCTCCATGTGCACTCTCGACTGAGTGTTAAGATCCTGACAAGCAGTGAAGACGGATCTGTTAATAACGTCCACGAGCATTTCTGCAATGTTGAATCAATGCTCCTCTTATGAAGTAATACTGTTGCCTCGTGTTGGAAGGGCATATTTGATACTAAGATCTCTTTAAAGCTCCTTAATTCCTCTCGCTCATGTGGTTCTACACCCGTGAGACCTTCGTTCATCTTCAGAACACAAATGAAGATGTTTTTGATGAAACCCGAGGGCTCAGACAATTTACACTTTCAGATGCCCAGAAGATACGAAGGACATTTGTGACCCACACTGTTAAAAAATTACTGTAAATTTTACAGTATAATACTGGGTTGCCAGCCAGTTACTGTAAATGTTACAGTAGTGTTACTGTAATTTAATTAACAGAATTTCGCTGTATTCTCTGATTACAGTAAATAACTGTATTTTTTAAAATTACGAAGGGTCAATTTACAGCAATATTCCATAAATCTGAGTCAAACCAACACGTGAACCCAGAATGCATTGCAGTTTACAGCAATATGCTGTATTATTAAAAAAAACAGCCAGCGGCTGTAAAATAATGCTGTAATTTTTTTTACAGCAATTCATTACAGTGCAGGACCAAAAAAAACAGTCATAAGGGTACATTTTTTTGTATACATCATATAAATAAGCTTTCCATTGATGTGTGGTTTGTTAGGATAGGACATTATTTGGCAACTATTTGAAAATCTGGACTCTTAAGGTGCAAAGAAATCCAAATATTGAGAAAATCATCTCTAAAGTTGTCCAAATGAAGTGCTTAGCAAAACGTATCCACTCACAAAAATACATTTTTGATATATTCACGGTAGGTAATGTATAATATGTTTTCATGGAACATGATCTTTACGTAGCATCCTAGTGTCACATGTTGAATCAAACTGACAAAGTCATGCGAACCATTGAAATTTCTAAACTTTGCGAATCACTTCTGACGTAACGAAGCCTCGTTTACTGAAATCACGTTACTTCGGCGCTCCGAATCACTGTTTCGAAACAAAAGATTCGTAAAGCTTCATGAATCAGTGTTTTGAAATCGTCCATCACTAGATATCGTTGAATAAATTTTCCCGCACAAAACGTATTATTGTCGCTTTATAATATTAAGGTTGAACCCCTGAAGTCACATGACCTGTTTTAAATATATATCTTTAGTACTTTTCTGTTCATCTGAAAGTGTTCGTTATCTTGCTGTCACTGAAACATGGGATTTCATCAAAAATATCTTCATTTGTGTTCTGAAGATGAACGAAGGTCTTACGGGTGTAGAACCACACGAGCGAGAGGAATTAATGACTGAATGATCGTTTTTAGATAAACTAACCCTTTAATATCTCAGTTGTTCTTCGTGTTCCGGTTGATACGCAAATTTACCATAACTGACTAGTTTTACCAAAAGCATCCCATCACATTTTGGACAATATTCTTGGATTTTCATGCAAAGTTTTAACTTATCAATCTGCCATAGCCTGAATGGCACAGGATTGTGTTTTTCGTTAATATGGTTTGGTGTTGACATGGTCCTGCCTGAGGACATTCATATGGCCACCACATCCATCTCCAGCAACAGATCACTAGAACAGGATACATCGATCACCGGTGCCACATTTTTGTAATCAACTCATTCATCAAATCTAACATGTAGAAAAGTGTGCGCTCTGTTGATTTTAAAGGCCATTGTTATGCTTTTTTTTTGGTTTTGTTATGTGTATTAATATATTATATGCAATATTTCAACAAAACATCCAAATAAGGCACATTTAGACATTGAAGAAATAGTATGAAAGTTTTTTTTTATTATGTTTATTATTTGATGTCATTGAACATTGAAAATCAGTTTTTAACAAAAAGCAGCTTAACAAAGGATTTTTGCTAGGCATTTTTGAACGAACAGGTTTCAGCGTTCTTCCATCAGTGTGAGAGAGAGTGAGTCCTGTAGCTGTGGGAAGTGTGTAAAAAGTGCATGAGCGTGTTCGTGTATTGTGTGCTTTGAGTGAATGTTGGTTATGCTCTTTGGGATGTCGGTTCGAGAAAGAAGGGAGGGCGGCTGGTTCAAAAAACGGCTGGTTTACTCCTTGCTGAGAGACTTTCGAAGAGCTGCGAATATCGCATCAAAGTGAGGCTTCACCTGCTCGCCCAAGTCGGTCATCCTTTTCCTCAACTCTCCAGATCGCACGCTCTCGCGGAACTCCATGGCTCCCTTCTCCATCTGCTCCTTGTAATCTTGGACGTAGGGCTCCAGCTGAGTCTTCATCTCCTGCATATATGCCCCCACCTTTTCACGCACAGCCTCCATGATGGGCATCAGCTTGGTCTTGGTCTCCTCCCAGTTGGGTCCAATCTTCTCCTTCAAGCTCTGGACCACGGGCTCCAGCTTGGTTCGGACCTCCTCCATGTGCTCACGCTGCTTGACGAAGTAGTCGTCGAGGAAAGGCTTCACAATATCTCTGTAGTCCTCGAAGTGCTTCTGCAGAACCTGCCTGAGCTCCTCACGCATGGGCTCGAGCTGTTTGCGAAGGTCCTCGATGTCCTTGTCCAGTTTCTCCCGCTGTGAAGCGGAGGCATCCATCAGCTGGGTACCAATTGGGGTCATCACTTGAAAGGCTTGCTGAAGGTAGCCATGGATGTTGTCCACGGACTGGCCCAGGAATTCCCTAAACAGAAGACGGAATTAGGTTGGTGGCAATCAATTACGACAGGACCTTTTGAAACTAGTTTGAGGATGTCACATTACAGAAGGTTGTTTCAGTTTGACTTTACTACTCTGCTGCTCCAGCAGGAAATGAAGATTTTTTTGCTTTCTCACTTGTAGTCTTTGAACTCGGTGTCATCGAGGTGGACGAGGGCCTTGTGCGCGGACTGCTTCATCTGATCTGCGTAAAGCTGGAACGCAGTCTTCACGTGATCCAGCTGTGATGGTGCTTCATCCTGAAGGAAACGGGCCTGGCAACCTGGAAGACGGAAATGTCAGTGAGCTTGAGTTTGGCATTCTGATCCCTTTAACTGAAAAGAGATTCTGAAATATGTTCAAGTTAACTTGCAACTTGCAAAGCAATAATATTCAGACAAAAATGCTGATTAAGAGCATGATTTTTTCAGAGAAGCAATGGGTTAACGTACCTGCCAGCAAAACGGTGAGCGCGAGGGCTACGAACCTCATCGTGGATCTGCGTGAAAAACAAACACCAGATATTGTTAATATAACCGAAGCAGCTCGCAGTAAACGGACAGATTTTGAGATGTCTCAAACACAATTCAATCTGTGTGTTCTGTGATTGTTCTTTTAGGTTTGCCCTTTACGACATATGTCGGCCTATTAGACTAGACTCTAATTCATCCCAGATTAGACAGAGTTACAAAGGCTTCACAACCAGATTAGCTCTCAACATAATCTGAAATCCTTAGATTAACTCGGACACATCCATGGTGGACCTGGAAACCTGAGCAGACAATCCTAGTGTTACTTTCAGGCTCCAAAAATTGATCACATTTCATCAATAAAGCTTCGTCGTTGCTCTTCAAACCTTTCGGTACTTTTCACAGTAAAAATCGACTACAAACTATCAATATCCTCCCAACAACAGTCATATCTAAAAGTATAATTGGATAAAATTAGCCTATCGTGAGTGGCTCTGTGGCGTCCGAGGCCGGGCTGCTTACCTGTTGATGTAGTTGGTCTGGGACGAGACTGAAGAAGCAGGGGGAGAGATATGTCTTTTATAAGGCTCAGCGGGAGGGAGGGGGCAGGGATCTGGAGCTGAACCTCAACCCCGCGCCTCCTCACAGCAGGGTTCAAAGGTTACCCTCTGAGGGGACGGGGCAGGCCCGCACACACACATGCGTGCACATTCATGATAGATGGCTTTAGGCTCTTTGAGTTTTCACAATTTGTCATTCATATCAAAATGTGCGTGCTAAAAACGTAGGGTTGAAAATGTACAAACCCAGCGGTTGGGTTAAATGTTTGCTGGGTCGTTTTATTTAACCCAACTATTGTTTAATATTGTTTACCCAAATTTAGGTGAAAAATGGACAAACCCAACTATTGGGTTCATTTTTAAGTTAAATTTTCAACCCAACGGTTGGGTTTATCCATTTTTCAACCCAAATTTAGATGAAAAAGGGACAAACCCAACTATTGGGTTCATTTTTAAGTTAAATTTTCAACCCAACCCAATATTAAATGTTCATTTCCACCATTTTTTGGGTTCATTTTAAGCGAGCGATATAGTCATTTTTAAACAATATCTGAGTTAAATAAAACTACCCTGCAGGTTGAGCAAACTTTTAACCCAACTGCTGGGTTTGTCCATATTTAACCCAATTTGGGTTATTTTTTAACCCAGTGTTTTTTTTAAACAATAAGCATTAATTAAATGGCTTATTAATAAATGTTCACCTTTTGATTATTATTACTGATTCTAGTAATTATGTGTCTGATTTTTAATTTCTAACCAATTTGGGTTCTTTTTAATTCAGACATTTTTAATCAATAGTGCGTTGAGCAAACATTTAACCCATTCGCTGGATTTGTCCATTTTCAACCCAACTTTACTGTAAAAAAAAAAAAAAAAAAAAAATATATATATATATATATATATATATAATATATATATATATATATATTTATTTTATTTTTTTTCATGAGTTTTTCTTTTGTCAAAACCAATGAATTAATGTGGTTCAGATAACATAATATTTTCAGTTTCTGTTTTCATTGTATTAACTCAAATTTTTTATTTCATTGAACTCATAGGAAACCAACAGTTCTTTTTTAGAGTGTTGGGTTGTTTTCAACCCAGCATTTTATTTTTTGAAAACTTCTGAAGCACTCTGATAAATATACAGTTGTTTGTCCTGGATGAGTTATTTCCACCTCATTTGACCGGATCAGATCGGACTTTTGTTCATTTAACTGAATATAGACTGGTTAATTCTTTCATGTTCTTACATTTTTCCCCCCCTTGACCCTTAAACATTGTTTCCCGAGAATCACCCTGCTGTAAAAGGACTAAAACTTTTGTAATCTGAACGTGAAATGACGCAGAGCTCCAGGCTCTGCTGTGATCGTGTGACCTGTGAGCAATCACACCTCACGTGGAGACGGCAGAGGGATGCGTTTCTTCAGTCTCATGCCATCTGTGCGCCTTTTGTCATGTTTTCAGAGAGACGTGAACCCTATACAATGTATAATCAAGGGGGAAAAACACCAAAAGGGTTCATGATTTGTGCATATCAGCTCATCTGAGTAGGAGTTTATGTAAACTACTCAAGCAAACACAGAGTTAGGTGGAAAATCAATGTCAGCAGAGTTTCATCCCTCGTGTGTGTCTCTGGTTTTCGCTGTAAGGGCCAGGACTTGTGTGAATGTCCGCTGTGATAAGGCCTGCTGGGGCATTCGGTCCAGCCTCTGCTATGTAGGGTGAGTGTCGTAACCGTTCCTAGTACACACTGTCTATGAGCACATAGCAGAACACTGGCAGCCGCTGTTTGAGAGCAAGTGGGTCAAAGAGTCATTGAAGCCGCTGTGGACTTTGAGGCTCTGGTGTGTGTGTGGAGGAGCCACGGAAAACCGTTAAGCTCTCTTTGTAAACACAGTGATTCAGATGGAAATGCTGTTAATTAATGCAAATGCTCTTTTCATCAAAACATGCCAGTCTCATCCTGTTGATGTGCTCATGCATACAATAACAATCCAAAAACAACGAGCAATTTCATTCATGTTTGTTTAATTATTATCGTCGTATTGGCTTTTCGCCCCTTATATTTGACTTATTTTTCACTTGAAGTGAATTGGATTTTTGTCGCTGAAAATAAAAGGTAAACAGAATCTGTGGTTGAGTTATTCAACATATCAATTATTAATTAATTAACATGTTGTTATATTTCGGGTTCATTTTAAGCATAAATACAGTAATATTTTATCAATAGATGAGTTAAATAAAACTCCCCAGCAGGTTGGGGCAAACATTTAACCCAACTGCTGGGTTAAAACAAACCAATTGCTGAGTTTGTCCATTTTTCCACCCAAATTTTGGTGAAAAATGGACAAACCCAACCGTTGGGTTCATTTTTAAGTTAAATTTTCAACCCAACGGTTGAGTTTATCCATTTTTCAACCCAAATTTAGGTGAAAAATGGACAAACCCAACCATTGGGTTCATTTTTAAGTTAAATTTTCAACTCAACGGTTGAGTTTATCCATTTTTCAACCCAAATTTAGGTGAAAAATGGACAAACCCAACCATTGGGTTCATTTTTAAGTTAAATTTTCAACCCAACGGTTGAGTTTATCCATTTTTCAACCCAAATTTAGGTGAAAAATGGACAAACCCGACTATTGGGTTCATTTTTAAGTTAAATTTTCAACCCAACGGTTGGGTTTATCCATTTTTCAACCCAAATTTAGGTGAAAAATGGACAAATCCAACCATTGGGTTCATTTTTAAGTTAAATTTTCAACTCAACGGTTGTGTTTATCCATTTTTCAACCCAAATTTAGGTGAAAAATGGACAAACCCAACTATTGGGTTCATTTTTAAGTCAAATTTTCAACCCAACGGTTGGGTTTATCCATTTTTCAACCCAAATTTAGGTGAAAAATGGACAAACCTGACTATTGGGTTCATTTTTAAGTTAAATTTTCAACCCAACGGTTGGGTTTATCCATTTTTCAACCCAAATTTAGGTGAAAAATGGACAAACCCAACTATTGGGTTCATTTTTAAGTTAAATTTTCAACCCAACGGTTGGGTTTATCCATTTTTCAACCCAAATTTAGGTGAAAAATGGACAAACCCAACTATTGGGTTCATTTTTAAGTTAAATTTTCAACCCAACGGTTGGGTTTATCCATTTTTCAACCAAATTTTGGGTTGAAACAACCCAGTGTACACATGTATTCATTTAGCAGAAGCATTTATTCAATGAATGCTGTGAAAAAGCCAACCCCAGCAGTGTTAGGAAAGAGTCTAAAAGGGCAGCTGTCATGCGTTTCTCTTTATCTGTTCACGTATGTACTGAAGACTGACTCAATCAGCTGTCCAGTCGAATCAATTTAGCTGTTACTTAAAGAAAAGACACTCACAGTGACACATGAACAGATTAAATCAGTTATTCACAGCCAAATACATTCAACTGTGTATTTGCAGCCATTCACCTTTACTGCATTATATTTATTCATAGTGTGCTGTGGCTATATTCACAATACGGTCATTATTGTTAGGGCACTACGCTTTTAATATGCCTCCGAAACGGTTTAATTTCATGCTGTTCTTATTGGCTTTGCATTTTTGATTTGAATCTTTTTTGACCACACGTTTCATTGCATCCAATTTTACTAATTTTTCTACTGATTTAAATTGGATATTTGTCGCTGAAACAGACTCTATTGTGGTTGAGCGCTTTATTCTTTTGTCGGTGTGTGTAGAGAGCAACCATTAAATGCTCCAGTTTCCTGCCAGTGTCATTATCTTCTTTTCATGCGCTCTCATTCATCTTTATGAGCGCTCTAACACTCCTTCTCTGTCATGTATCCCTCTCTTGTCTCCTGCTCATGAATAGCCCTCTTCTGCGTTCAGGGTCCATCTGAGCGGCCGTTAGTTCTCACCTCTGTCCTGGTGTGAGCGGAGACGGCTGGACTGTCTGCCTCCGTGATTCATTTATTTATTCGGGGGTTTTTTTGTGGCTGGATCAAATCAGAGCAGTATCACCGTTCTAAAGATTTTCAACTCAAAAATCTCATCGTAAGAAGCAAATTATTTTGTTATTGAGTGCATTTTGGAAAGCGTTCCTTCATCGCAAACTTGAATGATGCATACGAGTAGAGTATTTACTTTTACATTGCAGTTATTTAGATATAATTATTTAGCATGTGAAGGATTATGACGCATTTGTGATTATAGGACATAAATAGAAACATTTGCTAAATTACTTGACATAGCCCAAAATGTAAAATTAGTCAAATGTGGTAAGATGGACCGTTACCTGGAGAAAAAAAAAGAAAAGTAAAGTAGAGTCCCAGGAAAACAGATTAATCTAAAGGGTAAATTCATTCCATTAGGCCTATATTTGCATATTTTTAATTGAATATGTCATAATCAACACTATGAATTCAAATTGAAGGATTTCACTTAATTAGCCAATAATTAGAATGCAATTTCCCCACTGCGGGACGAATAAAGGCTTCACTTAATAGGTTTGAATGAATAGCTAAGATGCATCAAATGTAGGTCTAATTTATCTAATTCATGGAAATTTTGAATAATTACTCCATTAATTATAATAAGTATTGCATTTAAAAAATAATATCAGTTACAACAGAAACATCACTCTGGCCAATTTTGGTGACCCATCTTACCCCAAGGGTCTAATTTCATCATTTTAATTCAAAATAAAAACTATAATTTATACTCCACAAATCTAATATTAATGTCTCCACACACGCCTCATTAACACACACACACACACACACACACACACACACACACACACACACACACACACACACACACACACACACACATGTGTTTTCATGTTTTATGAGGACATTGCATAGGTGTAATGGTTTTTTTAATCCCCTACACTACCCCTACCCCTAAACCTACCCATCACAGAAAATGTTCTGCTATTTTAGAGTTTCAAAAAAGATAATTCTGTATGATTTATAAGCTTGTTTCCTCATGGGGACCAACAAAATGTCCCCACAATGTCAAGATTTAATAGTATCACTATACCTGTGGGGACATTTGGTCCCCATAATGTAGGGAATACCCCCACAAACACACACACACACACACACAGGTTTGTTTTGCCATCTTGGTGAGGACATTCATAGACTTCCATTGATTTTATATGAGGTTGATGATATTTTCTCTCTCCTAACTCAATCTCTACTCCTAAACCGACCGTCACAGAAACATGTGACCATCACTAGAGTTACATAAAACCATCTTTAGGTTGATTTATAAGCCTTTTTATCTAGTGAGGACCAGTCAATGTCTCACTAGTGAGTTGAGAAAGTGTTTCACAATATAAGTGAGAACATTTTATGCTCACAAGTATAGCCATAACAAGTACACACTCACACACACTCAAACCTTTGATATTTAACATGGTGTAATGTGATAATCACTCTTTTCCAGAGACACAAAATCAGATCTCACAGATGTTGAGATTCAGATTAAATTACAAAATTAAAATAGCACATATGGCCACTCATCAAAACTGTTGAGATGGGATTTTTTTTGCCGTCTATTGTCAAGAGGAAAAATGAAGGTGGTATAAAACTCTGACTTTTATAAAAGACTATATATTCATCCAAAATACACTTGATAAGCTTCAAGTGCCCAATAGCTACCCTGAAAAGTATATTTTCTCTATTTTTATTACTGTATTGTATGATATTATATTATATTCTCTTTGTTATTGGTGTTACATTTCATTTTATTCTCTTAGTTTCTTTGTACATCTGCACTGGAAGCTCTTGTCACCAAGACAAGTTTCTTGTGCGTGTCAATAAAACTATTTCTGATTCGGAAATTGAAAACGCTGACCTCTGTAAAGTCATAAAATGGACTGATAGATGGACAATTTCATTTAGAGGACAAATGATTACCTGACACAAGTTCATCATCAGCCCTCCTTTCCTGCACGTGTTGTCATTTTTCTATAAGTAACATTATGAAGATATTTCAAAGCTAAATTTGATCCAAAAGAGAAACAGTGTTGTGAAAAAAAAGTGTTTATCAGTCTGGAAATTAGGTCATAAAGCCATTTCTAAAGCTTTGAGACTCCGGCGAGCCACAGTGAGAGCCATTATCCACAAATGGAGAAAAACATGGATCAGTGGTGAACCTTCACAGGAGGGGCCGGCCGACCAGAATTACCCCATGAGCGCAGCGACGACTCATCCAAGAGGTCACAAAAGACCCACAACAACATCCAAAGAACTGCAGGCCTCGCTTGCTTCAGCGAAGGTCAGAGTTCATGACTCCACCATAAGAAAGAGAATGGGCAAAAATGGCCTGCATGACAGAGTTCAAGACGAAAACCACTGCTGAGCAAAAACAACATTAAGGCTTGTCTCATTTTTGCCAGAAAACATCTTGATGATCCCCAAAACTTTTAGGAAAATATGCAGTGGACTTACGAGATAAAAGTTGAATGTTTTGAAAGGTGTGTGTCAGCAAAAGAACATCATACCAACAGTAAAATATGGTAGTGGTAGTGTGATGGTCTGGGGATGTTTTGCTGCTTCAGGACCTGGAAGACTTGCTGTGATAAATGGAACCATGAATTTTGCTGTCTACCCAAAAATCCTGAGGGAGAATGTCCGGCCATCTGTTCGTGACCTCAAGCTGAAGCGAACTTGGGTTCTGCAGCAGGACAATGATCCAAAACACACTAGCAAGTCCACCTCTGAATGGCTGAAGGAAAACAAAATGAAGACTTTCTGACCTGAATCCTGTTGAGATGCTGTGGCATGACCTTAAAAAGGCAGTTCATGCCTGAAAACCCTCCAATGTGGCTGAATTACAACAATTCTGCAGAGATGAGAGGGCCAGAATTCGTCCACAGCGCTGTAAAAGACTCACTGCAAGGTATCGCAAACGCTTGACTGCAGTTGTTGCAGCTCAGGGTAAAACAACCAGTTATTAGGGTTAGGGGCAATCACTTTTTCACACAGGGCCATGTAGGTTTGGATTTTGTTTTCCCTTAATAATAACAACCTTCTTTTAAAAAATGCATTTTGTGTTATCTTTGACTAATATGTAAATTAGTTTGATCTGAAACATTTAAGTGTGACAAATCAGGAGGGGGGGCAAACACTTTTTCACACGTCTGTATGTTGTGTGACTGGGAGATTCAATTTATATCTACATACATCCTTTTTGTTTGTAGAAACGGTGGAAATACGTTATTTTTATGAAGAAACTCATTGTGTAGAAAACATATTCAACATTTTAAAAAAAGAGGCGTGAATCGCATCATGTTCTCATCTGAAACGTCATTATTGTACGATTATTTTATTGCATTTGAATGAAACTCCAATGGTCACATGGAGGGAAATAGTGTCGTTTGCTTGCTGACGAAGGGTCAAATTACAGTTGTTACAAAACACTGATCTTTTACCTCATTCAACAGAAACACTGCAGTCCTGTCCTCTTACCAAAACTGAAGGACTTGAGGGAAAAGGGCACTATAAGAAGTTGTTTAAGGTACTCTGTGAAGACGTCAAAGCGTGGCATTAAAAGTTCATGCAGGCGTTTTGCTGCCTGGTTGCATCCAAATGAGTCCACATGTTTGGGACGATTTAAATCATTTCAGTAAAAGACGGTTCTTCTGTGTCCAGATGGATGCACCGATTGCCTGGATCATACGTTCAAGGATCATTGGGGTTAAATTTGCTTTCACAAACAGACACCCACCTGCTCTGATAAAGAAGGTTTGCTGTTTGTCGAGATTTGGCCTCACGTCCAGCACATCTCAAAGTTCTGACTTTTATATCAATAAAATACAATGTGTGTTTTGTAAAAGTTTGGTGTGACTTGCTGTGGCTGTTGCATCACTGTTTTAGAGGGGGGCAAAACTAGTTGACTTTATTCTTTAGTGAATTTACTGTTCGGAGCTCCTCACCGCCACACCAGAGTCAGAGGAGGGACGCCAACGAGTATTTGGACACTTAAAACACACGTCATTCCTGGGATTCGCTAATATTTCACCTTGGATTTTGTAACATATATCATATCATACATCAAACCTCCAGGAGATAATATTATCCCATATTTTTTCACCATTTTAATTGTCTTCCCTACTTTTTTTTCCTCAGAAGAGCACTTGAAGCACTTAAAGAGACACATTTATATGATTTCATTTGGTTTTTCTCTCATATTGTGCCCTTCTTTCCAAGTCAATGCATCTACTCATTCAAAACACACTGTTTCTGCTGCTGATGTGGCTGTTGTTTCGGACATGGGATGCTTGACCATGTTTAAGTGCACACATTATGTCACATACTCTATTTTTAACAAATGTTCAACCCTGAAACAATGAGTAATATTGAGGTCTTTTACTCAAAAGACTCCTCTTGTAGGAGAATAGACCATACATGGCAGCAATGAAATTAAAAGTACATTGTATAGCTCAAAAATATGAATCAAAAGTATGATGCTACTTAACATCTGCACCACTATTAAAGAGCCTCGAATTATGTAATTTCAGGTAAATGAGGTCACACATATGGGTGGAGCCTACATTATTATAGGTGGAGAATGGTTGGCGTGAGAAGATATTAAATAAATGCATCCAACATTGCAGAAATTGTGTATATCTTGTTAAATATTTTTCAAGTGTCCCAGGGACATGACAACATGCTTAGTCCAGAATAAGACATTTTATGATAAAAAATGATTAAAATGGAATAATTATTATAATGGACACTAAAGAATTTCATTTTGGTGAAAAAAGTGAAGAAAGTGTTTTTTTGTCCCTGAAACAAATCAGTATGTAGAATATTACATATAATACGGTCTCAAAAAGGCCATTGAAATCAATATGACTTGAGCCTGCAAGAAATATAATAATCTTAAAAATGACTGGCAACAATAGATCATAAGACATAGCAAATTGGTTTATTCACTTCTGGTGACCCAACACTTCAGAAGTGTTATTTCACCAACATTACCCAAGAAAACACATATGATGCAGGAGAAATATAATTTATTTCTAAGGACTGTAACACAGATTTGGTTACAATGAGCACCCTTACCACAACTGAAACAGCAGAAGCTTCTCGGTTCGTTCACGTTTCGTCAGAATGTCTGTTCGAGATCTCCTCTAAGCGGATCACATGACCAACTTGTGACAAAGACATCAGAAACAGCGATTCTGACATGACGTGAACGCACCAAAAGCACACAATCGGACGTTTCTTCTTCAAACATGCACTTGTGGAATGAGTTCAAGGCCAGGAACATCTCATCCAGAGGAGAAACAATATGTGTTAGCCGTGTTAACAAAAATATCTCTCTACAGTACTTTGTTTCTCCAATAAGAAAATAAAACATTTTTTTTTTTTTCCATTTAGAAACTTTCTAAAAGAAGCCATTTTGCAGTTTTGTATAGAAATACAAACAAAACCAAAGACATACGTTGCAAGACTGATGCAATTAATGAACATTGTACAAAATAAAGTTACACACTGTAGAAAAAAAAAACAAATTAAATAATTCCATCGTGTCTATCCTACGATATCAAGCAATTATAAAACAATCTTGGGG
Organism: Opsariichthys bidens; assembly: GCA_037194245.1. Taxonomy (NCBI): domain Eukaryota; kingdom Metazoa; phylum Chordata; class Actinopteri; order Cypriniformes; family Xenocyprididae; genus Opsariichthys; species Opsariichthys bidens. The sequence goes on from CM074284.1 coordinate 27,781,573, forward strand.
TAGAAACACATATTGGACAACAAGCAAAAAGTGGTTAAAGGGCTGTTGTCTTCGCCGCCCCGAACCCGACGCCTTCAGACTCAAACGTGCCAGTCAGAACGGAAACAACAATAACCGAGAACAGAATGAAGGTCATAGAAGAACCTTTTTTGGCTCCCAAAGAACCTTGAACCAACCATCAATGCCAATAATGAACCTTCATATCACATGTCTGGGTGAAATTTCACCTCAAAAATCAAAGAATTTATTATTATTATTATTATTATTATTATTTTGAAACGTGACCCAGACATGCGTTAGTGAGATGTGAAGACTGTGTGTTCTGACACGGACGGCGCGCTCTGACCGCGGTAATGTGAAGGTGCCGGTGGAGAGGGCGGCGCTGAACATCGGGCCGTTAATACGCCTCTTTCTGCGTGTGCATCTGCTCCTGGATCTTCTGCAGCATCTCCTGCATTCGTCTCAACTGCGAAAGAAGAAAACGACAGACAATCAAAACACACTGCAGCTCCAAAAGTCACTCAATGAGTAACGTTTCATTTTTTAGCAGACGCTTTAATCCAAAGCGACTTACAAGGGGAGCAATTAGGGCTCAAGGACACTTTCGTCATGTATCGAAGGGGGAGAGAGTGCTGTTCATTCACAATCCCCACCTTCAATTCCTGCCGGCGTGGGAATCGAACCAACAACCTTCAGGTTACAAGCCCGACTCCCTCGCCATTAGGCCACGACTACCCCATTTACGAGTCACGTGACGGCGATCTCCAATCTAACCGATCATATTAGCCGGGCAAACGGATAATCAATAACGCGCATGCCTTCGGTACGTGACCTATTGATATTGACACGTCTACATGATCGCTGTTTGCAGGAAATCGATGGTGTTGTTACGTAATGTGTTAAAATCGATACTACTTCCTTCATGTGCCACAGCTTCATGTAGATCATGTTAAATATTCATGTGAATAATGTTTTCATTTGTGTTAGAATGTCCAATGGTGCGTTTTGGTGATTTGCTTCATTTTGTGTGGAGCGACTTCCTGCCGATGCAGCATTTGTGTAAAGAACGACTGAGAACTGGAACCTGTGCAGTTCATGAAGAATTGTAAATGATAATGCCAGACTAAACCTCTGAACAACACTCGGATGTCAAGAAATGTGCATGTCAAATCGTATCATTGCAAGACTTTAATCACAGGCTGATTCCAATCGATCCATGACAGACAACGACCTTCATATATTCTCATAGAATGCTTCGGAAACACAACATTCATCTACTAATCTTCCAAAATATATACAAAAATACCATGACTGAAAGAAGTACAAAATATATTTTAGCCTATGCTTGGAAAAAGAAATATCCTACAGGAAAAGCTTTACATCACTGATTTTTAGAAAAAATGTTCAGGTCATAAAGTCTATATTTAGTAAAATGCCAGTTCAGATCATTTCCCCCAAAATATATTATAGCACTGTAAAAACTTTAATACCGCAGCTGTCGTCACCATGACGGTAACTCTGCAAAAACCCACATTAATGGAAACTCTTCTAGCACAAAAAGCCTTAAATCTCCCACTTAACATTCATTTTCCACAAATAAATAAATAAATTCAATTCATTTTGCTAATTTTAGCATTTACTCTCCCTTTTGAGTGCCGTGGGCAAAGCATTCGTCAAAATGAAAAGAAATGAGTTCATAAAACTCGAAACAATGACAGAGTTCAGTGTACTTAAAATACATCAGTTCTGTGAACTCAAAAGAAAAAAGAAAGAGCTAACACCCAGAAAAGTTCATTTGACTCAACTAATTTGTTCTACTCAAACCAATTAATTATTTTGAGCTTATATATATATATATATATATATATATATGAAACAGTTTTATAGTATGGTCCCACTTTATTTTAGGGTATTTGATGTACATACATAAATAAATTTTTAACTACAATGTACTAATTGCATTCATGTATTAAACACTTTATTTGGTAACACTTTATTTACATATATTTGTTATAGTAATAACTAGAAATTATGCTTAATTACATGCAATTATCCCTAAACCAAACCCTCATCGTAACCATAACCCTACAGTAAGTACCCGTAGTTAACTGTCATTACTCAGCACTTAAATGTATAATTATTAAGTGTAACCAATTTATTTTAGGTGTCCCTATTACAGTGTAATTATACTTTTAATAAGACATGTTCTTGCCATAGGGTTAGGGTTTTGTTCCAGGTTAGTTGCATGTAATTGCACATATTTTACCGTTATTATTACTACGAAAGTTCAATACATTATTGTAGTATTGTTTTACTGAAGTTAAAGTAGGCTAATTTAATTAAATAGATTGTGTGATTTAGTACTAAACTACAGTAATAAGAGCTTTTTTTGCATTGTGGTAGTGTGAATTTAGGGAAAATGTGCCAATTTTAAAAATCCTAACAATAATAATAATAATAATAATCTTCATTTTGGGGTTCAATATACACACGCTGGATATTTCTTAGTAAGATTCACCCATTATGCGATGCAGGATTAAAGTGCATCATGCCAGAGCATTACACACACACACACACACACACACACACACAGATCCTGAGCCTCACACAGCATGTGCTCTAGTCTAACTGCCTGACAGCACTCCGGATTCACCTACAGGGGGCGCCAGTGGCACGTATAACCACTGCTGGTTCACGAGGTTAAATATATAATGAAACCCTATCAGAAGCCGTCAGGAGCCTGTGGGGTCAGCGCTGGGTTCGGGCTCTGACTGAGGATCCACGCACGGCTCCGGCTCCAAACGTGGCTCGTGATGTGGCGTTTGCTCATGTTGATCTTGGCAGGGAGAATGCCGTACCTCCTCATCTTTCTCCCGGATGAGCTTCTCCGTCTCGTCAGTGACGCTGGGCACCATGGGAATGGGGAAGTCGGTGCCACTCTCCCTGGTCAGTTTGCTGCTCGGAGCAAAACAGCACATGCATGCACGTACGGTCAGTTTCACCAGCAACACAAATGCCATCGTTTACCGTAGCCCCAAAAAGCATTGTACAGAAACATGGTTCACATGCAACACAGCAAGCATCCCATGTTCAACTATTGTCTAACATTAATTTTTTTTTTTTTTTCATTTTTTCATCATTTAGCAGATGCTTTTATCCAAAGCGACTTACAAGAGGAGCAAGTAGGGGTTAGGTGTCTTGCTCAAGGACACTTTAGTCATGGTATTGAAAGTGGAGATAGTGCTGTTCATTCACAATCCTCACCTTCAATTCCTGCCGGCGTGGGAATCGAACCAACAACCTTCAGGTTACAAGCCCGACTCCTTCACCACTAGGCCACGACTACCCACTACCCAAAATGAACATAATATGAAAGGAAATTCAATTAATTGTGTAAGGATATATGTTAAATTCCTAATGCGTGTTGATGACTTAGTGTTTAGCGGTGGGACGTCATTTGGACCATCACTGAGTTTAAACCAAATGGCGTGACTTCCAGTGTGAAGTGCTGCTTGTCTTGTTTTTTTGGGGGGGGATACTGTTTTAATGGGAGTCGATAGGCCTGGACCGTTTTCTTTCCTTTTTTCCCTCAAAAAACTCCAGATAACTGGCTTTTTTGGTGATCCCTCCAACGTCCACTCTCTTTATCATTTGTATAGCATCACTATTCCTTGGTGTGGTTGGGTCAGCCTTCCTTTCTGTGGATTTGATACTGTCCTGGCTAATGCAGATATATTGATATGTTGTTCGGTTGGATCCCGAATGATCTTTGTGTTTCTGGATTTTTTTGGCTGACTTCAATCAAACGGTTCCTCCTGACATGGCTCTTGGAATCTGACATGGAACAGCTTGGAATTTTACGCCGCCCACATTACATTCCTGTACCCTGTAAATCCTGAGGGAAAAATCATGCAAAATCTGAGGTCGCTATTGACTGATCCCAACTTTGACAACCACAGACTCTGTAAAACCTTCGCTCTTTGATCCGTGCTAAATAACAGAATCACGGACACAAACCTGGACATGCATTTTTAAGCATCCTTTGACACCTGGATACACGTATTTAACTAAACCACGTCTACGTCACAGGGATGGCTGTGGTCTGCCGTGAGCATATCAGAGTTACATGAAGTTTCCTCCATTGAATACCTAGCTTTGAAAATCGTTGGTCAAACAAACGGTGATCTTAATCTATCGACCTCCAAAATCCGCTATTTAAGGCCCGATGTACTTCAGAACAAACTGGTGTGATGTCATTTCGAACAAAATCAGGCCAAAACGAAGTTCGTTTGGAGTTCATTTCGGGACTATTCGTCCATTTCCAGAAAAGTTCACTGTGGCTGGTAAACGCCTTCGAACCCCTATTGGTCCCTCGCGATTAGATAATAGGTAGGTGTGCTCTGAAGCTCCTCCATTTCCTGTTGAGTCTGTCGAGGTCAGACGTCTGTGAGTGAAAACAAACACTGGAGAGCTGCTGTGTAGAACTAACTGAAGAGTAATTCTAATTGAATGCAACACTGACACTGTATTTTTAATATTTTAATATTTTAATATTTAATAAAAAATAAAGCTGTTTTTAAGTGTCCTGTATGTTTAATACTGTAAAGCAGTTTGGTTTAACCCTTAAATGCATTCCTCGGGTCTTCATTCATTACCCTCTTCCTCCATTTTTAAAGCTAGACATCAACCTTCTTAGTATTCCTCAATCAATCGATTGTAAACGATGAAACGAGAATTTTTTTTTTTAAATAAAAAGAATGACCTTTTTTTGTAAAAAAAAAAAAAAAAAAAAATGGTATAGGTTCGCGAACAACCCAAGGTGTGTAACGGTGAAGTATATTTTTTATGCACAACAATAATCCGAATATGTGCAATTCACCTTCATGAATGTTTGACACACGATGATGTAGTGACGTTTCACTCATAGTCACTGCAGGGAGAAAACAAAAGTAATATCAGTTAAACTTAAAGTCATTTATTAGTGTCACTGTCAGTGATCAAATATTGATTTTGAAGACATTGAAAATGATAGTTTTGACAATATGTTTGAGATCTGACGATGACAGTTATGATGACGTAAAACATCTGTTCAAGGTCCAGAAGGTAACAAAATGTGCTTTATTTTATTCTTTTATAATTGTTACTCTAATATGAGCAGAGTTATATTATTGAAACAGGTAGAGATGTATCTGTGTTAAATAAGGCCAAAAAGGATTGGCAAAACATTCGTGCACTTAAGGGTTAAAGCAATTGTATAAAGTCCTACACAAAAAACTTGCAAGGGGAGCAATTAGGGGTTGGTGTCTTGCTCAAGAGCACTTTAGTCATGGTATTGAAGGTGGAGAGAGAGCTGTTCATTCACAATCCCCACCTTCAATTCCTGCCAGCATGGGAATCGAACCAACAACCTTCAGGTTACAAGCCCGACTCCTTCGCCATTAGGCCACGACTACCCCAATTTCTACATCATGTATGAAAAATGCCGTCCTACCGTAAAATCAGATCTGTCAACCCATTTCCCCAGCATGCGTCTGTTAAAACTTGTCCACTCGCGCGTCACACGGATTCACTTTGGAACTCTGCGCTATGAATATTAAAAGTCATTGCCTGGAAAGACTGCACATGACGACTGGACTTGCTGTGCATTCTCAGAATATTTTCCACACAGCTCACATCTCTCTTCCACTATTAAGAACTCTACATGTAGACCCAAAGCACTCTTTTTGCTACGACAAACCAGCTCACTAACCCCGGCTCTGATGAGATTGTCTATCACTGATACCGTTGCCAAAGATTGAGTCATTGGCAGATCACTTAAAATATTGTCTCTGTTTTCACAGTAACTCCTGATCTAATTATGAAGTCCAATTCTACATGCTGCCAGCTTGACCCTGCACCCACGGTTTTACTTAAAATGTGTGTTTTCGATCTCACCTACCATCACCATCTGATAAACTGCATTGTAGTATCTGCTATTGTTCCCGCAGGAATAAAAATCTGCCAGAAATCTGGCTTCGATTATCTTAATACATTGCAAAGTCTAACTTACCATTCCTGGCCAAAATTCGAGCAAAAGTAGAGGCCTCTCAATTACGATCTTACTTAACTGCAAATGGTCTTTTTGAACATTTCTAGTCTGGATCACACAGCACAGAAACAGCTCTTATTTGGTGGACGCTAGGTTTGTAAACATCCCAATTTTCCTTGACCTAAGCTCTGTGTTTGACAGCGTCTGTGATTATATTCTTTCTGAAATTGGTTCAGATCTTTCCTGGCTCACCTCTTACCTCAACAGCAGATGTTTTTTTATCTCTATGCGAGGGTACAAATCTGCCACTGCTCCTCTGACACATGGTGTTCCTCAGGGTTCAGTTCTTGGTCCGTTACTTTATCATCGGCATGCATTCTCTTACTGACATAATACATATCCATACAAGTTTAGACTTTGTTGTCAATGTTATGCTGATGTCAAATTTACCACCAGCTCTGACACGCAGTCTCTTTCTTATTCACTTACTGCACGTATTGGGAATATCAAAAATGTAATCTACTGCACAGTCAAAAGAATGGACCTGTGGTTTGAGATTGATGAGGTTCATGTCAAATCCTTCTCTTCTGTCCTTCTATAGCTTGGTTTTACGTGGCGTCAAGCTGCTCTATCGCGAGAGCGTGAAATTCAGATGGAGGGCAGGAAGTGAGTATCTGAGGATCTGCCGTCTGAACGTTTTGTGTAGTTTACGGCTGCTCCAATCATTCAAATCGAGAAAAAGGAAAAGGTTTTTATTGAGTACCGAAGATTGTCACTCATAAAGGTGAGAAATGTCAAAAGCTCACTGAGACACGCCATAAAAAGTGGATTTCCAACGTACGTCTGCGGTCGGGAGGAGCAGAGTCTGCAGCGACCACTTCGTCGGAGGATTGTTAACGTAGCTAGCCAACATTTTTTATGTCTGTGTTCATATAGCATTAGGTTGTCGTTAAATGCTCTTTTACTTAGTAATGATTATTTAGTTAGAGGTAGTCTAATGTGGACTTCATTGGGGATTTTCTAGGTTGCCCTAGCGCTTTGGGTGATGTTGAGTCGGTAGATTGGGCTCCGACGGTCAACCTAGGTTAAAAAACTAAGCCCAAATCAGAGGTGTCTCTCAAACGAGAGCAGAGGATGAAGCTCAAGGAAGACCAACAAAGACGGTTGTGCAGAGACTATGTTGGATCTCCAACAGACAGATGAGAGCTGAAAGCTCCAGCTGACAACAACCCAAAATCAGAGGGGATCAGTGGGAACACGGGTCACGTCCAACATATCTGTTCATGAATTCTTTGTATCTATTTCTTGAAACTGGTTCTAAATTCGTACAATACGGACTCTCCGCAACGGTTTCCTCCATAGACGTATTCGCCATATTTACTTCCTGCCTTCCATCTGAAATCGCCCCGCCTTCGCGCGCCATCACGATCACGTGACTGAAACACAGCTATTAAGAGTGCTCACCTCTACCAAGCTTCTGCTCCCATCATTCCCTTATTTTTTTATTCATCACAGGCATTCAAGATAAGATACCCCTAACATTTAAGGCGTTGAAGCAGAGTCAGAATTAATGAGATCATTAAGTGATGACTGAGTATTAATGATGAACACCTGCTGTTAACAAGCAGAATCACTGAAGGACAGAGAAACACAAGAACTACAACTGATGAAATCAACTGATGATAAAAGATTTAATCTCTCACTATTCATATACTCAACTATTACATAAATTTTACCCATTTCATTTACGTATGACTGACAAATATGAATCACATTAAGTTTATTAGTTTGTTTATGTTAAAACTATGTCATCCAAATGGATGGAAAATTGCTATGTAATTAAATTACCTAAAACTGAAATATTTTTTTGAGTGTATATATGTTTCTGCTCCTAAGCTTTGGGAATCACTAACCCTTACTCTTCTAAACAAGTCTACTTTCAAGACCAGTTAAAACCATCTCTCTTTGAAATGTATTTTCGTTCATTTGTACTCGGTGTGTTGTATTTAGAATTGATTCTTTGATATGTACTTTTTGAAAGGCTACCTTTAGCTGTGAAAAGGCACCCTATAAATAAAACTAAATATCTTAAATTTCCAAATACTTTTTGGGGCCACCGTAGCTCAAAACAAAAGCTGATGAAGAGTGAAAACACAGCTTCTACTGCCTGAATCGTGACTGCGTACTTGCGGTTGCGCTCTTTCACCACCATGCGGGTCATACTCTGGATGCATTGGGCTCTGTAGTTCTCGTAGTGGGTTTCCCGGGTCACATCCTTCAGATCTTGCATGTGTGTTCGTACCAACATGTTCCTCAACTTCACAAAGTCACAGTGAGCCGGGTTCTCCACTGTCCAATCCAACAAACACACACAAACACACAGTACATATCCAGTCTACTAAATTATATCATAAAAGAACCCCGTATGTTTTACTGACATACTGACTTTTGTTTGGATCATACCTTCTACGATTCCCCAGGGGTACAGTCGTCCTCGAACCCTCTTGCCTTTCGCTTCCACTACTGTGTTACTGCCGATCACAGCAAAGGGAATGCTGTCCTACAGGAGGAGAACAAGCTTATTCGGTGGAACAAAAAAGTGTGAGTGAAACTGAATTTACTGATAGTACCCGGATCGCTTTGTCAAAATGCGTAAGTAGAAAGAGCGTCTCAAAGCAAAGCATGTCTAAAACAGCTGCTGTTTCAGTCGTGTTAGAGTCTTCTGGGGCCGGTTGCACCGGCTAGACGTACACCCGGTCGTAAGACTGAGCCTAACGTAAAATGCGCTTTAAGTCTGAGACTAAATCTTACGCCTAGTCAAAGGTAAGTATAAAGTGAGAAGTCTTGACTTGTTTCCATGATGAAAATAAAGACAAATAAAAACGTTGAGATGATTGGGCGTGTTTGGTAGATGGGCTCCACGATCATATCGTCGTGTTTTTCAGAGCTCGGTATAAAGGCGGGTCGGGATTATCTGATAAATTTGAAAGCGTTATTAAAGTATAACTTGCTCCAAAAATTTGTGTACTCTACTCTGTAAACAGGTCTGGCCTACAACTTGCTCCCTAAATTTGTACTTCGTGTAAACAGCTTATCTTTTATTTGTTACTGAATTGCTCAATAATTTAATTTTTTTCGGTCCAACAGTAATTTTTCATCTATTCGTTGGAGCCAATAAATTCACATTTGAAACCATAGTAACGCGAACGTGTCTCAACTAACAGTGAGGTCGAACATATCATCGTCTGCGCTAAGCGTAGCTGCGCCTAGTCGTAGTTTTCGATGGTGCAACAGGTGTAGAGATTCATCGGAAAGCTGGACGTAACCAAGTCCAGCGTAGAGCTTACACCCGCCTTTTTAACGTCCAGCTGGTGCAACCGGCCCCAGGAGTTGTTGGCTGTGATGGAGTAACAGAATACCAGTGGTTATCTCATCGCATTTCGTCTTCATAACATTTTGCAGCCTTTGTATTGTGAAAAGAAAAGAAAGGGATATTTGGATGATCATGACCCATTTGGTCAAAATTATGTCAATTCCTAAGTTTTTTTTATTTTTTGTGAGGGTTCTGCACAAAATCTGGGTATTAGATTTCTGGGTAAATGTTTTAACTACTATGTGCGAACATTTAAATTAATCATCTGACACGATGCACTTCTTGTTCAACTTATTTTCGGATTTAACACTCATCACAGACGTAAAGATGCACCTTTAACTGGACGTGACAAAGTTGTGATATCTAAGTGGCTCAATTGTTTACTTACTTTTTATTTCGTTTTCCCATTAATGCCATCATTGTCTTCAATCAGGCCGATTTGAGAACACAATTATAGCGCGAGTCACCTCTAATGTGACTTTCCCCCAAGCATCGCACGCTTCAGGGGGTCTGTTATAAGTCAATGGGCTCAGGGGAGGCAAGACCTACTTTAGAAACATTAATGATTAATACACTTATTCAAGTCACTTTTTTTAATATTTGTGCTGTTTTATTTTTGTAATATGGATTATTTTCTCATCCAATTGTTTGAGGAGGCACTGCCCTTGTCTCTTCAGAGGAAACGCCCCTGATTGACACTTCCCTCACCACTAAACCTACTCAATAGGCACTCAAAAAGATATTTCAGTCTAAACATAAGTTTTATGTAATTTAATTACATAGCAATTTTCCATCCTAAGGTTAATTAAACCTGGTTAATGAACCTCCAGGTTAATGAACACTGTTTAGTGGTCATGTGTGTGCGCACTACTGAGTTAAAGTAGCGTTGAAGCAGAGTCAGAGTTAATGAGATCATTAAGTGATTAATGATGAACGCCTGCTGTTAACAAGCAGAATCACTGAAGGACAGAGAAACACAAGAACTACAACTGATGAAATCAACTGAAGATAAAAGACATTCAATCTCTCACTATTCATATCATAAATCTGACCTATTTCAATTACGTATTACTGACAAATATGAATCACATTAAGTTTATCAGTTTGTTCATGTTAAAACTATGTAATCCAAATGGATGGAAAATTGCTATGTAATTAAATTACATAAAACTCATGTTTAGACTGAAATATTTTTTTGAGTGTAGCAGCAGTGCTTGCAATACAATATGAACACAATAACTACATTGTACCTAATTATTTTTTTATGCAAATACATAGTAGTTAGAGACCCCTGATATAAAGTGGGACCATATTTTTTTTCTACTACAAATTCAGTTATTTTTTAATTTAATGGTCAGACTGGACTAACATGTCCGAACCTTGAGCTCTTGGTCTTGCTGTTTGAAGTCCTCATCCTCATCTGAATCACAGTCTGGAAACTGGTAGATCTTTATTCCGTATTGTTCGATCTCCTCTCGAATCTGCTCGAGCACAAAGGGTTTGAAACTGAAATAAGCCCACGGTACATACACAAACAACACACGTGATTCTGACAGCTCGAGCACTTGCCTTGATTTTCTTTTTCTTGACCTCCATTGGTGTGAGTGTGTCAGCTTTAGCTAGTACAGGAACAATGTTGACCTTCTCATGAAGAGCCTTCATGAACTCCACGTCCAGAGGCCTTAAACTGCAAACACACAGTGATAATGATCATTACACAACTGCACAAACTAGACGCTTCATCAGCAATTTATCGTTTGCTGTTTGACTTCTCTGTCACTGATGCTAGAGGAACAGTTAAAGATTTTAGTGTGAAATTACAGTATATTACAGCATTACTTTCACAGTAATTCCACCGTTGAATTTGTCTGGCATCTAACTGAATTTCTTGTGAAATCTACAGAACTTACTACTTTAGTCAAGTTTTTACAACTGTACTGTAAAAAAGCTTGGTTTTACTTTTTTTATAGTATTGTAAATCAAAAATGACTGTAAATAATATACTGTACCGAAGGTACCCAGCATGCAATGCAGCATGAACAGTTTTCTGATACTTCTTGGTTCACTTTTAGCAAGTTTGTGTTGTTTGTTTATTTCGTAATGTTCAGTGTGACGAGCAGGGCGGGCGAGAGCCACGGCGCGAGGCCGGTGACGCGAGTGATAATGAGCGTCACCTGTGCGCTACACCGGTCTCGTGTCTCTCACGGAGGAGCTCCGGAAGCATAAAAGAGGAGCGACGACAGTGAAGGACGAGAGAGGACCAGGCCTGGAATTTATGTTGTGTTTTATTTTGTTTGTGTGGGCGGCAGTCGCCGTGAGAAACTGCCGCCATTTTACTTTCGTTTTATTATTTGGTTATTTTATTATTAAAGTTTGTTGAATGTTCGCCGGTTCCCGCTTCCTTCCTTCCATTGAACCACGTTACATTCAGAATTTATCTTTATTATTTTTACTTGTTGAGTGTCACTGTTGTCGTGTTCTGTATGTCTGTGCATCATTAGCTGATGGAAAAAAATATATATAATGTCACATCTTTCAAAGATTTTTCAAAGAAAATTCATTTATGAGTTTGAAGTAAGATATTGGTATAATAATAGTACAGTTTGACTAACTTAAAATCAGCCAGTTAGCCTATTTTATATTCAAACTTGTCATTGTTTTAACGAATGTTTTCATTTGTCACACTTCCATCATGGCTAGATCAGAAATTTGAATATGAATATACAATATACTTAATTGCAATGAATTCAAAACAATTACAGTGGTAAGCTATATTCTCTTAAATACACTTTATAATGTGCATCAAGAGCATCATTTTGCTTTTGAGAAGTAAATCATAAGAAAATGTCCCAGCATTCATTCATTTCACAATAACTTTCTGACTATATTAATTTATTGTCAAACAATACTGTTTAATCCTGTAAATTCCTGCCATTTGTTTTTACAGTGTGTGTTTTTATGTTGGTAATAGGTGGAATAACAACATTAAAAACAAACTTGTTGACTTGGCTTGCCTTCCTGTCACTATCAGACATGACCAGCAGAGGGCACAAATGCATTATGGGAGCTGGTTACTTTTTGACTGGCATATCTCTGATCACTTACTGTCTCGCATGACTGACATTACAGTAGGAGTGTTTTTCCTTCGTTCAGAAAAACAAAAATAAATACTGTTTGACTAATATCGTCATGATTCTGAAACTATTATTTATTAGTTGATCTTGTTGCTCTCCAAATACAAAAGAATGTAAACAAACAAAAATAAGTGATGTAAAAAAGTGCGTCTGGACTAAATGGAAAGGTGCATGTAACCCAAAAATGTAATTTCAGTCATTATTTCCTCTCCTTTATGTGGTTCTACACCCGTCAGACCTTCGTTCATCTTCAGAACACTAATGAAGATATTAACTCTTTAGAGCCTGAGTACAGAGCAATTACAATATGGTCCTCACACCATCAATCAATTATTCTTTTTCTCTGAAATGAATCACATTTGAGGGCCTAAACATGCTGAAAAACGCATTAAACTTCGCACACGCATCAGAAGTGGTGAAAATTTACATCTGATCTACGTCTCAGAAGTAGGTGTGGCAAACTGGCTCGATAGCGCCACCTACAAATTTTCAACTAAGCGGCCTTCACGCAATTCAGTACAGTCCAATCCCTACAGAAAAAAAGTCCCTGGGTGCAGAATCTGAAAACCCAACAGGAAACGAGATGTTTTGAGTTTTCCCTGCAAATTTTTTTTTGGACTTTAACAAACTCCTTCTAGATATTTTATCACGTCAACATCATATTCGGTCAATCTGATCTAAAGGCTTTTGCGACATTAAATTGAGAAGATCTCGTGTCCGTGGTGGCCTGATTCAATGTTTGGCCATGAAACAGGAAGCTGTTGCATACAGTGTCCAATCTGCCTCAAACTTCGCATGCGTGATAAGAGTCCTAGCCTGAAGACATCTATATGCCAATATTCACAGCGCCACCTGCCGGCAACAAGAAATCAAGTCAAGTCAAGTCATCTTTATTTATATAGCGCTTTTTACAATGCAAATTGTGGCAAAGCAGCTTTACATTAATAAGAAAATGGTGTCATTGTGCAGCTTATTCTATATATTATTGATTCATTCCGTTGCAAATATCAATAGTTATTAGTCTAGTTAATTTAGGTATATCAGCACTGCAGAAAACAGCGACGTAATCGTCCGGCTCAGCTCAGTTTGTATACAACGGCGCCAATGCAGGCATATCAAAAACACTGCTGAATATCAAGCAAGTGTCCCCAACTTAAGCAAGACAAAGGAACCAAAACTCCAACAAATGGAGAAAAAAACCTCGGGAGAAACCAGGCTTAGTCGTGGGGCCAGTTCTCCTCTGGCCAACAGTGAACACTTGTCCGATACTCAGGCAGAGTTACGGGTCATTAAACCGATTTGGAATCGCAACAGTCAAAATATTTAATCTAGTTCCATCTAGTTTAAGATCTATCTAAGAAATGGCATGCTTTACACTGTAACTCAGGTATATGATGTCCAAATCTTAATGTTTCATAATAGTCTTAGCTTGAATACGTCTACACAGCAATATTCAATTATAGTTAAAGCGCCACCTGTTGGCAGCAGGAAGTGTAGCACGTCAAAATGACTTTGCCAAATGTAAATGCTTCGCTGTTTGCAGCTTTAACTTAATGTTCTTACTACTTTTCTGGACCTTGAATGACTTTGCTTTCTATGGGGGATAAAAAAATAAATCTTGGATTGCATCAAAAACATCTTCATTTGTGTTCTGAAGACGAACGAAAACCTTACAGGTGTAGAACGACATGAGGGAGAGGAATAACTAACCCTTTAAAGTGAGTGAAATATGCATCATCAGATGGATTATGTCTTTCATGAAAGTACACAGTACACATACTATCATCAGGGCTGGGTGGGTTACTTTTAAAATGTATTTCACTACAGATTACAAAATACTTGCTTTAAAAAGTCATTTGTAACGTATTTCGTTACATTACTCAAGTTTAGTAACTTAATCGAAATACTTTAGAATACTTTGGAATACTAATAAGTTTGAAACAAACACAAAAAAGGTCATTGTGAGTTTTTATCTCACAATTCTGACTTTTTCCCTCAGAATTGAGTGATATAAAGTTGCAATTGTGAGTTATAAAGTCAGAATTATGAGATATAAACTGACAATATTGAGAAAAGTCAGAATTATGAGATATAAACTCACATACTAAATTCACAATTGCAAGAAAAAAAAGTCAGTATTGCAAGTTTTTATCTCCCATTTCTGACTTTATAACTTGCAATTGTGAATTTAAATCTCACAATTCTGAGAAAAAGAAGTCCGAATTGTGAAATGCAAACTCACAATTGTGAGGGAAAAAAACAAATTGTGAGAAAAAGTTGCAGTGACGAGTGAATTATAAAATGACTCACAAAACATGAAAACAGTGGAAAACATGAAACTGAACTCGTCTTTTTCAGACGGTCAGAGTCAGAGAATCACCAATCGCTGTTTAAATGACATTAAAACTCAAAGTAATCACTTTGGTAATCTAAAACACTTTTCAGATGGAACTGTAATCTGATTACCACCCATTTAAAATGAAATACACTCACTCAAATTTTGTATTTTAAATACGTAACTAAGTTACTTGTATTTCGTGACTCCCCAACCCAAGACAAGCTTCCGCTGACGGATTAACCCCTTAATGGAGTCTGAAAACCAGCCTTGAGCTTCAACACCACACCACCATAAAGACGTCAAATAGGTCAGATCAGATCTGATGACGTACGTACCCGTGACCGAAGGGTGAAATGAAGTAGAGGCAGCAGTGCACTCGGTTATCCTGGATGTTCTTGCGGTTCAGTCCGCTCTCGTCTCTGAAGTACTGCTCAAACTGTTGGTCTATGTAGTCCGCTACTGACTTCCAGCTGAAAACACACGGATACAGCACTGATAACCTCACCAGGAGAACATCTGGGTCAAAATGATATAAGAAATGCTGTCATATGGGCTAGTGAATACAATATTTTGTCAGTAGCGTTTGATAGTTTTGCATTATAGAACATTTTATTTAAAAGTAATGAGAGATTAGCGTGCCACATCGGAAAGACTAAAGCCCTTCATGTACCATTCCGTGTTATTGACGGCATCCCCGAATCCCGGCGTGTCCACGATGGTCAGCTTCAGTTTGACGCCCTTCTCCTCGATGTCCACTGTGTGTTTGGTGATCTCCACCGTCTGCGTGATCCTCTCTACCAACAAAACAGACGTCAGAACCTACAGCAACGCTCACAGCAAACCACCGCGAGAGATCAACTCACCCTCAGCATTGAGCAGTTTTCGGTCTTTGTAGAGATCTGTGAGGAAAAGACTATTGACCAGGGTGGACTTTCCCAAACCGGACTCTCCTGCGAGGAACAAGAACTCCATCATCAATGACACCATTGATATTAAAGGCACAGTTCACCCAAAAATGACAATCTTGTCTTCATTTCTCACATCGTGTGCTCGATTAGGGCAAAAATCATAATCGCGATATTGAAATCATGATTATATCATGATACGAGTCATTTTAAATATCAGTGAAATTGTCGATAACTAATGCAAGAAAAAGGTTCTCAAAATAATTGCAAGAAAACAGTCAGCAAACAATGGATTACAAATAAATACGACAGAATGAAAATGAAATGAAATGCACAGCGTTTTTCAGGAAGATGCACGATACACGAGTATAATCAAATGTAAAATAGCACTGCATAGTGTCACTGTACACATTAAATATAGATTGATCCTTATTAAATCTACTTCAGTTATTCGGTCAAGATAAGTGAGCGATTTTCGTTTGCTTATTAATGACAGGTTTATTAGGCTTCTGTCACTTTAAGAGCTACACAAATCCAATATACTGATACACACGTGTTTTCTGTCTCAACTGAAGACACAACCCTCCGTGTTTACATGAATACTCTCCAAAAATGGGATTTTCTTATCCAAAGCCCATTTGCTTAATCACAGGAAGTCGCTTTGGGAACAGAATCTCTTTTGCTGCTTAAATCAAGCACAGTACACTGCATTTACAACACTCACTTATTTGAATGCAGCAACGGTACAATAATCGTAATGGTTGGAAGCCAAAAATCAAAAGTAGGAACTCAATTACGATTAATCGCAGAGCCCCAATGCGCCTTCAATGATCGACTTCAACCGTACTAATAAGTAAAAATCAGTTTAGATTAAATTTGCTTGAGCTGCGAGAGCTGCTTACGTTTAAAAGTAACTTTCCCAACACTGGGAGGAGATTTTCAATGAATAACAGCTTAAATTTCTTCACACAAAGCTATTAAGAGTGCTTGGACTACCGTTGTGACACTTCTTGCCATTTTGGCGCTCGACAACCTCAGTCCTCATTCAATTTCAGTAGGTGGAAAGGAGCAGCATGAACAGTTTTCGAACAATATGATGGTTGGCTAAATTTTGAGTAAACTGTACCTTTAATATATAAGAAAGAAAAAACTAATTTTTACCTGCTACCATTAAAGTGAAGTCAAAACCCTTCTTCACAGATTTGCGGTGAACCTGGTTTGGCAAAGTAGCAAATCCCACATATTCCTTGTCCTGGTCCTACCGAGAAATAAGAAAGAAAGAGAGCGAGAGAGGGACAAAATGATGAGGAACATTAAAATGGCTGAGCAGATACGATAAATAGAAATGAAACATTCAAATAGCAACAAAAACACACTAATAAATTGACAAATATAATAGAAATTCATAGAGAGAAGAACAATGAAATCTCAATATCGATTCAGCGTTCAGTTTGAAGGCAATGTCTCTTAAGATCGTGACAGCCAGCAGGAGCTGACAGACATGTTGGGAGTTTCTCTCTGGGAGGCAAACCACACATGCCAGGCTTTGGCTTGAAGTGAATTAAGAAAGATGTGGGGTGGAGCATCATAAACCCAAAAAGGGCTTTATGCCTTTAATTATCATCTTTTACAAACATGCCACTGACAGGATCCACTTAAAAACATGCCATTAAAATGTATATCCATCCTCCCAAAAAGAAGTGACAGACTAAACACAATCTCAAGAACAAATATGTGGTTCCAATTCCGGGCAAAACACCGAGATCCCTCACAAAACAGTAGTGCAATGTATCATAGTACATTGATATGTACATGTGATTCTCATGGTTGTTGGGAGTGATATTTCATTTACATTTATTCATCCAAAGCGACTTACAAGTGGAGCAACTAGGGGTTAGGTGTCTCTTTAGTCATGGTATCGAAGGTGGAGAGAGTGCTGTTCATTCACAATCCCCACCTTCAATTCCTGCCGGCGTGGGAATCGAACCAACAACCTTCAGGTTACAAGCCCGACTCCCTCGCCATTAGGCCACGACTACCCTATTTCAAGGTGTTTGTGCACGGAGGCTCCTGACGGAAATCAGACCCTCTCCACCCCGGCGTTCATTACCTCGGCAGATTCATAGGGGTCATAGCGACCCCAGGGGCTTTTAGGCCTGGATGGGCTGATGGGAGAAGGCAGGCTAAAGTCCACATGGCCCCGCGGAGCCCCGTGTCTGGACTCGTGCTCTAACTCTCCGGCGCCCCTGGGTGCCGCCGCGGGCCTCAGGAAGGTGGGTGTTCCCGGGGTGTGAGGTCTGCTGTGAACCTCACCCTCGCTATCGGCCTTATGGGGCCCGGGGTGGGCGAACGGGTGGCGTCCCATGATGTGCTCCAGCTCCGAGTCCTCCGAGTCTTCCTTAGGGAAGTGCTGAGGTCAGGAGGGGATCGGGCAAGTTAGGGGTCGGGCCAGAACAAACGGGCAGGTGAAGAGGCGGTTTAATATGGAAAGTTAAGGTCATGGAGAAGAGAAGCAAAAAGAGAATAGACCGTTTAGTGGTTAGATACAAAACACTGTGCATGGCCTTACAAAATATTACCAAGGTAAATACCCATTTACTAGAGCAAGTACCCTGGTAAAAGTTTGAAAGGCTTAAGAATAACAAGAAAAGCGCATTAGTAGTAAAAGGAGTGATCCTGAGGAAGAGTGACATCAGACACAACACGGATGACGCAAGAGTGTCTGGATTGATGACAACAGAAACACAGTTTCACACCCCTGTAGAGATGAGAGTCTCCCACAGCAGACTGACGAGACACGCGACGTTCTGGGCTAGGGGTTCTTTAATGAACCTCTGACGAGCAAACTTAACGAGTACAGAATGACATTAAACGCTCATTGCCGTCATTAAACTAACAATGGCCTGGTTGTCTTGGGAAACCTCTTCAGGGAAGGCCATGATGTAAAGCTAAAGGCTTCACGTGACGCTTGAGCAACGTGACCCTCTCAGGTTTCCACTGCTCTGAGACCTGTCCGGATAAATAATGCATTGTGGTGCGGTGAATCCGTGTTTGAATCCATGATCTTATAATGATGGGCATACGGCCACAACCTGGAAGACACGAACACTGAACTGAACAGACGGCCTATATGAGCCTGCCTGCTGTTCGCCTCTAACATTTACCACCGAATTTCCATTCGTTCTCCGAACTGCTTGTCCAACGTCGGGTCACGGGACGCTGGAGCTCCCAGTGGCAGGGAAACACGCTAGACAGTTCATTTCAGTTCAAAATGGGTTTTTTTCTAAATGCAAACAAGACTTTTCCATGAATCCCACTGGTTAACTTGGAATAAATATCTCACTACTTGCTTTTTACGCTTTTAACCTTTGTTACATGAACATCAACTGGCACTACAGAAATGCATTAGCGATTGACCTATTTAAAAGTGGCATGTGAAGGCAAACCATACTTGGAATCGAAGTTAATGCACATACATTTGGAGTAGTAAGTAGTGAACACACACACACACCCGGAGCAGTTTGATTGACAGCTCCAGCGATTGCAAAGGGAGCGTTCTATATAAAAATGAATCGCCATTTAAATAGCAGATTATTGAAGACATATAACAATGTGAAGTTGACCGTTTGGTTGCTGACGCATAAACAAAGAACATCTGATTGTGCATGAATCATTAATATCAGGCATTAATTATCACAGTTACTCACATGTTGTTTAGTTACTGTCGAGTCCATATCGTAAAAGTCTGTTTGCAAAGCCTGCGCTGAAATGTGATTATTTACCAAAGAATCCTCAGTGAAATACACCGAATACAACTGAGACATTCACATTGTTGAAAATAAATAACCATGTTCCCAGGATCCAGTGAGAGGTGATGTTGTTCTCATCTCACTAACACACCAGTGGGCGGGGCTAATGATGCAATAAGAGTAGGCATTGATTTCTTCTGTGGAGGCGGAGTTTCACCTACAGGCACATTCTGGGACAAGTCATTCGCTGAGCCCGGTGTCAATAAAAGCTTTTATTGGACTAACAAGGAAGTTTCAGGTCTGATACTTAAAATAATATATTAAAAGTTGATTTCTCAACTCATGGCCCCTTGGACAATTCTGGTCCAAGATGATATCACTTGAAAGGGCAACTTGTTTCAATAATTGCATTTCGATGAAAGATTATGAAGACATTGCTTAAGAACAACGTACGTGGATAAATTGCTCAATAAGAAGAGGAACTAAGAACAATCAAGTTGACTTTAACAAATAATTAAAGTAAATATGCTAGCTTGCAGAAGAATGGTCCACATGGCCGTCTCCTAAGAGGTCAGAGGTCAAATAGACCAAACGAAGTGGGGGGGGGGGGGTGGACCAGTACCTTTTCCATTTCATCCGTCCTGGGCTCAGGTGATGCTGGCACAGAGTCCTGCTCATCTGATGCCGAGTCGACCTCGCGGTCACTGTCCTCCATCGCTACGGGGGCTACTGTACACTCTGCCATCTCCAACCACAAGAGACAGGGAGGAGAGGAGAGGAGGAGCACGGCGGGAACGGGCCGAGAGCGAGGGAAGCGTGAGGTGGAGGGATGTTACATGGGAGTAATGTTGGGTGGAAAGGATGGCAAAGGGATGAGAGGAAAAGAAAAAGATGAACATTAATGCAACAGGTCTTGACTCAGCCAATGGACGTTAAAGCAGAAGATGCCGGTGTGCAACACAGCTGACCGCTGGAGACACTCTCAGGACCATCACAGATATATCTCGGACAATAGAGATATTGAGAATAGAGAATGAATGTGCAAAATGAAGTCGAAAACCACCACATGACACCAGAACGTCTAATGCTTACACTCAGTTCTGGGGAAACCCGAGTATTGATTTGATTTTTTCCAAAGAAAAAAAGGAGCCTGAACATTAAAATGCTGTCGCAAGGCCTGTTCATTTTACTGATGAAAATGAGAATTGATGAAAGTTTTGTTAAATTATGATGATTCTCACAGTTTGAAGGCTTTAATCTTCTAGTTAAAGAGGCAGGACAAGAGATTATAAACCCAAAGTGTTTAGTTATAAAGAATAAATCTAGTGATTTATAATTATACTACACAATAGCACTAATGAAGAGTTTCACAGATTAGGCGACGGTGACCTGCTTTCCAGCACACGAGAGCTGCGGATCGATGTTCAATCTCCGTCACCACAGGCTTCTCTGGCCCATTTCAATCACTGCTCGATACCGAGAGCACAGCCCCCAGAAACAGGACAATATAAGGCCAAAAAGCTGACTTCCTGTGCTGTGGTGTGAAGAAAGTGGTGAAATGTCTTCATGGTGAAGCATTATTCCTCAAGTCTAACGTCAAGATTTCAGCTGAGCCTGATTGGACATACAGCGTCATAAACGTTATGATCAACCGCTCATATCATGAGTTATGATATATAACTATCTGGAGCTTATACGTATATCGGCAACACCCTCTAACACAAATCTGAATGAAATCTGTTTGGTCTATTAATAATAAAATACATAAATA